>JACTOM010000059.1:1690601-1733367 GCA_015832385.1 Elymnias hypermnestra
AGCGAAGTATCATCAGCAAACAGAACAATCTCATGATCACCCTTAACAAAGTAAGGAAGGTCATTGATATAAATGAGGAACAGAAATGGTCCTAGTATGGAACCCTGTGGGACTCCCATTTTTGTCACAGACCCCGCAGAAAGCTTGCCATTGACACAGACCTTTTGCGTTCTATTGGTTAAATATGAACTCATCAGGTCTAATGCTGTGCCCGCGAGGCCATAGTGTCGCAATTTCCCGATCAGGGTTTCATACTGAACACAATCGAAGGCCTTAGACAGATCACAGAAAACGCCAAGCGCGTCACGTGAATCCTCCCAGGCCTCGTAGATATTGAGTAATAACTGTACGCCAGCATCGGTAGTCGAGCGACCTCGAGTAAAGCCAAATTGCTTATTATGTAATAAATTATATTTTTTGAAATGTTTTAGCAACTGGTTCAACATTATTTTCTCAAATATTTTACTAAAGGTTGGGAGAACCGATATTGGCCTAAAGTTACTAGGGTTAGAAGTACTGCCTGACTTAAACATCGGTATTATTTTGCTGTGCTTCATTAAGTCAGGAAATACACCACAATCAACACAATTATTAAAAATTTCCGCCATGTCAGGTGCAACGATGTCAATTAATGATTTTACAAGGTTAACCGATAGACCCCACAAATCGTTAGTTTTTTTGTTATTGATTAAATTAAATGACTTAATAACATCAGAGGCATCGACATGACTGAATTTAAAGATACCATGACATTGGGATAATAGATGAAAGGAGTTACTGATTCATTCCTTAATGACGACATTTATTTGTTTTATCTGTATCTATTTAAAGGTGTATATATTTGTAAATATAGCTATGTGTATTAGTGGACACCTTCTACCTCATATAATCTCTCTAATCCTAAGGTTGCCAAGTAGAAATCGATAACAAGCGATAACGTCGCCGTAATATAATGTTCCTCTAAGCTTCTGTATTACTTATGTTAGCGATCATGATTATTTTATTTGTGGTTTGCTATTAAATTACTATATTTATTTATTATGCTGTGGTCTTTATAATTATCAGTGAAACGTTTACATACACTACATCCGGTTTAACACAGTCCGGAAATTCAGTCGTCGCGTTTAAACACGACGACTGTGATTGGTGGACTTAATTATTTTTGAGTGGCGTCTTTGGTATAAGAGGGGTAGCACAGGGGAATGAAACGTTAATCGCCTAGTGACAGTTCTTAGTTTGTATCAACAATAGTATTGTGTTTTAAGTCATTCAAAGTATGTAATATAATAATGAAGAATTTGATAATAGTATTACTTAACCTGCAAATTAGTGAGCGACTCTAAAACTTGTTCCATGTTTGCGGTGTACAATGTAAAGTATACCATGTAAATTTCTCTTGTACAATAGCCTTCGGAAAATAAGTCAGTGTGTTTAAAGTATATTCAACGACACAATTAGTATGCAGCAGTGAATCTGTGGGCAGTCAGCTGTAGCATAACGGTCAAGGTCGTATACGTCACGCGCTTTACAATTGACGTACGTGTTTATTGTAGTATAGTATATAAATTCACGACTTTGGATCGTTAATAAGGTGAAAAGTTATTTAGGCTTGCTATGCACATATATTTTGTGGGTATTGAATGAGACTGAATCGTCATGCTCGGCTTTATAACATTCGTTCGTGTAACGTCGGCTCTCGGCCTTTAGGGAGCGATAAATGTTTTCTTTCAATTAACTAATTTATTTTATGAGTATTTACTCTTTCACTCCAATCTGTGTTTGTTCATTAGAATTTTAAGATCAAGGGGCAGCGGAACCCTTTTCAAAAAACACGATTTTCCTTTTTTATGGGGCAAATTGCATTTGTTTAGTCAGTCAGTTGTCATGTCAGGAGGAAAGAAACTGTGTGGGCTGATATTTAGTTATACATGCTTCCCTCAATCATCATGGGTCCCTATTTTATTAGATTCTTAGTGCATTCTACCCTCTTGCCCCGGAAGAGTCAAATTCATTACGGCTAATTCCTCGCAAAGGTGAATTTCAATTGCATTCTTGTCTACTCTTATCTGTTTGGACTTTTCAGTTAGTTACCGAGTGAGTGGAGTTCCCAGACTAAATATTGTTAATGACAGTACCAAATGAGTCAATAGCCCCACCACATTAGTAGCATAAGGGTCTCAGTTACCACCCACTTGCAGGTACTTCATCCATTCCCGTTCAGCATCTAAACCTGTCTATAAGGGAGGATCTTATCAATGTGAAGCAAACATTCCAGATGAGCGATCTTACCCACAAAGATCTGCTATTAGATTTCGGAGGCTGTTTGTCTTATTGGTCGTTTGAAGACGTTTAGTAGTTCAGGCGCTGATTTGAGGAAATGGCAAAAGAAACTGCGATTTGATCGTTGAATACACCTGGTATATCGCGATGCTCAAGATGATAGTTCGTTTTCAAATGTACGTTACGATTGTTTTTTTTGAATTCCTCTGTCCTTTCCACTTGTTTCAATTTGTATTCACAGATTATATTTACTGTAGTGGATTGACAACTTATACTTCCACATAATTTGATATGCTATAGATGTAACTTTTACTTAATAAGTCTACTATTTACCGGATGTCTGATACCTATTACTTATGGATAGGGCATATAAATACACAATTTTGTTTATTACAACAGTGTATGATTGAGCCTGTCTATGTATCATTTAATGACGTTACTTATCCATGTGTGGTTCTAAGTTTAGTGATCGTAATTTCACAGATTACAATACCTCATTGATTCTCACATGTACCATTGTTATATATTTTCAATAAGAATAGAATTCAATAACTCACTAACACAATACAAGAATACTACCGCTGGGAACAACTACACTGCTCTCGAGACATATGTATATACATACTTGTATTTAGGAGAATACGTACGAGTATATGTAACCAGTTTGTCAATTAATGAAGAAGTTGTTATTAATCTGAGTTCTTTGCCAATATCTTCTCGATTGGATCAACATTCTGAAAAGTTGGTAAATTCATTATCAACGGAATATTTGACAGTTCATGCCAACGCAAATAAAGAATATTTTCCATTTGAGTAAATATTTCACTCAAAGTTCATGTAATAAGGATAAATTTATAAGGAAAACATTTAGAAACCTTCGAAGCAAACGCAGTCAGCACTTCAGGTACCCTTTTAGTGCAACATTTTAACACATTGAATCGTAAAGTAGTTTATTTATTCGTCGCTACCAATTAATGAAGCAGGTATCTACTTTTGTAGGCATACCTTGAAAATATCTGGTTTTCTTTGCTATATTTCTATCGTAAAGGTGTTGAGATTTGAAACCAGTTTCATATATAAACATATAGAAAAAAGTTGCTTGAATGATTTATTAAATCTCGGCTAACACTGAAGCTATATTTATAAAATGTGAACTGTACTTTCATTTAGACACTCATTGAAACTGGCTTTTACGAAATTAATTCGTAAATAGAATAATTAAATCATAAGGAGGTAACCGAAGATAACAAATTTTTGTTTTTTGCCTGATTTTTCCAACTTTAAAATATAAGATGAAATATTTGGTTATCACACTTATAGGATATGCTGATTAAGTCCAGATAAGCAGGATATCCGGATTGAGCGGGAGAGCATATATATTATAGAAATTTTGCTCAAAAATGAAAAACCCGGTGTCATAAGCAACAGGATTCTTAAAAACTTTGTTGTGTCTTCGACATCTGATCTATTTGAGAGAACAAAAGATATGGATCAGAGGAGGTATCAAATTTACAACAAAGGTGTATAAGCCAATCAAATTAAAGTGGTTAAAATAGTAAGAATGAGCCTGATAGATTTGAAGATGTGCATCAGGGAATGTCCCGATTTAATTGGTCCTAGGGCCAATACCAAAAGTTAATCAAATTAAAATTATATAAAAGTACTTATAATGAATCTAGTAGTTCAGAAGATGTGGATCAGAGGAGGTAATGACTTAAAAGCTACAAGCAATGACAATAAAAAGGGAACTCAATCATATGAAAGAAATATAATAGTAATTAAAGTGATCCCAGTCTAATATCTATCAATTGTTTATCTATATTATGTTTACAACTCCATTGCACGACTGTTTAATAGTAATTTAAAAAGGTTTGAGGTAATTTAAACAAAGCAATATAAACATTTCTGCATAGATCTCTTTCGCATTTATAATATTGTGTTAGGACTGTATTGAGGTTCTTAATCGCTAACACCTTGAACAAGTTAACTTTAATAATTATTCTAAAAGATATACATAATATTGACACGTGTACAGCGCGTGTTAAGATTGCTTCTGTCACAGCTAAATATACATAATAAAGTGAAAAACGGACTGAATGGATTCCCACTCAGTTTCCACTAATAGATAGAATGATTAACGAGGAAAGTTTAAGTATACAATCTGGCTATTCTTGTATAAATTGATTGAAATATAACAATAATTGTTAGAAGCTTGGAAATCAATTAAATTGCCTGGAATTGCCTTGGAAATGGAAAAAGATGCCTAACCCCTTGGAGATTTAGCAAAATAATGTATAATAGGACAATTCGACTTTTATACACCTACAAAAAAAAATCCAAGTGTTATTAAAAACTTGTGAAGGGTATGCAAAAAGTCATGGACTGGTATATAATGAGAAGAAGAGTGAATACTTGGTCATTAAGGCCAAAGGCATACCAACGAATGAATATCAGCTTTATCACAATATTAGGCTGAATGAGTCACGTCTAAAATGCGTTGATCATTATAAAATACTTAGGTCACGTGGTTGCCAATGACCTTAAAGATGATATAGACATTGAAAGGGAACGAAGAGTGTTGGCGGTGCGGTGTAATTAAAACGTGACGTTGTGAGTGTAGTATGCCGACAAATGGATGTGGGTGCCGTGAAAAATAAAAGAATCAGACGTAGGGTAGACAGATTCTGCCCTTGACAGCTTGACACAACCGACCACAGCAGTATCGTCGTGACCACGATCCATGCAACTGGGTCGAAATATCGGCAAAATTAAAAATTAAAAATCGCCATCGTGATATGTACCCGTTCAAATAGTCAATAACGTAGAGGACTTGGAAGAGGACCCTCGCTTCTTTTAAATGAGGATGAATATTAATATTATCATCAGTTATACATTGCGGTTCAAAAGTGCTATAAAAGGCTTCATAAATAAAGAATGTTTCAATTGGAGTTTTAAATTTATATGATCAATCAGTTCTAAAAAATAACTGAAACAATACCTTTGGTAACAAATAAACCGTCACTTGACCGATTTGAATTGACTTTGTTTTTTGAAAGAAAGTCTAGTGTTTTTAGCAATATCATAGTTCATGCCTTGTTTAAAGATAACCACTAACCGACAAACAGCAGACAGATTAACATGCTCTTGTTGTATTCTTGACTGTGTTTGATTAAATAATTCTTGTCATTGTTGTCACTGATAATCTTTATGATGCCCAAGTTTACTACAACGACTTATTATCAATTTATTTTAACTGAATTTTATTGTATTCTTTGCCGTTAGACATTGTGACTGTTAAATCGTCAACTTCTTTAATTCATATCATCCGATTTACCAGGATCATTATAAACAGTCTTTTATTACTTTAATTCGATCAATATTCCCCTTATGTTATTGTTATTAACTTAAGGGTCTGTTAAGTCATTTTCATGTGGGCCTACCGACGCATGCTCAAAATCAGCTGGACCCATAAAGTTGCCAACGAAGAGGTCTTGCGACAAATGGATTGTCAGCGGGAACTTTGGAAGACTGTCAAAAAGAAGAAGGTTGCGTATCTGGGCAATGTTCTGAGACATGACAGGTACGGACTCTTACAAGTAATAATGATGGGCAAAGTGGCTGGCAAGAGGCGTATTGGTCGCAAGAGGAAGTCCTGGTTGCGCAACATCAGGGAATGGACCGGGATCGCGAGTGCCGCTCAACTATTTAGCCACGCGAGGGACAAAGCTAAATATGGAGAACTGACTGCCAACCTTCGTTAGCCAGAGAGGCACATAAAGAAAAAGAAGAAGTTGTTTTCTGATTTCTACCACTCAAGCAACCAGAGTATAAGCTAGGTAAAAATTTTGAAAAATAGGCCTTTTAAGCTGATAAATTAAGGAGGGGAGGGTGAGTTTTGTATGGAAATTTTCATGACAGCGAACGATGCAAAATCGCGGATAGAAGCTAATAAGAAATATATAAGACTGTATAAGAAATGTCACACCCAACATCATGAGGAGTCAGTGATTGAGTGATATTTCACTATTTAACGCGTTATCATCAACGTAATTTACGAAATATTCCTCTTTAATGACCTTTTACATGGCGAAAGGTGCTATTTTGCTAAATTTGAAATCAGTTTTTATGAAAAACTTTTGATATCTGGATGAGTTTGATAATATAAACCATCGTCGTAGTCCTTTGTAATTTGGATTTGTGACACATCGGTTGGATAGCTTCAAAGTCTATGCAAATCAAAATATTCTTTAATCAAGTAGGTTCTAAAGGCACTTTTGAATCATCAGTAGACTGTCCGTTAGTAACAAATCTTCCGCTGGTTCTGAAAGTATTATGACTCTTTTGTGGAGTGAAATCCAAAACTGATTGCACTGATCTTATTCAAAATGCGTATGCTCAACCCCACGAAAGACTTTTGAATTTTCTACACTCTAAAGTATGGCATTACAAGATTGCTTTTATTTCTTGTATTAAAATTCGCTTTTTTGGGTATATAAGTGAATATTATTACGGATATATTAAATGTTATTCAATATGTATAGCAATTTTTTTCTGAGAGAATCTCGAACTGTATATATGGTTCATTCTCATACGTCAGACATGAGGTCCTGGGTTCAAGTCCCGGATCGGGCCAATTCTAAATCGACATTGAGTTTTCTATTAAGATTTTCTCAATATTTGCCCGAAGTTGGGAAGTTGGCGGTGTGATCCACCCCTGTGCCTGGGAGAGCACGTTAAGCCGTCGGTCGTGCGCATGATCTCTCTTCGATCGTGTCGGATTACCGTCATATTGGACTATGTGAGTGAAGGAATAGAGTGCACTTGTGTATTTTGCCTGCCAATCCGCAGTGGAGCGGCTTGGTGCGTCTATGTCTATATCTAATAACCAGTGACGAGGCTTGTGCCCAGCAGTGGGACGTTAGTGGGCTGCTACTTACTGACCTTTATAGTTTATATATTTAGATAGATGTAAATGTATAAAGCACGCGAAAGAGTCGTCGAACCCAAATCGTGTATCACACGTTATTATTCATAAACAGATTTTTTCTTAGCACGCTTAAATACCGTGACA
Source organism: Elymnias hypermnestra (assembly GCA_015832385.1). Taxonomy (NCBI): domain Eukaryota; kingdom Metazoa; phylum Arthropoda; class Insecta; order Lepidoptera; family Nymphalidae; genus Elymnias; species Elymnias hypermnestra. The sequence goes on from JACTOM010000059.1 coordinate 1,697,953, forward strand.
GCCTTTATAGATTCAGGATATAAGAGAACGAGCGTCTATATAAATGCAAAACAGGTTTGATATTTTATCTATATATCACTTTGTGACTGTCTTATCACTGTTTCTATAAAATTAATAGACGTAACATTTAGCAAAGTGACTCCTTTGAATCCAGACTCCTTTGTCAAGACTATAGCTTCGCTAAAGGAGGAGCGTGAGAGGCAGAGGGAGGCCGCTGTAGACGCTTCTCTTCCCCGGAGCAGAAGGATGTGAGGTAGGAGGTACAGGATTTCGCTTCTCCTGCCTCCTACTTAAATTTTCCAGTAGGAATCTTCAGAAGTTCCAGGATGGGGGTATCGCTTGCTTACTGTGGGTATTATGTTTTGCCATCGAATCCTACATTCGCAAATAGATATTAGGTGAGATCTGGACGCGTTATAAAATTCCCAGCGTGATAAAAAGGCGTTTATTGAATACTGACATCTTCTTTCCCCATAAGATTGGCAATAAAGGTGATACTTTTGGGCACAAACTATATACCATTAAAATCTATCTATATACAATAAATTGGCAAATCAATGGTTTTTTTAATCTATATATCTGTTAACTTGAAATTTAGTAAACTCAGGTAGATGCCCATTGGGAACGCATATCTTCAAATATCCAAAAGATTGGAAATAACACAATAGACCTCTGGGCACAGTTATAATCATTTATTCATTACGAGACATACAAACTTATTGATATACATCCAATTTAAAATTGGCATATGAATTCATTCTATGATGTAGACGCTTACTAAGAACAAGGTCATCCATATTTCTACGGTTTCGGGATACATAAGAGAAATACGATCCATTGATTTCAAATTCAGGATATGTACTCCGTTCGAAACGTAGACGCTTACTTGGAATATTTTTCTCTATATTCCCACAGGGTCGGAATATAAAACTAAAACACCATCACTCGCTGATCACGAGACCTCTAAAACTATAGTTGATGCAATATTCAGCATATTTATTCCTTTCACGATGTACATGCTCACTGAGGATAAGTCCTTCATGTTACATGGATTCTACTGCCTACAGAGGGTACTATGACCTCTTTGGATAGCTTAGGTAAAAGGTTTAAACATTTCGTTTTAAAGTGTTTGTGTTAAATGGCGTAGGAATTGACAATAAATTTTGTCGAGGTGAAAACTTATTTAGCTTCTTTGTGATTTGGAAATCATTGAAACGGAAACACAACAATAAATAGAGACAGACACATAAGTTAATAAGATTTAACGTGGGAGAAAATGAGACACGAAGTTCGTGGTTCTGTTTCTGCTCTGCTTCGTGCCCCCTCCACTCGTGTCCACCGAGGTGTAGTGGGAGTTAATATTAAATCTTTACTAAAACCTACAATTATCCTCTTGCCAAAATTTTAAAATTAGTCACAGTTCAGTTAACCATCAGTCAGTGAGCTTTCTTCTTTTGAGGCCATAAAAGCAACAAAAAAACAGTCATTAGCCGATGAGCGAAATGAAATTCGAAAGTCGATAATTTGGGACCTCACGAAAGACGAATTTAGTAATATTATAAAGCGTATAACAGACAACTGACATTATAATACATTTTATAAAAATAAATCGGTGAAAAGGGCTTCCAGACTTTTCCAAATTTACCCTATAATCCAGCAATATAACTTATAAAATAATCACATAGGATTTCTCCGGTCAAAAAGGCAATATTACAAGTTGCTGACTATATTGTAAAAGACAACAATTGACTAATCTTTCTCTATTAAGTCTATTGAAGTCTATAGAAAGCCTTAACCAAGGACTTTGATTATCATAACATCAGAATAAACCCACAGCCAAACGAGTTTCTCTTCCTTAAAGATACGTATAGAGGACGACTGATGATGTAGGTTTATTCAAATTAATACGCATGCCATTCGACTTTCATGTGCTGATTAATAGTTTTATTGTAAGAACGAGCTGACAAATATTATGTTATCAAATCTTTACTGTTATTATAAAGGTGATGAGTTAGTTTAGTTTAATGCACTCATCTCAACTGCCTCATTGGTCTAGTGGTTAGCATATTCGACTACAGCCATGAGGTCCTGGGTTCGAGTCCCGGGTCGGGCCAATTCGAAATAGATATTGAGTTTTCTATTAAGATTCTCTCAATATTTGCCCGAAGTTGGGAAGTTGGCGGCCTCGGAGAGCACGTTAAACCGTCGGTCCTGCGCCTGATCTCTCTCCGGTCGTGTCGGGATTGCCGTCACGTCGGACTATGAGAGTGAATGAATAGAGAGTACACTTGTGTACTATGCTTGCCAATCTGCAGTGGAGCAGCGTGGTGGGTCTATGCTCTAAAAACCCTCTCTCGTATGAGTGAGGAGGCCTGTGCCCAGCAGTGGGACGTCAATGGGCTGCTACTTACTTACTTTTTTGCTCATCTCAGGGTTAGAATTGAAATACTATTTAAATGGGATAGCTCATGTATGCAGTCATTTAATATGGAGAAACTTCTTAGGAAAACTTCTTCAAATATATATCAGTGTAACACTGATTTTTCAGTTAACATCTAGGTAAACGATGGTGTTCTTGAATTAATTAATTTCCTGGTAATTACACTTCTGACAAGATACAATTTTAATAACCGTTCCCTGTCCAATAAACCACAAATCAATTTTTGTGCCACCTCTTCACATATTTCAAATTTATATGTAATTTGAGGTATAAGTATGGTATATATTGAATCCTTTATGAAAAGCCAGATGGTGGCAATACTTATGTATGGAAGTGAAAGTTGGGTATAGAAGAAGAAGCATAAAAGTAAAATAAATGCGGCAGAGATGAGAGCGGAAGTATGAGTGGATTGAAACTGAATCACAAAGTAAGAAATAGTATGATAAGAGAACGATGTGGTATAAAAGAAGATGAAGTGACTAAAATTGAGAAAGGTATGCTTGAGATGGTTTAGGCACGTAGAGAGAATGAATGAAAGGAGACTGACAAAAAGGATTTATAAGTCAAGAGTGAATGGGAATGTTGGAAGGAAAAGATCAAGGCGAACGTTCCTGGACCGAATCCAGGACATTTTAAATAAGGCTCAGGTCAAGAGTACTATAAACCGACAAACTCGTATGAAATGTTTAATGAGAATGAAAGAAGCGCAGGAGGTATGCAAGGGTCGCGGCAAGTGGAAGTTCATGGTCTCTGCCTACCTCTATGGGAATGAAACGTGATGCTATGTATTTTAAGAATTTGTTATGGACGTAGGTAAAACAAAATCCATATTTACGAACAACGTTAAAAGATACTCTAGCATGAAGAAAGGTTAAAGCCATTTTCTAACTTAAACTGTATTAACATTGAGTATCATTCACTAAAAGATCGTGGCAAGTGGAATGATGTGGTCTCTGCCTACCCCTATGGGAATGAGGCGTGATGCTATGTATGTATGTATCATTCATTGTAAAGTTAAAAAAAATTATATAAACTTGAGTCGATTAATAATAAAAGTAATAACCGTTGAAAATTTAACCCCGATATCTTATTTTAAAATATTCTAGATTGTGATAATGTTACAGTAGAAATTTAAAAATATACTTTAGCGTATAAATATGTGTGTATATTATGAGAGAGAGTGATAAAAAATGAGGGAATACTGTAGAGTACAAAATTGTGGCCTAAAATCACTAAGAGGCGGTTTCGGCCAGGCAACTTTGAAATACGACGAATTACGACAAAAATACATGCATACATAAAGAGATAAATATATATTTAAATACATACACACTCAAAAATATATAAAGAATAAATAAATACATACTAATACAATATAGTCATTGTTTAAGCGGACAGAGAGTAATACTGGACTTTGGAGAGGTTTTTCCTTTCCTCTAAGGAATAGGTATAAATACAAGGAGACTGGATGCCATTAAAACAAGCTAAAGTATACAGTAAAAACAACTTACCGTGACAACAATAACAGCAGACAACTCAAATAAATGTAGCAATAATACGAAATTAAAAATCACGTCGTGACAAGAAACTAAACAGTGACAAAGGCAATCTGAAAGTGTCTCGTCACATCGCATTTGTTTGAACTGATTATATCTTAACAACCTGCGGTAAGCTTAATAAATAACGATATCATTGTAATCAAGGCTGTGTACACATGAGATATTCATTTCTTAAAATTAAAAAGGTGAGGGAAATATCAGCTAATAACGTCCCACTTTCTTTACGCACCCCGATCAGAGAAGATCTAATCGGGAGTGTAGGACTCGCTGATAATAAGCTAGAATACCCAATAAAATCTATCTATATCCTTACTATACTTTAGTGCAGCACCAGAGGATCCGTAGATGCATTCCACCCTGATACTGCGGAAGTATCCCGCTGGGAAACTTAGAAAGAAGGCGGGAGAAGCGCAAATCTACGCTTCCTAGCTCTCAACCTGCGCTGGAGAAGTGGAGCGCCTATACCGTCCTCCCACTGCCTCTCAAGTGGCTTCTTCAGCAAAACAACAGTTTCGTAGAAGAAGGCTACTGTCCTCCAACTCCTTTCGCTAGTGAGCATTGTATCAATTATGCCACCACGCCGAACATTCTACCAGAGTGTGCTGCACCGAATCAATAGTTGCATCACACTCATGGTAAGCGAGCAATTGCTAACAGTGAACAGCCTGATGCAGGTATCAGCACCGGCCTGTAAGAGAGAGTTCCGTGCCCACTAGACAACCAATTCTACAGGTGGGGACAGAACGTATCCACCGTCTTCAAATCCACTGATGGAGAATTAAGAGCCTCACGCCACTTTTGAATCAGTGCTCTGTCTACAGCCCTGATCTTCCCGACCTCATCGGCACCAGTTAACGCCCTTCTGGTCCTTGCATACGCCAGCGGTTCTCAAGAAGAAGAAAAATTCCGTCTACTGAACTGTACCCTTATCACTACTACTGTCTGGGCCTTGATTAACGTCCACACTGCTGGATTCAGGCCTTCTCACTCACCACATAAATTACTCACAGGATATAAAGGTTTCCTCGCAGTATTTTTCTTCATCTGGTTGATTTCAAACTGATTAGGATACAAACAGTTTTTGTGTTTTATATACTACTATTAAACACACTTAGACAATGCCATCTACACCGCTTCTAGCTCTAAAAATAACGATACTTCCCTACCTTTTGTCACGTTAAGAAGTAGTCTACGTCCTTTCTCAAGTTTTAAATTATTTGTGCACCAAATTTAATTTAAATTGGTTCAGTAGTTGTGTCGTGACAGCGCAGCAGTGATAGTTACTTTCGTATTTATAATATTAGTAAGGATTAGCTGAACTGGTGATCTTTGTTCCAATAAATTAGCAGATTTAACGGTTCCTTACTGGCATGTAATTTGGTACATGGGTTGCACTCTTCAGTGAAGCATCGTTTGATAGAAGACATTATTCGTTTTATTATCATTTGCAAGAACATATAACGCAGACTGTCTTCCCGAAAATGCCACATAGAACATGGGTAATACATGGATTTTATAGATTCAGATCACAAACTTTCAAGGATTGGACTTGTGATTTGTTAATGGTCATCGCTAATGCAGGACGGTTCGAAAATTGAAGTCGTTTAAACTCAACCGGCATAACGGTTGGGAGCCTTGTAATGAGAACTTCCTCACCTTCAAATATTCTTTTGATATCCAGGAGTAAGTTATATTGTTCATTAATTTACTTAACACCAAACGCGTGCACAGTTGCGATTAGTTTTTTTCGAAGCATGATATCTATAGTGCCCACTTTTTGTCGTAAATTCTGGGATGGTTTGTCTTTGTTTGTCTCCTGATTTTAAACTACTTCCCTACCAATTCTCAGTCAAATCAGTTAAGCCGTCCTTGAGTTATAGTGTAACTGACACGATGTATCTTTCTTCAATATATATGTCGGAGGGCAGATGTCTGTGGAACGCTGGCGCCATCTAGTGGCAGTCCGGCAGGAGTCACTCGGCAGTTGTCGAGTAGCGCTCGACCGGAGCAGTCAACTGTTGAAACTGGCGCGTTCCTAGCTATTAGTGTTAATGAGTTTGTGTAAATTGACATCGGGAACATTAAGTGATTGAACATTATAAACCGAGTTAATTAATAAAGTGTTTGATTGCACCGGCATTACCCACGAACGCCTACAGTATAAGAAATTAATAACGATGTCGGCAGAGAACCCTACGCCCCTGTGCTTTATGCTTCTCCGTTCTCTCTTATTCTCTCTTATTTTGTATATTATACAATGAGCACTAAGCGTATGTATCGAAAAATACTTTGTCTTACTATTTACAGTTCGCAATGTTATAAATGGAGAAAAAAAAAGATATCTTTAAAAGGCGTGATTATGTTAGTGATTCCTTTATATATCTCTAAATGCCTTGTATCCATAAATATTAAAGTAATGTAAGGTTAATGTCTTGAAATGTCCTTTCCAAGAACCTAAATATATGACTCATTATAAAGATTTTATTTGAAATCCTAAAAATAGCAACATTTATAAATCCTGGTGTGATGTTCACTTTTTTATATGGCAATTGTATCGATATTGTCTAATCGCAAACGTGTCGACGTTGTCAAATCACAAATTTATCAATGTTGCCAAATCACAAATGTATCTATATTCTCTAATCGCAAATGTATTGATATTGTCTAATCGAAGTTGTCAAATCACAAATGTATCAATGTTGCTAAATCACTATTGTATCGATATTGCCTAATCGCAAATGTATCAATGTTGCTAAATCACAAATGTATCAATGTTGCCAAATCAAAATTGTATCTATATTTTCTAATCGCAAATGTATCGATATTGTCTAATCGTAGCTGTATCGACGTTGTCGACTTCCAAATGTATCGATGCTGTCTAATCGCAAACGTATCGATGTTGTCTAATCGCAAACGTATCAATGTTGCCAAATCACAATTGTATCCATATTGCCTAATCGCAAATGTATCAATGTTGCCAAATCACAAATCTATCTATATTCTCTAATCGCAAATGTATCGATATTGTCCATTCGCAACGGTATCGACGTTGTCAACTTGCTTCTGTATCGACGTTGTCAACTTGCAAATGTACATGTTGCCAAATCACTATTGTATCCATATTGCCTAATCGCAAATGTATCAATGTTTTCAATTATTTAACATACATGATTTTTTATTCATGACAATTTAGCGCTTGACTGTGATTACGCCTGATGATAAGTGATAATACAGAATAAGATAGAAGCGCGCTTATCTCGTAAGACGCAGTTCACCTTTTATGGTTTCTACACTGTATCGTACCGGAACACAGATCTCTTTGCTTGGTGGTATGACTTTGTTGGTAGGGTGGTAACTAGCCACGACCGAAGCTTCCCACAAGTCCAGACTCAGGCAAGTTAGAAAATATAATATCCTAAACTTGCCCTCCGGGGAACGAACCTAGGATTGAGGCTCATAAGCCAGATTCCTTGATTATATAGAAAAATAGCTGCTATAAATAGCTGTTCTTATATCTACTTGAAGACAGGAACAACACACGTACAGAAGTATTATAACTATAAAGACATATACGAATAGCCAATCCAAACAATTCTTGTATCCAACTGAAGATACACCAATTATTTGTAGACGTATTAAGTTTTTGCAATAAAAAACACGATTTTTAAGTTACAATTCAAACAAGGTGAATGATAATCGCAGAATGTTTCAACTTTAATAAAAAATGTGGTCAAACCTCAACCGGAACAAAATTAATTCGTAATCGAAAAAACGAGACCAGTTTCCCGCCAAAGGCCCTAATAATAATATTAAAGTTGCGATCAGAAATTGTTGGCTGTCACTGTCAAATGTCAAAATAAATGAAAAAAAAAACTTTTCAATTTTATTGATTTCTAAACGATGGGACGAACATCAAATGTTTGATAGATAGAAATATTTGATTTTCGTAGAAATAGTTATACAATTTCCATCGAGTCTTCTCCAAAAAACTTGACAGTGGCGAGATAATATGTGGCCAATTGGCACACCTAAAAGTAATTTAACAAAGAAGAAGCAGAAGAAATAGTTTGGAAATTGTTTTTACTCTATTCCATGCATTTTTCACATTTAAGTAAGTAGCAGCCCATTATCGTCCCACTGCTGGGCACAGGCCTCCTTACTCCGAGGAGCGAGGGTTTTTAGAGCATAGACCCACCACGCTGCTCCACTGCGGATTGGCAGGCATAGTACACAAGTGCACTCTCTATTCCTTCACTCTCATAGTCCGATGTGACGGGAATCCGACACGAAGGGAGAGAGATCAGGCGCAGGACCGACGGCTTAACGTGCTCTCCGAGGCACGGGGGTGGATCACACTGCCAGCTTCCCAACTTCGGGTAAATATTGAGAAAACCTTAATAGAAAACTCAATATCGATTTTTGAATTGGATATCGATTTTTGAATTTTTCACATTTACTCACATTTAAAACCTTCCCTGGACTCAAAACCTAAATCAGCCATCGCCGTTCTTCAATTTTAGCGAGACTAACGAATAACAATTCTTTTATATATATATATAGATACTTTACAATATGATGTGACCTAAATAAATGTGTCAATTTGATTTTTGTAAAGGATAAATAAATTTTACGACACACAACCGTATAAGGGAAAGCTTTTTGCATTTTATATTAAGCGCCAAATAAAACATCAGTCTTAAAAGGATGGTTATAACAATATAAGGACTTTCTCGGACAGAACCGGTTGTCCTTAACACAAAAAAAACCATTGTAAAACTTCCAAAATGGCTTTGTTATTGCATGTTTTATTAATTTACTAGCTGAAACGCGCAACTTCGCCTGCGTACTCTTTATTGTGACACATTTCTTATTTTAATAGCTTTCAAGTGTGATAAATGAACACAAGCCACTTCGCCAGTGTCATGTGGATAGGAGAACGCACGAAAGAGATTGTACAGTTTATGAGATATTAAAACAAAATTTAGATTATCTACAAATAGTTGATAGTCTATTGTAAATAACCACTACCACTAAAAATACAAATAATATCAAAATTAATTTACAAATAATGCAAACTTAATTTTGATAATCTTACAATGTTCATAGAAATGACGTCATAGATAGGACAAGAGATTTTATGGCAGTAGAAAAAGTGCCTTTGTGTAGAAATACTTACAAATTAGAATTGTCCCTAATCCGAAGATTGCTAGGGAAACGCGAATGGTCACGACACTTTCTTGAAATAGTAGGTGTTACTGGAGTGATTTCCAAGTCCATGAAGAAAAAAACAATGAGAGTTTTTGGGTGGGAGTGGCCCTCTTCCGTGAGACCGTTATTTCACGTCAGGAGGCTCAGGAACGAGAGAAGAAGATAATCATCCGTAATCAGAAGTTTCGGTAGGGGAACAAGGGAATACAAATGGTCAAGATGTATTCTTAAGATAATTTTCATGTTACTAATCCATTTGCATATCTATGAAGAAAGAAACAGCGATGATTTCTAGTGAAATATGTTGAGTGGCAGTGGCCCTCATTTGTGAGACGATTATCTCAGTGAAAGAGGGCCACGGACGAGAGAGGGAGATAATTGTCCCTTATTCGTAGGTTAGGTAGGTGAACAGGGGAGCGCAAATGGCCACGATACATTCTTGAAATAGTAGATGCTACTGATAAAATTGCAAATCTATGAAAAAAAACTCGCGACGCTCTTTAGTGAGAGATATTAGGCAGGAGTGGCCCACTGTGCGACGGAGGCCCAGGAATGAGAGAGAGATTGCTTGAAGGAGGCTGGGAACAAGCGCCTGATTGTGCAAGCGTCCTCCCGCTTCCGTGAATCTTTAGTCGGATTTATTAAGGTCCCTCAAATTCTGACAGTTGAACTCCTGGTGCCACATTGATGAATGAAGAGCGTTCCATTGGGTATTGCGAATGCACTTTCGTGAAACCCGATACCCCTTACCCATGGTTGGGATATTTGGCTTGATACAAGCATGATATTTACCCTAAAATCAATTTCGATGACATCCAGAATCAGTTCCGGGGAATTTTAAGGGAAAACTTGGAGAGAGTACTTAAATCATGTGAAGTATTTTGAAAATGATCCACCTTTCCTTGTCGGACTGCAACATTAGGACATGAGAGTCATCTGCCTCATTTCTAAGGATATCGAAATGGCTGGGGCATGAAAATATGTAATGTTTAATTGACAGGAAAACAAGTTAATTTCTAAAAAGTTGTGACAACTAATTTTTGTGGTATTAAAATTTGTTCTTAGAGAGCTAGTATTTTATAAATAAAATTTTGTATACATATAAAAAAGTGGTATAAAACGTTTGCAAGTATTCCGAACGTTTCCACAGTGAAAGCCCGAATGAAGGATGTTATCGAGGCGGCGATGGTGAATTATTTATACTTTAAATTCACTTGCTTGAATTGTGCAAATAAACATGTTTGCTGGAGAAACTCTGCCGGCTTAACTGAGAAACAGGAATTATTTTCCTATTCACTTCTTTATAAATGAAATCTACAGATGTCGCTTAATCTATATATATATTTTTTTTTGGATTTATGGCTTTTTCCTGTGCCACACTGGCATAATTTACTTCGCCAGTGTCACGTAGAAGTAGAAGACGCACGTATAAGGATTTTTGATAAACGAATCTTTTGTATATACATATTTTTTAATTAAAATCTATATATTAATACGTGAAGAAAAATCTTTGTACTCATTTTTAAATATATTTAAATCAATAGAAACACATTACACGCACGCAGATAGAGTATATATACGTACTTGTCACTTGCTAACAATTATGTCAAACGTCATAAGGTTCCATTAAAAAAGTTTGTATTATCAAAAGCACTAAAGAGGTTACATTGAAATTCTTCCGTCATACATTCCTCGTCCCGTTAATATTCAGAGTTTACTAATGCTTGTATTTACTCCTTTCAGTAAGTTTCTATGTAGTTTTATTAGAGTTAATAAGATTAGTTTGTAAAATAATTTCTCTTTATATATAGTATAATATGTAGAATTTTTTCATCTCCTTTTTTTATGTACTAACATATATAGTTTTATAATATAGTAGTAAAAAGTCTGACTATTTTTAAGTAAAGAAAATTTAATTGCGGTATTCATATTATACCAACCAAAATCTATACGTGTCTCTCCCTGTCTACACGTCATTGGCGAAATAATTGGGCCCGATTGGCACCAATAAAAGCCATAAATTAAAGAAGAAGAAGTAGAAAAGGTATTATGGTGGTTAAGTTTACTTAGAATTTCTGTTGTTCTACCTGACTTTGTTAATTTTTTCTTTCATACAAACCACTCCTATTACAAACAGAACAATATTTATGATCTCGTTATTAATTTGGTCTGTCTGGATGTCCCAGACAGATTATGGTATGGGATGACAAGATGGGAAGTGGGACAACTTCCTCTGAGACAGAAATAGTGTGTCGCGCGTTTTGCTGGCGGGAAGTATATTTTCCTATTAACACCCACGTCTTTGATAGCGAAATCATTGTTTTTACTTCTTTTGAAAGAAATAAACTGGCAAACTAATGTAAGAAATTTAGAAAACTGTCGTCATAAGATCACGAATAAAAAAGTTCTGCACTGCATCACGATGTAATCTTCTGCAAACCACTAAGCAAATAAAAGTCGCCTCACTGGGCCACTTGTTGCGTCATGATCGATACAGCCTCCAATTATAATGATATGATGAAGATTTACGTAATCTACTCCATATTCCAAAAGTTGCTCTAGCATATACTCTTCTGCTACCAGTCCTTGATTACGCTGGCACTTGTTTTCGTGGTCTCTATGAGAAGATTCAATAAGCTTAAGACTTCAATAGTTATGTAAAAGATTCATATTTGGTCTCCGCAAATATGATTATATTTCCGACTTCTGCCAAAAACTAAAGTGCTCCCAATTCACCTTCGCCAGAATGGTCACCTTCTTTCTTTTCTCTACTGTGTGCTGTTTAATTCTAAAGCGCCCGTATATCTGAGGGAATGCTTTGAGTTCCTTGACTTTTAAAACTTTCCTCCTCCTCCTTTTTACAAAATCGTTCTCAGTTTAAGTTTCTCGTCTTAGGATCTTCCTCCCTAACAATATAAAATATGCTCAATTCCACGATTTATTTGATAAAAGAGTCATTCCAGTCCAAGGAAATGGATTAATTGATACTGTTATTAGTAATATTTAGTAAATCTTTCTCTACTTCCTTCTTTACGTGCCCTCTTAAGCATTTTTGTTGCCTTGAAGAGATCGGTATTTCATCGAAAATTGTATATGTTTATGTCTTAACTGTATTGTTTTGTTTTTGTATTGTGTGGAAAATAAAAAGTTTTTGTATTTTATTTTAAGATCCAGGCTCATGATCATGGCTGTAGAGGAATTGCTGCACCTCGCAAAAGACTAATATCGGTTTGAAAATTGACAGCCAATCTCAATAATGAAGGGGTACCGTAAGAAGAAGAATGTCTGTCATAAACTTTGAAACCATCCAAACAAAGTGCCCAGAACCTGGCATTTTAGAAATATTGTTTTAACGAGAAAATTAACTGATTCATCATAACATTGATCAGATCTTCGTAACTATTCGACATCAAAGTTACTGCAACTGCTTTCGTAAGGTATACTCAAACGTACTTATTTATATCAGGTAGTAAATATGATGTTTTCCAAGTAATTAAGTTACGCAAATTCGCGTTATGAGGAAAAGTGATTAAGGAAATGATTTCAGTAATTAACTCGCGTTTATGTTTTTTTATTATATGTTACCTTTTAAATGATCTAAAGTTATGAAAGCAAATCCTAATGATTTCTGGACCTTCTTCATTCTAAAATATGGCGTTACAATTATTATATGTTGGATTAAAATTGTGTATTTCGATCTTTTTATCTGTATCAACACTGTCTAAAACATCATCCAAGCTTTTAACTCGCCAGTTTACACTTCTAGCAAATATGTAAAGAAATATTTCTATATCTGTAATTGGTCCAAGATATAATTCAAATACTTTAAATATTGTACGTTACATGTAACTGGTTTACCTTCGCTTCCTAGTTGCAATCACATTATAACGTAACGTCTGGTTTACAAGGTTGTCCGTATGTCACAAGTGGGCAATGATTAGTTGAGTGGAACGGAAATTGAAGGGATTTTAGGTACGAAGGTAACATTACAAAACTCTGTTTGTTTAAACTCGCTTATCTCACGAACTGCTGGTTTGAATTAGGAAATTGTTTCAGTATTGGATAGCTTATTTATCGAGGAAGGCTATATTCTATATAATATTAAATTTCGATTAATAGAAGCGAAGAAACTAAGAAAAATGTTGCAAAAACGGGAAAAATGTACTCATATTGAGAGCTTCCGTTGCCATTGCTGGGTAAATGGTTAAAGTTACGTAAAATTCATGTATGACAATATTGTTCCTTTTGAAATTTTCTAAAATAAAGTCTCAAATAGTATATGTCTATCTTTTAAGGTTAACATACTATTATCTTTTATATAGCAATTAAATTTGTTCTATCTTTTAGGTGATGCAAACGAAGCTACGCAGGATAATTAGGATTAGTTCTTAAAGTTTATCGTTGAATAAATGTAATTTATATATACGAATAATGCAAATGCCTTGGGAATCCCATCAGCTAATAGAAAGTTGTTATGCTAATCAGTCGGCATGAAAAGTTTAGCACAGTTATTTGCTAACGTGCAATTACCTTATGCGATCATTAATAGATGTAATCAGTTTATGAACTCGGAAGTCTTGTTTTACAGAAGTTGTATATTAAAGTGTAGGTCAAAAGTTCACGCTGTGCATACATATAAATAACTAGCGGATCTAGCAAAATCAGGATCATTAAATAAAGACACTGAATGATAATTGCAGAATTTTTCAACTTTAATAAAAAAAATGGACAAAAGTTATTCGGAACGAAAGTAATTGGTAATCAAATAACACGACCTTTATGTCCAGATCCCAGAGATTTGGAATCCTAATTATCAGAAATATAAAGATCGCCTGGAAAGCATTAAAAGACGGTTCACGTATCCTATTTTCCTATGATTTGTGTAAAAGATCGCCATACATCAACCATACGATTTAAGTTAAGTTCTTTATCAAATAGACGCAAAAGAAATGATATGGTTTTCTTATACAAACTCCTAAACGGAATCATGGACAACGCAGACTTATTGAGCAGAACAACCTTCAGAGTTCCACTAAGGTCCTCGCGAAATGTTGTTTCATTGCTCGCTCAAAGGTACTATAGAACCAATCTTGGGCATTATTCGATCATTCCGAGATTGACAAGGTCATATAATGAATTCGTCCAGAAAAATATAAAAATGGACATTTTTCATCAAAATGCGGTCCACTTCAGGAAGGAAGTTAGTATTTAAAGGAAGGCTTTAAATAAGATTTAAATAAAATTCAATTTGTTTTGGTTATTTTTTTTGCTTTGTATTTTTGTATTGTCGTTGTTGTTTTCCTACTAGTATTCAAGTTAGTGTGTCGTACTTGAGTTTTTAGGTGTATGATGTAACTAGCTATAAGTATAATTATGTGTTATTCAAAAACCCTTAGCAAAGTTTTAGTTCTAGTTCTAACATGTAATTATGTTGCTAGTTCATAAGTTATAAATCCAATAAATATTATAATTGCGATCAGAAACTCTTAGTTATCAATGTCAAATGTCAAAACCAAATGAGAAAAAATACAATATGCCTGCCAACCAGTGGAGCAGCGTGGTGAGTCTTTGCTCTATCTAACTCTCTCTTCTATAGGTGAGGAGACCTGTGCCCAAGTGGGATAGTGGACAGCAACCTTCAAACTAGGAGGAGACAAAAACTAATTATACTGTATTATATTTTACACATATTCCCATTTCAGGACTTACAACAGTGGCGTAGCTACCTAGAGGCTAGGTGGGGCAGTGCCCCGGAGCCCTAAAGCTCAAGGAGCCCTCGAATCCTTACCAGAAACCTCGATAGAACTAAACTTTTGGTAACTCCTCCTATTTACAAAATAAATATGACAGGATGCAACCACTTTAAATCATGACAACTCAGTTGAGAGAAATTCAAAAGTTAGGGCTAGGGAATTCCCCTAAATTCTTTCTGTAGGTTGGCAGTGTTGTCAATTTGACGGATAGTTTTATTATTCATCGATATGCGTTTTATTGTGAATTCGAATAAAGATTTTTTTTCGCAAACGGTTAAAGAATTAATGCTGTATCAGGAGTGAGTAAGTCAATAAACTTTTCTGTACTGGTGGTTCAATTTTATTTGATTATACTATTTATATTGATGTCCGTTAAATCGTGACAAATTTATGGATTTCGGGTATGGCTATGTACCACCCTACCTGCAAAAACGTACCACCAAAAGAGATTTGTGGTGAATTGCCTCTTACCTCTTACTCACTTACTGTATCATCAGTTACCATTAGGTGACATCATAGTCAATCGCTAAACTATCAGCAATTTAAGAAAAATAAGTCGTAAGTAATGACTATCCTGTTTAAAGGGACAGGCCAGTTTTTATTCCAAAGCATATAAAAGCGTTCTTTCGTGCTTTCTTCAAAGAAAAACCTTTCTCTAGCTAGGAAATGCATTTATATATAAATATTGACCCTTGGATGGAGTGTGGAACTCAACAAAGGAAAAAAGCTTACAATACCCACTGAAACCAAATAGAACCCTTTGAGTGGGACACTAAAGGATCAGGTTTTGCATTCCTACCTGGTGTCTCGGATGAGTACGATGCAGGATCCACTGCATTCTCCTGCGGGTCTTCTTTAACGAGACTATGGTCTCAAAGAAGAACTCCACTCCCGCCCTACATCTTTCACTGGACAGCATCATGCCTAGATGTTCTTCAGCGAGCGATCCTTGCCAATAGCGCCACTAGGAGGTAATGCTGAAGTCCTCAGACTTAATTGGTCGGGAGGAGTCACCCACTTGTCATCAGTGTGACGCAGCTATCAATTCAGCGCATCACACTGTGGCAGATTGTGCGGCCTGGGGACCTCAGCAACACCTCCTGGTGGCATTGATCGGAGGCGACCTCTCGTTGCGGAGCATTATAGGCGCGATGCTCTCCAGTGAGAGATGGTGGGCGGAAGTGGCTTTCTTTTGCAAGACGGTAGTCTCGCTGAAGGAAGCCCACGAGAGAGAGGGAGAATGCAGTGGATGCTCTCCCTCACCGCCGAAGGAGGCGGAATACAAGGCGGCGCATGTTTGCGCATCTCCTCCCGCTTTCGTGAATTCTCCGTCGGACTCATTCGGGACACTAGGGCAGAATGCGAAAGCTGAACACCTGGTACCTTACTAATGGATGAAGAGGGTTCCGCTGGGTTTTAGTGGGTATTGCGAGACCTTCTATCGCCGAATCCCACACTCCTGACTGGTCATCGGTGAAGGTTAGTGCGTAAATTGCATTTCACAACGACATAAAAAGGCTGCTCAGTCTGTTGCACGCAGTTCAGCTTGTATTTATTGCTGAGAGATTAGCACTTGACTGCCATCACACTTGATTGTAAGTGATACAGTCTAAGATGGAAGCGCGCTAATCTTTTAAGAGGCACGTTATATCTTATGGTTTCTACACAGCATCTTACTGGAACACAAATCTCTTTGCTTTGCGGTACGTCTAGTGGAATGATTTCAAGAAATACCTTAAACCTCATTCTGCTTACATACTTTTATTGATATATTATATAACTTAAATATACAATTAACCATGATAACATTATATCGAACCTTAACATTAATACAGACAAAATAAAAGGAACTAAAATGCGCCATCAGAAGCAAATGGATGGATGCCAATAAGGCTGGCAGCGTTACCTCTTTGGACAGCGATACTTATACGCTGTCCGAAGTACCACCCGGCCTAATTTCTCTCAAAAAGCTTTTAGCCTCAGGACCCCACGGTCCCAATGTCTCCACGCCAAAAGGCACAAATATGTATTCTAAAGCAAGGCTCTCATATTTGCACCTCTTAGCGTTTTCAGCTAATGACGCTGCCGCTCCCGCTGAGGTAGCGTCAATGTGAGATGGTGCAAGCGTATCAACACATGTAGCATCCCACACCAACGCCCTTCCCTTTTTCCAAGGCATCAACGACATACCATCAGGTCTCTTACCATCATCACGTGCAATTCCATTCGGCTCGAGAATAGCCGGCACGTTAATGGTGACAAGGGTCCTTCTGATGATGTCGTTGATGCCGGCGTGTCTTGGAAGACGACCAGCACTACGAAGACAAGACAGACCGTGGTGACCGAGTTGATTTACCTACTCACCACATTCTGCTTTATATTTTATATAATTCCTATATTACATTCGAGTTATGTGTAATATTTATAAGATATATAATCGTTTAACTTTGTAAGTTGCTAATTGCGTGTTATATTTAATCTAACATTGTTGACACAATCTTGCTCAAGCACGAGGTGATTGATTACCTGTAATTATGTGTGTTGATTTACTTAAAGCATCGCTACTGGTGATACCTGACTAGTTCTTGATATCGTGAGAATGGGAGGAAACCCTTTCTTATTGAGAGATTACTTATTGAGAGATTATTAGAGAGAAATAGTTTTGGCACTGAACTGCAAATATATGCGGTACTATTTCATTGGTTTATCTATGGGAAGCCTCTTTATTCTGACATAAAAATAGCTTGAGTTACTCCTTATAACATCAGCTATCCGTTAGTGAAAGTCCCATCAAAATAAGTCCAGCAATTGCAGAGATTAGCCGGAACAAGTGTATGGCGAATGTCATATCAAAGGGTGAATGGTAAAGAAAATCTCTCAGCAAGTTTCGGTTTTATCCGAAACCCCTGGAAATTTAGGAGAACACGTTCTTAGTGAGATTATACGTCGCGAGTGGGTAATATATGCCGAATTTCAAGATAATCTGATGAATATTTTTGATGATCTCGCAACAAATGATCGTTTTTCGCTTATATATCCAGATCCCGTATGCATATGGGGAACGTTCTTAGTGAGCGTCTACGTTAAAAAATAGCATATGTGTTCTCAGGCTCTAGGCTATCTGTGTACCAAATTATACATAACTCGGTTCAGTAGTTTTGTTGTGAAAGCGCAAAAGACAGACAGAGTTATTTACTCATTTATAATATTACTAAGAATTCTTATTTTACACCCTTGAGGGTAAAACCTTAACCAACTTTGAATGTCATGTTTATTTATATCGAACAGACAGCACAAAAATTAAATTTCAAGTTTCTAGCTCTGAAAATGATGTTTTTTCTCCCCTCTAGACTATCTGTGTACTAAAAGAATAAGGCACAGCTTCTTTCGCATTTATAATATTAGTAGGGATTGAAGAAGTGTAACTTCAATTAAAAGGAAAATACAACAACTCATTACGTTGCAGTTTTGTAAATCCACACACGTTAATAACAACCGGTCCAGGGGACATGTTTTGACAACATTCTGCATAAGCAAAAAGGGGGTTTTTTTATAACAACTGGTTAATGCGGTAAATTTAATAAGATTGCTGGAATTGGTACGTAATTACAACTTTATATACCCAAATCTGTGGAAAAAATTCACAGTTATTCTTGAAAGCCTTAAAAATCGATGACCCCTTCATATAAACGGTAGAGTTGGATTTTAGACAATATTTTTGAAGTAAATCTTCTTCATGAGTCATTGAATGTGGGATAAGCTGGTGAATGCCTGCCAAAACGTTACGAATGAACAGTTAATAGATTTCTTTACTTTATAACATCTATTTTGGTATATTTTTAATACACATGAAAGAAAAACCTGTGTACTTTTACATATATACTAGCTTTAGTCCAGTTGAATTAGGATTAGGACAGCTTACCTTCAGTTTTAAGGATCCACACCCTGTTTAAGAGTAATTTTAGTTCATTAAATAACACAACTTTGTAGCTAAAATATATGGTCAAGTGGATGATATATTATCTTCATCAAGTTGAATCTGTCCTCGAGATAGCCAGTATCGCAGTTAACATATCATTTCTTTACTTCATAATATATATTCTGGTACTTTTACACATAAAAGAGAAACCTGTATACATATACAAATACACTAGCTGATCGACCTTTTTAGTCCATTTGAATTATGATTAGGACAGCCTACCTTCAGTTTTAAAGATCCACAACCTATTGCATCGTCCACTATCTTGGATTTAAGAGTGTTTTTTTCTTTATTAAATAACTAGCTTATTTTCGACTTTACGCGAATAATAGTTACAACCAAAGTTGTTCAGAAATAAATTTTGTACAATTTTGGTTATTATCAATTTTTTGCTAAAATCAATAATTTCCGAACAAGGCCCTAAATATCTTGCACACTATATACAACGTCAACCCCTCGGTAATGTTTTATATAGTCAATAACTTGCTTATTTTCAATTTTAGGTAAAAAATTTAATAAACAAAGTTTTTAGAAATTAAATTTCCTACTATTTTGGTCTTCATAATTTTTTGGTACGATCGATATTTAAGGATAAAAGTCATTTGTATCTTGTATGCCTGTAATAAGACTATCCCGCACAATAAACATACATATATTATGTTAGCCATCCGTTTCCCTCGCCCAATTACACTTTTCGTAACTCTCTTGTCACGTATTCACCAGCTCCACAATAAAGGCGTGCGTAAAAAAGTAAAAATGTTATGACGCTCGCCAGTGAATTTGAGTGGACGGCGGTTACCTTATTTTTAACCGACTTCAAAAAAAGGAGGAGGTTATCAATTCGTCTGTATTTTTTTTTGTGTTTGTTACCTCATATCTCCCGACTGGGAGAACCGATCTTGATGATTTTTTTAAATGAAAGGTGGTGCTCGTCATAGGGTCCCATTTTTTTTAAAACCTGTTCTGATGATGCCACCCATGACAAAACCGGATAAGTCTTAAATTTGCGTAAGTATGTGGCCGGCAAATGGACGAATAAGATCAAGATCACGCCAACCGATTTCGATGATTCTTTTTTTTTGGATTATACCCTTACTTCAATGGTTGTTTTGTGATAGTTTGGTAAGGTTTTGATGATGGAATGCATGACAAAGTGACTGAACTCTTCAATTCTTAGGAGCAAATTAACGATACTCGACAGAATCTTCTATAGGCTATCCAGATACTTGACTTGCCTACCGTAACTTCGGTATGGTCAAGTGCTAGTCGTATTTAAATATGAAGGTCAATGGAACTCCTCAACGGCTTACAGTAAGTGTGCAAAATCTATAACTGTCTGTAATCAAATGCCAATGACCTTACGTTTGTTGCTGCATTGAAATATTTTAACATTTATATTAATATTAAATATTGCAATATTTGGAGTCGGAGTTCCTTGGCTGACACCGACTCCGAATATAAGAATACGAAGTACACTATAAAAGAATACGCAATTATTTCTCACTTTTTAGAGCATATTAATATATTGTAAGTTTGATTTGAAGGTGTTTCTTTTTTTGTTAAAATTTTTATTTATTCGAGACCATTATCTCGCTTAAGGAGGTAAATGAGAGGCTAAGAGAGCGAGAGGCTGAAGGCCTCCCTCGAGAGGAGGCTTGGTGGCAGAAGGCGGACGTTTGCGCTTCATGCTTCACTCTATTGAGTGGTCCTCATAGTCAGTGTCATCCGGGTCCGGGATCACACCTATGGATGAGGAGCGATCCGCTGGGTTTTAATGGGTATTCTGTAATCTGTTATTCCCAAACTCCCGATTGGAAAGTAAAGGCAAACCAGCACAAAGAAAGAGGTTAAATTTGATTATATTCAACTTTGCAAAATATTAAATATTAGTTCTATTGTAGCTGTTCCAAGTAGTATCATCTGCATAGTTCCGAATCCCGTGGGGATATGTAGAAATCCGTATTTAGTGAACTTTAAAGAGGATGAACGTGTCTTTTATATTTTGAGTTAATCGTGGATAAAACCATGTTATTGCTTTTCTAATGTGCGAGATTGGGACACATTAAATGGTTTCAGAGTATAACAGGCGTAGAAACGAACAACTTTTATGCTTTATCTAATCGAGAAATATCGATCTTAGCAAAATTGATAAAGACCAAAATTGTAGTAAATTTAATTGCGAATAACTTTTGTTATTATATTTTTTTGCGTAAAATTGAAAATAAGCATGTTCTTGACTATATAAAACATCACCGAGGGGGTGACGCTGTACTCGTATATAGTCTGGGTGATGTTTAGGGTCTTGTTCGGAAAATTTTGAATCTGGCAAAAAATTTATAATAACCAAAATTGTAGAAAATTCATTTCCGAACAACTTTGGTTATTACTATTATTCGCGTAAAGTTGAAAATAAGCTATTTATTTAATAAAGAAAAAACACTCGTAAATCCAAGATAGTGGACGATGTAATGGGCTGTGGATCTTTAAAACTGAAGGTAGGCTGTCCTAATCATAATTCGACTGGACTAAAAAGGTCGATCAGCTAGTGTATTTGTATATGTATACAGGCTCTTTTATGTGTATAAAAGTACCAGAATATATATTATGAAGAAAAGAAATGATATGTTAACTGCGATACTGGCTATCTCGAGGACAGATTCAAGTTGATGAAGATAATATATCATCCACTTGACCATATATTTTAGCTACAAAGTTGTGTTTATATAACAATCTAACCATTGTTTACTGTAACTACCTCAAAGATAACTTCAAGTGATTCAATTCTTAGATATAATGTTATCTTTATATTTTCTATTCTAAGACAACAATCTATCTATATATTTAACCTAAAAACTATAACCAATTCACAAGATGTCCCTAAATTTTTCGCCTAATTTAGTTTAAATTCAGAACTTCCCCATGTTCCCTTGAAATTATCATTTCCCAACGTAGACGTTTACTGCGAACGGATTGCTTCACGTTCAAACATGTTATAGATAAGCGAAATACAATTACTTACTGATTTATCTTGAAATCTCCCAAAGTACTCAACAGTTTGAATTGGAAATCATATAGACTACATTGACGACTTTGACTTTTACTAAGAACTTCTTCTTTATGGGCTTTTCTGAATAGTCAAGGTTGGCAGTCAGTTCTCCATATTTATATTTGTGCGTCGCGAGGCTAAATCTGATGTTGCGAAACCAGAACGCTCTTGCGGCCAATACGCTTCTTGGCAGCCATTTTGCCCATCATCATTAATGGTAAGAGTCTGTATCTGTCATGTTTTAGAACATGCCCCAGATGTACAACCTTCTTCTGATGATCAAACATTATGACATACTACCATAACTTCCGTTTTTTTGATATTTACAGCGAGACCAGCCTCTTCACTAAACTTATTAACTCGGTCGACTATCTTTTGTAGATCTGCCTCGGTTGACGCAATTAGAACTGTGTCATCAGCGTACCGTAAATTGGTGATATGACCATAGTCATTGACCTTAACACCAAAGTCTAGATTATCCAATGCTTCCACCATGATTGACTCCGAATATAAGTTAAATAGTGTAGGAGACATAACACAGCCCTGTCGAACTCCATTCTTAATGCGCATGCTCATTACTAAGAACTGATATCCACATATTCCCACATGATTGAGAACAACGATTACACAACGATTACACATTGGGATCTGATAATTTCCTTATTTGTAATCTAACAGTATTTAGAAACATTTTTTGATTTAGATTTTTTCTTATGCTTAAAATAACATCATGGCAGCTTGCGTCTATATATAATATCTTTACATAAGTCGCTTCTGCTGTCTGTTCCTTTAGATCTTTTATATTATTCTACGGAATTCAATGCAGTTTTCACCAATAGATAGAGTGATTCAAGAGGAAGGTTTATATGTACAATATATACAAATTTGTAATGTGATGTCGTAACAAGCATATTTAGTGCGCTTAAATCGCAAACGCTGACTAAACCTTACTAGATAGATCAAATCTTATGTGACGGAATTATATACCTTAAATAAACCGATAAAGAAGTCTGAGATAACATATATTTATCTTTAAAAGATAACCCATTACCATATTTATAATTTACATATTACAAAAAAATATGGTTTATTTACCAAGTGAATTTATCCAATCCAGTATTATTCATTATCCAATTAAATATATTAAATAGGTTGTATATTTCATGTAGATCAAAACTACCCTTGATAGTATTAAATTGAAATTGACATCTTACAAGATATCAGAGATTTAAAAAGCATATTTAAGTGTACGCAAAAACTAACAGAGTCAAGTTATCTAAAAGAGCATACCAGTTTTTTGTATAAAATTATGTTTGTGTACATTTTTTGTAATGTAAAATTACAGTTATTATTCTTTAATATAGCTTACAATATATAAAAACATTAACAACAGCATTGATTGAAAGAGTACTTATGACTAACAAGTTCGTTACATCACGATACTTATTGTCGAGGCCAAAGTAACCTAAACGTTACTATTTCGGTGATTTGTAAAGCAATTTGTTACAGCATCACTTATGTTGTAACACAGCCTCAATTTTAAGAGGTATTTGAGATTTCCTATCGAAGCCTTTTTGACGTCTTTAAGATAGGAAGGCAATTCAAAAAAAAAACGAATGATAACAAAATCGGGGGATACAATTTGGTATTGTAGCTACATATCTATCACCTCAATCCAAAATTCAATTACACCACTGGATAACTAAAGGATGGAAGAATTTATTACGCTAACTAAGGACTGCAACACATCGCTTGCGGCGGAGGGGGAAGCCCTGATATTTTGAAGGTCACTCTACTGAGTATCGAGATTCCATTTAGCATAACTTTCAACTCGGTAAAGCTACAACGTTTATTCAAGTTTCAACAGTAACCTCTCGTCAAAATCTATCCGTAAACATATAATCTACACTAATATTATAAAGAGGAAAGATTTGCATTTTTGTATGTAACGAATAAACTCAAAAAGTATGGGACCGATTTTAATAATTCTTTTTTCATTAGAAAGCTACATTATCACTGAGTAACATAGGCTATATTTAGTACTAGATTCCTGTAGAAATCTTTAAAAATTCTTATTAAACTTGCCATGAAATGTCTCTCATCGCATACGCTGTGGAGAGTGTTAATGATAGGACAAAAAAATGTTCGACAATATTATAGAATATATCAATATCTACAAAAAACTTCGCGAGACCATATGTCTAACTATTGTAGTTACGTTACTATAACTACTTATTTACATTTAACAAATTGATAGAAATGCCGATCAAAATCGGACCGTGTTATCCATACCTTTTATACATTTTTATGCAAATAAATAATTTAATATTCAATACTGTCTCAATACCTGATGATTACTATTTGAATTATTGAAATCGGATATTCCATTTAAAAGATTTCATGAAATTAAAACAAAAATACATGCCGGCGGCGGCCGCCACGCAGCGCATCGAGTAACTACCTCAACGAGAGAGGAGTAGTGCGGTAGAAGAGGTGCACCATTATGAACTAGGTTACCTTACGCAGTGGACGCAAGCGAAATTGAATATTTCCAGTTTTTTTTAAACATTTTTATGCTTGACTTCAAAAGTTCTTTTTAGAGCTACTTAGTTTTAGTATTAGGAATCTATTTATGTCTACCCGTGCGAAGCCGGGACAAGCCGCTAGTATGTTATATAGAAATTACCCGTTACAAGATGTAGTGACGTATAACAAAGCCACAATACATTTTTTCAAATGGAAACCACACTAACTTATCACGATATATTAAATATCTATGCTTAACTTGTAATTAAGCAAAGTTATCGCAAAGTAGATGCTCACCAAAAACTGATATTCTCTTATTCCAACGGGATTTAGAAATATGTATAAGTAAAAGCAATCATCGAGACTGCCTCATTGGTGTAGTGGTTAGTATGTTCGACTACAGAGATGAGGTCCTGGGTTCGAGTGCCGGGTCGGGCCAATTCAGAAATCAATATTGAGTTTTCTATTAAGATTTTCTCAATATTTTCCCGAAGTTGGGAAGTAGGAGGTGCGATCCACCCCCGTGCCTCGGAGAGCACGTTAAGCCGTCGGTCCTGCGCCTGATCTCTCTCCCGTCGAGTCGGATTCCCGTCACATCGGACTATGAGAGTGAAGGAATAGAGAGTGCACTTGTGTACTATACCTGCCCATCCACAGTGGAGCAGCGTGGTGGGTGTATGCTCTAAAAACCCTCTCTCCTATAAGCGAGGAGGCCTGTGCCAGTGTGACGTTAAAGGGCTGCTACTTACTTACTTAAAAGCAATCATTTACAAGTTAGTAACGATATTTCTAAACTCTTCGCTATGTTAAATCAACATAAAAAAAGGAGGAGGTTATCAATTCGTCTGTATTTTTTTTATGTTTTCACCTCGTAACTTACGACTGGTAGTGCTCGTCACAGGGTCTCATTTTTTTTTAAATCCAGTTCTGATGATGGCATCCAAGAGAAAACCGAATTAGTCTTAAAATTTAAGACTAATTCGGTTTTCTCTTGGATGCATTAAGCTGATGCTCGACAAATGGACAAATAACTCAAGATCACTCCAACCGATTTCGATCATTCTTTTTTTTTGGAAAGGATATACTTCAAGGGTTGATTGATGTTAGTTTGGTTAGGTTTTGATCATGGGTTTTCTGACAAAGTAACGGAACTCTTCAATTCTTAGGAGCAAAGTAACGATACTCTGCATAATCTTTTATAAGATCTCTGGATAGTTGAGTCACCTACCATAACTTTGGTATGGTCAAGTGATTGTCGTAGTTAAATATGACGATCAATGGAACTCCTTAACGACTTACATTAAGGGTGCGATTTTTGGCAGAATATATAACTGTCTGTAATCAAATAGCAATGAGCTTACGTTTGTTGCTGCATTGCGATATTTATAAGATGTATTAAGCGGTGATATTACCATATAAAAGGCTGGTGATAGCGGGGTGGCAAAATAGATAACCTGGAACGTACGAGTATTAGGTTGCTGGTTAATATAATATAATAATAATTGTAAATTTAACTTTGTAAAGTTGTTTCATTTAAAGCAACACGTTTTTAAGGTGTATAAATATTGAGATAAATTTGTTTGTTTACTTAAGATTCACTAAAAATCAAAAAATAAATAAAAATTTTAACAAAAAAAAGAACCGCCTTAAAACAAAAGTCTTTTATATATATATTAATATTCTTTTTTATAGTTCTTCGTAACGATATACCCACGGCATCGGGATATGTTAGCAAAAAACGATGATCGACCAACTCATTAAGAGACATTTCGAACTACCCACCCAATAGACTTCAAATTCAGCAAATTTGTTACTTTTACATGTTTTGCAAGGATGGATTTTTCATATTTCAAAGATATCGTGAGGAACAGAAAGTCTCTTCCTTCTTAAATAGATAAAATATGCTAAAAATGGCTTCTTTATTATAGAAAGCCTTGCCAGTTATGAGATACCATAAAACTATGGAACGAGGAGCTATTAAAGATTAGATTAGAGATAAAAACAAACTCATAATGTCATATTTTAAGGTGAAGGAGGTTCTGAAATCATTTGTCGCGTTGAGCATTTTTAATGAGACACCGCAATTAGTTTTGGATTTTCCCCACATAATGTTAAGAAATATGTCAAAAACATACTTTTACAAAAGGCAATGTTGAAGATATTTTAAGCGATAGAAATGTTTGGACTTGATTCCAGTTACTCACAGAAGCAAAATATTACACATTGTAACAATCAAAACTATATATAAAAGAGTAACCGTTGAGTTTTTTGCCGGTTTCTTTTCAGCGGAACTACTTTCCGAACAGGTGGTAAACGTATTACCAACGGACGGACTACTTTTTAACTTTGGATCCAACTGAATATTAACATTAAGAACGATCGCATACAACTTTGAAACTATTTACAAATAACGCAAGTCAAACGGTCAGCCATCTTTTTATTATGTAATACATTAAAAGAAAGTGTCTTTGATATTTCTTTAAAGCATATCTAGAATAAAAGATGATAAATAAACGATTCGAATCGTTCCAAAGTCAAATTAAACTGTAATGTATTAACTTTTATATCGACAATAACAGTATCGCATATTTTAAAACTTAAAAAATGAACTTATTTACATGTATTAATTACAATTTAGAAAAGGCCTACGATCGAGTGGTGAGGAATGAGCTGTGGTCAATGTTATCTACATATGGGGTGAGAGGTAATCTGATTCAAGCATTGGAGTCTCTCTTTGAGTGTTCTAGAGCTTGTGTCAGAATCAACGGGACGTACACAGAGTGGTTTCCTGTCGAAAGAGGTGTTCGACAGGGATGTGTTGCATCACCATGGCTGTTCGACCTATTCATGGATAACTGTTTGACAGGTTTAAAAGAAAGTATGTATGGGTTAAGAATAGATGAATTACTCATCAAATGTTTACTCTACGCTGATGATTAAGTAATATTTGCATCATGAGCTAATGAGCAACAGGAGATGGTAAATATTATGACTGAAGCTTTGAATAGGAAAGGAATGTAAATGAATATAAATAAAACGAAAGTTACGCTTTTTAAAACAGGTGAATTTATGATGAAAGATAATATTTTGATAGATGGGGAACAAATGGAAGAAGGGATCAAAATTTACAAAAGATGGAACATGTGAAAGTGATATTGAAAGGAGAGTGAATGCAGAGAATATGATAAATGGCGCTCTGCTTGCCTTTGTGAATAGTCAGACGGGCTGTCAAAGAGCCAGGCTGTGCATGAAGGAGTGTTGGTGCCATCACTTATGTATGGTGGTGAAAGTTGGGTATGGCAGAAGAAGCAAAAAAGTAAAATAAATGCGGTAGAAATGAGAGCGTTGAGAAGTATGAGTGGGTTAAAATTGAATGACAAAGTAAGAAATAGTGTAATAAGAGAAAGGTTTATGAGTTGAGAGTGACGGGGAAAGTTGGAAGGGGAAGGCCAAGGCCAACGTTTCTGGACTAAATCCAGGACATTTTAAACAAGAGCTAGGCCAAGAGCAATCTAAACCGACGAACTTGTATGAAAAGTTTAATGAGAATGGAAGAAGCGAAGGAGATATGCAAGGATCGTGGCAAGTGGAAAGACGTCCTCTCTGCCTACCCCTACGGTAATGAGGCGTGATGCTATGATGTATGTATAGATAATAAAGATACAGAAGCATTCAAACATCTGTTTTAAAATTTATCTAAAGTTGAAATAATCGATAAAAGATATACAGAAACATTAAATGCTTATTCAATTTTAATCTCACCTTCTTTTATTCCAATTTAATAGCACCGAATTTTTAGATTTCGAACGAAGCAACACGATATTTCCTTAAATAATAAAATAAGCAATAAAGTTTAAATTAAATATGAAAATCTCTTGCTTTAAATTATTAATAAATAAATAATGAATCAAGAAGTAATTTATTAAAACATCACCTTTGTTTATTCCAATAATATACCACTGCACATTTAAAATTCGAATGATAACACGCACTTTTTAAAACTGTTTCCATTTAACGTAAGGGCTTTATGTGGTTAGCCATTTAATTTTTTTTTAAATAAAATAGAACTAAACTTATATCAAGCAGTGGCTAAACAAAAGGCGGTCTTATCCAGACAAAGTAAGACTGATCTTATTATCAGATACTAAAGTAAAAGGTGTATTTAATATTAATTTAAAGTTGATACATTCCATGTCTTGCTTGAAATAATTGATAAAAAATAAAACATTAAATACTTTTTCTTTTAAAATCTGGCTTTCTGTTATTTCAATAGCACAGATTACTTAAATTTCGAACCAAATAACATTTTTATAAACTGTTTATAAATAAGATTTTTTCTTTAAAGGAAAAAGTATATACAATACTACCTTAAATTTAATGAAAAATAAAATAAAATAAAGTAACAGTCGCCTTCCAACGTCCATTTTAGTTTTTTTATAAATAAAAAGAAAGAAAAACATTAAATACTTATTCAATTTAAATCTCACATTCCTTTATTTCGACAATATAGCACTGAATATTTGAATTTCGAACGATAATACTCAACTTTTTTTAAACTGTTTTCAATTAACGTAAAGGCTTTTGGCAGTCGGCCATCTTATTATTTTTTTTCTATATTTTACATCAGTCTAACAAAATAGAACTAAACTTATGTCAAGTACTGGCTAAAAAGGGCGGTCTTATCGCTTTAGACGGATATTAATTACGTTACAAGAAAAATGTAGATTTGATGGTTCCTAAAATTTAATCAAAAATACAAGATAATACAGTCACAGACGCCTTTAAACATCTGTTTTATTATTTATCTAAAGATGAAACATCCAATTTCTTACTTGAAATAATCGATAAAAATAAAAATAATACATTAAATACTTATTCAATTTAAACCTCACCTTCTTTTATTCCGATAATATAGCACTGAATATTTAAGTTTCGAACGAAGTAAGTGTTTAAACACAACTTTTTTTTTAAACTGTTTACAAATAACACGAAGGTTATACGCGGTCCGCCATACTTAGTTGCGACCAGCGCAGACGCATACTGTTTGATTACTGAGTAAATGTAACGAATTTGTGTGCCACAGACAGTTTTCGCATTATTTCTCATTTTATTATCGCGTTGGACAGCCTTCGATTTGCAAGTTTGATTTAAATTATTGAATGTCTTCAACACCTTTAATTTTGATAATTCAAAGTTTATGTATCTAAATATGTTTGTCTATTTTCGTCAATGTCACATTCAAATCGAATCAAACTTTTTATGAATATATTAATATATTCTAAAAAGTAAAAAATAATTGCGTATTCTTTTAAAGAGTATTCGTATTCTTATATTCTAATAAAAACCGAATCATCAAAATCGGTTGGCGTTATCTTGAGTTATTCGTCTACTTGTCGCGCACATGCTTAATGCAAATACAAGATTTATCCAGTTTTCCATGAATGCCATCATCAGAGTTGGATTTTAAAAAGTGGATCTTTAAAAGAATCATTAAGATCGGTTCACCCAGTCGAAAGTACTGCTCCTGAAAACAAAAATAGACGATAGTACTAATGACGCCTCATTGGTCTAGTGGTTAGCATGTTCGACTACAGACATGAGGTCCTGGGTTCGAGTCCCGGGTCGGGCCAATCAAAAATCAATATTGAGTTTTCTATTAAAATTTTCTCAATATTTGCCCGAAGTTGGGAGGTAGGAGGTGCAATCCTCCCCCGTGCCTTGGAGAGCACGTTAAGCCGTCGGTCCTGCGCCTGACCTCTCTTCGGTCGTGTCGGATTCCCGTCACATTGGACTATGAGAGTGAAGGAATAGAGTGTGCACTTGTGTTCTATGCCTGCCAATCCGCAGTGGAGCATCGTAGTGGATCTATGCTCTAGAAATCCTCTCTCCTATGAGTGAGGAGGCCTGTGCCCAGCAGTGGGACGTTAATGGGCTGCTACTTAATTACTTTTTACTGATGACCCCTTAGATAATGGAACGGAAAAAGTTTAATTAACATTATTTATGCTCCATCATATTAGTACAGCCAAATGAAACGAATAAACCAGCACTGAAACCTAAAATTCAAAACAGCTGACGTCTAGCCCGGGTCAACGACCTCTTGTTGCCCGTGCGGCGCAAATGTGTTTTTTATGAAACTATCGTTTCATTTAGCTGTACTAACATGATGGAGCGTATATAAGGCGTAAAAAAAATAAATGACTAATTCACTTAAAAATAAAATTTTAATTACTAATATAATATATTATAGATTTATTTCAAATTTTCGCTATTATCGCTATTAATTAACAAGCTTCAATGGATTGGAGTGCAAAGCGTGCAATAGATATAATTTATATAATACCATTTTACCCGGCAATCTACCTACCGCCTAATAATCGATAAATAATTGCAGATTGTGTCAACTTTAGTAAAAAACTTAACCGGAACAAAAACAATTCGTAACAAAATAATGTCCTCCTTTTTTTTAAGTCGGTTAAAATAACTACGACGATTATAGTTGCGATCAGAAATTATTGGTTGTCAATGTCAGATGTCAAAAACAAATCTGATTGCTCAACGACGTAGCTGTAAATATATAAAATGTAATAAGATTAAGTTGTAAAATGTAAGTTTATTATTACATACATACTATAGCATCACGCCTCATTCCCATAGGGGTAGGCAGAGACAACATCCTTCCATTTGCCACGATCCTTGCATATCTCCTTCGCTTCTTTCATTCTCATTGAACCTTTCATACAAGTTCGTCGGTTTCAAAAACGTTCGCCTTGGTCTTCCCCTTCCAACTTTCGCATTCACTCTTGACTCATAAATCCTTTTTGTCAGTCTCCTTTCATTCATTCTCTCTACATGCCCAAACCATCTAAGCATACCTTTTTCAATTTTAGTCACTACGTCTTCTTTTATACCACAACGTTCTCTTATCACACTATTTCTTACTCTGTCACTCAGTTTTAATCCACTCATGCTTCTCAACGCTCTCATCTCTACCGCATTTATTTTACTTTTGTGATTCTTCTGCCATACCCAACTTTCACTACCATACATAAGTGTTGGCACCAACACTCCAGCATGCACTGCCAGTCTAGCCCTTTGAGACACCATCTGGCTATTCATAAAAGCATGCAGAGCACCATTTACCATATTCCCTGCATTCACTCTCCTTTCGATATCACTTTCACATGTTCCATCTTTTGTAAATTTAGATCCCAAGTATACAAATTCTTTCACCTCTTCCACTTGTTCCCCATCTATCAAAATATTGCCATTCATCATAGATTCATCTCGTTCAAAAAGCATGACTTTCGTTTTGTTTACATTCACTTTCATTCCTTTCCCTTTCAAAGTTTCATTCATAATATATTATTAGTATTAGCATATTGTGTTTTTCTTTGTATAGGTGATCAAAATTAAACTTGTGATGTTCTAATAAATAGAACAATTTCCTTCGTGTCTTCTCCAACAAACGTGACACTGGCGAAATGACAAAGAACAAGACGGGACGAACATCAAACGTTTCATATTTTGTTATATTTCTAACAGGTTTAGCGCTTGTCCCTGATCACACCTGCTCGTGATGATATAATCTAAGATGGAAGCCAGGTGATCTGTTATGAGGCAATTAACCATTTGTGATTTTACATAGCCACAGCCGAAGCCTCCCAGTCCAGACTCAGACAAATTAGAAAATGCGATTTCTCTGCTAGCAAAATGAGTACTCCCACTGCACCAGCGAGGTCGTCAAAATTGCTATCCAAAACCAAAATAATGAAAAAAAGACAACTTTTAAACGTTATTTAATTTCTGGATGACTTTTAAATGGAATTGATTTCTAAACGACGGGACGAACGTGAAATGTATGACAAGTAGAAATAGTTTCCAAGGGTAATTGTTGTTTATGCTATATTTTTTTTAATGTTCCTTGGACTTCCACAAATAATTCAAAACCAAAAAAATGAGACAACTTTTAAATGTAATTGATTTCTTAACGACGGGACGAACATCAAATGTTTGACAGGTAGGTATGGTTTCTAAGAGTGATTGTTGTTTTTGCTTGTTCCTTAAGCCGTTACTTAAAATCTAAAGTTACGAGGGTTCCTTCGCGCCCTGATCCAAGAAGAACCCACAAAAAACTCAGTAGGGTATATTTTTGTTACCATCATCACAATCTTCCCTGGATATCCACAAATAATTCAAAACAAAAAAAAATAAGACAACTTTTAATATAATTTCATTTATGGGCAGCTTTTAAATGTAATTGATTTCTAAACGACGGGACGAACATCAAATGTTTGACAGGTAGAAATAGTTTCTAAGGGAAATTGTTGTTTTTACTATATAACAAGTATTTATTTCATATTTACCCACCTTTTAAATCATCCCTGGCCTTCCACAAATAGTTTAAAACTTAAATTTTAACGAAAGTAAAGAACAGAAATTGACATAACATACTTGAAATATTCTAAACTGCCTCATTGGTCTAGAGGTTAGCATGCTCGACTACAGACATGAGGTCCTGGGTTCGAGTCCCGGGTCGGGCCAATTCAAAAATCAATATTGAGTTTTCTATTAAGATTTTCTCAATATTTGCCTGAAGTTGGGAAGTTGGCAGTGTTATTCACCCCCGTGCCTCGGAGAGCACGTTAAGCCGTCGGTCCTGCGCCTGATCTCTCTTCGGTCGTGTCGGATTCCCGTCACACCGGACTATGAGAGTGAAGGAGCAGTGGAGCAGCGTGGTGGGTCTATGCTCTAAAAACCCTCTCTCATGCGAGAGAGGAGGCCCGTGCCCAGCAGTGGGACGTTAATGGGCTGCTACTTACTTACTTGAAATATGAAAATAAAAAGTATTAAACATTTTAATATCAAACATTTCGCCAATGAATTTGCTATTTAATTATGCGAGGCGTTAATTGTTACGCCATATATAATGTTTACTAGTTTTTATAAAACAAAGTTGAATGGGTATTTTTTTAATGTTTTATGTGAATTTAAGTTTGTATATTGTAGAATTAGTACTCATTCCTTATTTTCTGTTTATTTTATATTAAGATAATATGATGCAAATCTTTTCTCGGGCAAAATGTGTCAGCGGTAAGAATAGGTTGACTATACACTACTGCTTCATTTGTCTAGTTGACAGCATATTCTGCTATGGACTATTGAGGTTTCTATTAAGATTTTCCTAATATTTTCCCGAAGTTGGGTTGTTGTTTGTGTGTTCCACCCCCGTGGCTCAGAGAGCACATTAAGCCATCGGCCCTGTGCCTGATGTCTCTCCGATATTGTCGGATTTCTGTCATATCGGATTATGAGAGTGAAGAAATAAAGAGTGCTCTTGTTTACTATGTCTGTGCCCAGCAGTGGAGCTTTAATGGGCTGCCAGTTACCTTACCTTTTTGTATATGTGTCTTAGCACTTAAGATACATTCTATTACTTCATAGAATCATATAAATGTCACGTACATTAAAACATAAAAACTTTATTCGCCTATTTCACCCCTCAAGACCTGACCTTTTAGATTCGTCTATATCTATACCAAAATCAATTAAAACTACTTACGCCGGTTAACCTGTATACGTTTCTATAATAAACTCCCACAAGACGTTCTAAAGATGTTAATTAATAAATTCAAAGTCTTTTTTAAAAGAAAGTTGATAGAAAAATCGTATTATAAGTTTCAAGATTACTTAGACGATAGAAACGCCTGGGAGTGAAGTTTGAGTGAGCCTTGTTGTGGGTTCTTTTCGGATCAGGGCGCGAAGGAACCCTCGTAACTTTAGATTTTAAGCCGTTCTTGAGTACCATCATCAGACGTATATTAGAATCAGAGCTTGGAAAAAAATATATATTTGACGATTCAAAAGTGCTATAATATGCCTACTTGAATAGTAACTGAAAACTATATATTTTACAGGAATTTACATTGGCTAAAGCTTTAATGTATGTGTAAAATATATCTTCAATTGTGTATGTAACTCTTTGTAATGGTATGTTTTTAGTTTGGACATTCAATTCTTTTTTAACCAGCTTCAAAAATGAGGGTACTCCTTTTGTCTGGATCTATTTTGTGTGCGTTATTACCATATGACAACTAACAATCCTTTAAGACGACACGAAAGTGCTTTTAAACCAAAGATTTTTAAAATATTTCTTCTTAAACCGCATTTCTTAATGTTTCAAGAAGATATGAGTGAAATAAAATTGTCTCTTCATGCAGGGAGTTAAATATACTAATTATATTTGTCACAAATAGATACCAAACAAGATAATATCCAAAGAGGTACTAATCGAATATCTTTCATATCTGATAACAGCATTCCGCTAGTGTACTTTGACGCGTTGAGACAATCTTTAGTTTGTCATACGAAATTAAAACAAAACTAAGTATCAAGTGATAAAAGAGTGTAACAACATATAAATCAGGGTGTAAAATATGTAAATTGTGAGTCATTTATGGGTAATTGTCTTTAAAAATTGCTAAAAATGTGCTGTTAACGCCAGACGGAGCTTCTGTTTAGGTAATTAGTAATTTTTCTCTATAAACATGTAACAAAACTGTTTGTTTTTAGCTGTAGAGAGGTCCTAGGTTTTTAAGGCATTTATTTTATTTTTATTATATTTATGACTTATTGCACACAAAATGAAAAGATACAAAATATTAAAAAGATAAAAACAAAAAATAAGGTAAAAATGTGTACAAAGGCGGCCTTATCGCTTGGAGCGATCTCCTCCAGACAACCTTTGAATTTTAGAAGCTTACTATAAATTCATGGGGTAAGTGCAAAATCATAAAACATAATCCAGAAAAAAAAAACGAAGAACTTATAGATATTTTATTGATAATATAACTACAAAATACATACACATACATATACTAGGGGCATAAACATATACATATATA
>JACTOM010000059.1:1735819-1924527 GCA_015832385.1 Elymnias hypermnestra
GGAAGACCGAGGCGAACGTTCCTGGACCAAATCCAGGACATTTTAAATAACGGCCAGGTCAAGAGTACTCTAAACCGACGAACTTGTATGAAAGATTTAATGAGATTGAAAGAAGCGAAGGAGATATGCAAGGATCGTGGCAAGTGGAAGGATGTTGTCTCTGCCTACCCCTATGGGAATGAGGCGTGATGCTATGTATGTATGCATGTAAAATTTTTTACTACTGACTTGATATTTAGCGCAGTGACACTTTAATGTATTACAAAGTACAAATTTCCCCATATTCCCATGGCACTGGAACAGCTTGTTTCTCATGAAGACCACTTAAATTCCACTTACAACAGAATATAGAAGTTTTAGTTGTGTGATAAATATGACAGAGTTCAGATTTAATATCAATACATCAATTTGAGACAAATACAGAAAAAAAATATTATGTGTAGGTAGTTGGAAAAAAATATTTTTTTTAATTATATAAAATTAAGGAAGGGGTTACTTAAACTAATCTAACATGTATTTCACTGGTTGGATGGTGGTGTTTCAGAAAAAAGAAGAATATAGTCCTATGTAGGTAGTTACAAATACAATTTTGTTTGGCTGGTGATGGTCTATTGATTAGAGACGTGGATTTTTGTTGAAAAACACAGGTTTGAATCCTGGAAAAGCATCACCGTTTTCTTTTTTTTGTTTATGCCTTTCAATAAATAGAAAAAACAATGAAAATATATATTAGGGAGCAGTTCTGTGATATTATCTACCAACTCGTAATGGAGTAGCGTGGTGGGTCTATGATTTGAAAACCCTCCTTCTATGAATAAGGAATCCTGTGCCCAGCAATGGGTCGATATTAAGCTGCTACTTGATTGACAGCCTTTATAACAATAGTATTTATGAACAAGTAATTTTTTTAATTCAAACAAGTTTTAGAGCACTTAAAAATATATTTTTTTTTATTTATTTCTCTGTTCTTCGTTTCGCTTTTCTAGGTTTATGATGGTTTTACCTTCTTTCTGAAAAGAATTCAAACCAAACATAGTTTCATTACGATTCATTCCCATAGGGGTAGGCAGAGAGCACGTCCATCCACTTGCCATGATCCTTGCATATCTCCTTCACTTCTTTTATTCTCATTGAAGCTTTCATACAAGTTCGTCGTTTTAGACTACTCTTGACCTGACCCTTATTTAAAATGTCCTGGATTTGGTCCAGGAACGTTCGCCTTGGTCTTCTCCTCCCATTCGGTCTTGACTCATAAATCCTTTTTGTCAGTCCCCTTTTATTCGTTCTATGTATGTGCACAAACCATCCAAACATATCTTTCTCAATTTTAGGCGCTACATCTTCTTTTATACCACATCGTTCCAGAAATTGCAATACTTTTGAGGAACGAACGTTGTATACCTCACAAGTTTGGACCTATTCACTATATTGTATGAAATATTTTATGAGTTATGGCTTTTTCCTGTACCAGTCTGGCACAATTTACTTAGCCAGTGTCACGTAAAAGTAGAAGACGCACTATTATTGGTATATCAAGGTCAATGTTGTTAAATATATCTTATTTCACGTTAAAATAATTCTGTTAAGCTCAACTTGTCCGAAATATTTTCAAATATGTAGTATTATTGAAATTATCATAAAGTTATGTGACAATAATCATTCTCGTGTTGTGTTACCTGCAGTGATGACTGATATTACCAGGGTATAAGTAAAGTAAAGTAAGTAGCAGCCCATTAACGTCCCACAGCTGGGCACAGGCCTCCTCACTCCGAGGAGCGAGGGTTTTAAGAGCATAGACCCACCAATGCACACAAGTTCATTCTCTATTCCTTCACTCTCATAGTCCGATGTGACGGGAATCCGACACGACCGGAGAGAGATCAGGCGCAGGACCGACGGCTTAACGTGCTCTCCGAGGCACGAGGGTGGATCACACCGCCAACTTCCCAATTTCTGGGAAATATTGAGAAAATCTTAATAGAAAACTCAATATTTATTTTGAATTGGCCCGACCCGGGACTCGAATCCAGGCCCTCATGTCTGTAGTCGAACATGCTAACCACTAGACCAATGAGGCAGTCTTACCAGGGTATATGATGTTTATATTCCAGAAACCCGGTACATTTTATTTTAAAAGGCTTATATATAGTAGTTCTATACATATAAATAGAATATTTGTTTTTAATGCCAAAATAACAGGTTTGGTTAGCTTACTCGTACAAAATATTGTTTTTAACTTGATTGTTTGTCGTTTAGTTGTTAATTTCAAATATATTTACGGGTACATACAACGATTTGTCTATCCGTCTGTCTACTCATTTGTTTTCGCTAATCTCTTAATAAATCCTCATAGCATTACGTCGCATCAATATTCTCATGAAATTTGTAGCCTTTTAAAGAAAAATTTGGCCACCTTTGATATATACCATGATATTATTAATTTGATATTTAACCATATCAAATCGTGCCTGGGTTTACTATTCGGAGATAAAATGCATGCGCCATAAGCCCTTGCGTCAGAGCGCTGAAATAATGTTAACACACTAAAATCTTATCATAAAAATAGCAAATCTTTGTTAAATACCGTGCAAGTGCGAGACAAAAGACACATATTGTATAAAGTATACACAGTATCTCACGAAACAAGTGAAAAAAGATCTTCCGATTATTTTTTTTTATCTTATCACAGAAGCCGCGTTATCTGAAGCTTAGTTTCTCGCTTACTACCAAAGTGATATGTAGTGAGCTCGACAACGTGTTTAATACCTGAGAAATAACGACCAATATGAGGTACATATCACCTTTTATCAATAATAATTTCACTGTTAGTTGTTCTTTTAACTGGATGGTAAGTGATGATAGGGGCAAAGATAATACTCACCAGAGAAAGGAACTAGAGAGTAGTGGACTCTTGCGAGATTATTATTTTACTAAAGTAGTTAATTGAAAGGGAGATGGTGGACGTTATGGATGATTCTTTCTTCCGGATGGGCTTCTCCTAAGAATTCTAGTCGAAAACATCTGGATTACCAGGGTAGATTGCGGTCTACCGATCTCGTGCTTCACTAAAGAATAGGGAAGGTATCACTGAAGTTTAGTGAGGATTCTGGCATGCCAGTGAGTTTGACACTTCCAATAGGATTTTAGGTCCGGTCATGGTGCCAAGAATGTTTCCCAGTTTGAAAAAAAATGTCCTAGTAAAGTTGTAAGTATTAAATAGTGATAAAACCCAGGTGTGGTTAGTGCCTGCCTCCAGCATATGGCTGAATCGATCGGAGAATACCAAATGAGAGAATTGGAAGCCCAAGTGATTGGATAGATAAAATAGCTGGTAATACATCTTAGCCTTTTAGACCAGAAATCGATCCTGCATTAAAACGATAGAATTCGTTTAACATCCTGTGAACCGTATTCACAAGATCTTACTGGAACGCAACTTTTTTTCAAATAGGGTAGTTAACCTAGGCTGCAGCAACATACTTTTAATCCTTTATGTTCTATAGAATGCCGGTAAATTGTTATAAATTAATTTGTATTCTACGTAAGCGTCACCATCATTAATCATTATTGTCTCATGGGGTTTGTGCCATATTTATTATACGATTACCCTAAAAAGGAGTGTAATGGTCTTGAAACCTTTTATACCTGAATTGATTTGTATGTATGGAGTACCATTATATTTCTTACATCATCGTGATTAATATTTGATACGGCGGTCATGTACCTTCATTTTACAATGTGAATTTGTTTTTATTCTTCATTTATTATAGAATGTTAAAAAGTTTTGTCAATCTCAGAGTAAGATTTATCATCTAGGATGAACCTTCGCTCATTAAAATTTTTAGAATGAGAGGAATTGCCAGTGTTCGGAATTTATTATATGCCAATGAATATTGCATTTTTTTTATTTGATGTATATTTAAATAAGTAAAATTTAATACTTGAAATAAAATAAGATTCAAAATTGGTTATTGAAGTAAGGTTGAAGCAATTTGTATTTTTAAATAAATTAAAGTCATCATTATAGCTGAGGAATAGAAATGGCACTGATATAGACCCTTGTGGTACTCCTATTCTTAGATTACACGCAAGTTTATTAAATGTCGGCTAATTTATATTGACCCTCTTTTGCAAATAGGGTTATGCTTATTATTAAATGTAATTTGCCTAGTATAGTATATGAACCGTCCATGTGAAAGTGATATTGAGAGTGAATGCAGGGAATATGGTAAATGTGCTCTGCACGCCTTTATGAATAGCCACATGGTGTGTTAAAGGGCCAGACTGGCAGTGCATGCAGGAGTTTTGGTGCCCACACTTATGTATGGTGGTGAAAGTTGGGTATGGCAGAAGAAGCACAAAAGCAAAATAAATGCGGTAGAGATGAGAGTGTTAAGAAGTATGAGTGGACTGAAACTAAGTGACAAAGTAAGAAATAGTGTGATAAGAGAACGTTGTGGTATAAAAGAAGATGTAGTGACTAAAATTGAGCAATGTATGCTTTATGGTTTGGGCACTTAGAGAGAATAAATGAACGGATATTCACAAAAAGGATTTATGAGTCAAGAGTGAATGGTAGAGACGGAAAGGGAAGACCAAGGCGAACGTTCCTGGACCAAATCCATTTTAAATAAGGACCAGGTTAAGATTATTCCAAACCGACAAACTTGTTTGAAAGGTTTAATGAGAATGAAAGAAGCGAAGGAGATGTGCAAGGATCGTGGCAAGTGGAAGGACGTGGTCTCTGCAATATCAACACGAAATTTAGAAATAAATTACGAAAATTCAATATCGGTTTTATTAGTTGTTTTTTGTCGTAGTATGTGCAAAGAGATAACGAATAATGATTTTGCAATCAAGGATACGTAACTGAATTAGTTTTACGAAAATTTGTCGTCATCTATTGAAAGCTCATGTAAAAGCTTAGGAAAAATAACTAGAAATTGATTCTTGTAACAAGTTTATCTCAGCTTTTCCTATATTCATGTACGTATCCAGGTAACGGAATCTTGAACTTTTTCAACGCATTTTCAAGCACATCAAAACGTCGGATCACTTTTAAATATTGTTAATTTATTCATATTACTTATTATATGAACTACTTAGAAATTAACGCAATAATAATTTATACGTACCCGCAAATAATATTTATTATATATGAGTATATATCAATAAATCACTAATGGTTGGACTTTAATATTTTATTCAACTTTACGGCCATTTTAGTAACTGAAATCAGTGAATGAGTAATCTTTTAATAGAGTGGCATAAAAGGTTACTGCTCTGATAAGATTTAACTGAGATTGCTACAATGTTGAGATATGGTATAAGGTAACAGTATATTTAGAACGTTTGTAAAAAAAAGCAGTACAAAATCGATTTCTATACCGTTTAACAAGAGATCGGCAAGTAACTCGGCGGTAACTCTTTTAAAGATA
Organism: Elymnias hypermnestra; assembly: GCA_015832385.1. Taxonomy (NCBI): domain Eukaryota; kingdom Metazoa; phylum Arthropoda; class Insecta; order Lepidoptera; family Nymphalidae; genus Elymnias; species Elymnias hypermnestra. The sequence continues at coordinate 1,741,258 of JACTOM010000059.1, forward strand.
GTTTTGTAGGTTACAATGAGTAATATTTTGTCTTCGTGTGCATCGCTTAATTAATCTTCAACGTTACAATATGCTTGTTGTAAAAGGATGTTTGTGACATATTTAAAACTTTTATTTTTTGCCTTAAATTGCATAACCCTCGGGTTACTTAGTCAGATAATCTGTCGGGTTACTAACTAAGCATGTGGGTAAGCGACACCGGGTGCTTCGAACTACTACCGCACTCCACTTTCATCTCCGCGGCAGTAATATGCTATACCTAACCCTAATGCTCCCCAAAACTCCCTTTGTCCCACATACCAAATCTTTCCTACCCAATTCCCATACCGATAAATGGCAGTATATCCATTCCTCGCTGACCTATATGTCACAGACCGATAATGGGCAGCAGCGGTATCGGCGAGAAAGGGTAAGCACTGCGATCACCAACCCGCCTGCCAAGCGTGGTGATTATTGGCAAATCCACAAACGATTACGACAAGGCAGCAACGGCCCCCAGTCCCCGGCAGCCCCGCTATTCCAAGATCTGGCAGCAGTTTTGGTAACGGCGGGGCAGGGGGTGCTAAGAATCTCCGGAAGAGATTCCGCTGCCAACTCCGACGACTTGACCTGGCAACATACTATAAAATATGTTATTACCAGTTCGATTTAATTTCTTGTATTAATTTTCTGTTAAACTCATTATATACTTTAAACATTTTGAAGTGAAACTTCTTTAGGCGCATGAGGGTAAATTTTTTACATGAAACGCGCGATTGGCGACACAAAGATGTGCAGCGTTTTTTATGCTAATTCGTTTGAAGGTCAAGTAGTTTTAATATTGACAAATAACATATGGCGTTTCAATGTGCTACTCGTCATTTAATGATTTTTTTAAGGCTAGTAAGCTGATGAATGCATGACGAGAGCGTTGCAAAAATTACAAACTGGCGAGATGAACGAAAGTTGAGAGGGAGATTTAAGTTAGTGAACATAGAAAGAGAGCGATAAGTTTTATTTGAGTCGTGTGGTCTAAAGCACAATCGTTTTTGAAGTAAAACTACTTTATGCCCGTTTGATTTGGGTTGTAAGCTGGTGAAAACGTGACGATAGCGCTACGAACATTTTGTATAGGCGTGGTGAACGATAGATGAGACGGAGATTTAAGTTAGTGAACATAGAAAGACAGAGATATGTTTTACTCCATTAGTGTGGTCTAAAACACGCTTGTTTTTGAAATAATACTACTTTATGCACATTTGAATTGAGCAGTAAGCTGGTGAATACGTGACGAAAGCATTACGAAAATTACAAACACGCGAGGTGAACGATAGTTGAGAGGAAGATTTAAGGTATTGAAGATAGAACGAGAGACAGTTAAGGTTTACTTCAGTCGTGTGGTCTAAAGCACACTCATTTTTGAAGTTTGTTGAAAGCTACTTTATGCACGCGTGTTTTGGATAGTAAGCTGGTGAATGTGTGACGAGAGCGTTAAGAAAATTGTAAACAGGCTAGGTGAACGAAAGTTGAAAGGAAGATTTAAGTTAGTGAAGTTAGAAAGAGAGAGTTAAGTTTTACTTCAGTCGTGTGGTCTAAAGCACACTTGTTTATTTAAGTAAGCTCTGCTTAAAACCTTCTTTAAATTCTATAGATTTATCTTCAACAAATCAAAAGAATACTGTCAATTTTGACAACTACCCTGAAACGTTGCTTTCATAAAGAATTATTATTTTCGCCGTTATCTTTTCAGGTTTGTCGCGGTTATTATGTTGTTAATATTGGCTTGTAAATATCTAAGTTATCAGATCAAGTGTTTTACAATTATAGAAAATTAGTATACTAGTATACGCCCACTTTGGCACTCTGTGTATTTGTCTTAGTTTAATATTTTTGTAAAATTAATCGGTAATATTTCTCTGTGTCCAGGTCGCACTAGCAGTCCAGATGCAGGATTGGGGGGCTTTACACCCGGGTTGATCAATGGCGGGCAAGTGGGGCTCGCTGTGCAGGATCCTGCGAAGAAAACGAGTGTTCGAGCCCGAACAGTTGGACCAGGGCAATCTGAGAAGGTAACTTTTAAATTAGGCTTTTGTATTTTAAACAACAGCCCCATTGCAAAATATTACATTAACATTGAAAAGGATGAAAGAGAATCACAAAAAAACTTGTATTAAGCCATATTACTCATAGATTTAGACACCAAAAAGAGCTGTTAACGAAGTTTGCAAAACTGAAATGGCGAAAGACATGGAAGAAATAGAACCTAATTTTTAAAGTTAGCCTGGAATCTAAAGGTATCGGTTAGCATGCTTTGTGTCCGAATGTGTACAAATCAAATGATCAGTAATCAGGATCATATGATAAAGATCACAAATGCTACAAGAAAGAGTGCGAAATCATGTGTTATAGAAATCCATTACTTAAATGATTGCATGGGAGGTAGATATTTAAGTTTAACCCATTAACGTCCTATTGCTGGACACAGTCCTCGTCACACATATGAGAGACGGTTTATAGAGCATAGACCCACCACGCTGCTCCACTGCGGATTGGCAGGCATAGTACACAAGAGCATTCTCTATTCTTTCACTCTCATAGTCCGACGTGACGGTAATCCGACACGACCGGAGAGAGATTAGGCGCAGGACCGAAGGCTTAACGTGCTCTCCGAGGCACGGGGGTGGATCACACCGCCAACTTCCCAACTTTGGCAAATATTGAGAAAATCTTAATAGAAAACTCAATAATTACTTTTTCACAGACTTACAAATTCACAATTAGAAACAATATATATAATACAATCAATCGATTAGCTTAAAAATTGAATATACCCTCAAAATTAATAATAATAAAGTTAATATTTCATTACTATTTAAATATACACAACTTGCATTATACTGATAATTGCTACACTATTTGTATTTATATAATTTGGTCTATTTATCTTAAAAAAACAGCGCCATAAGGCAGCACGAGAGACTGATCACACAATTGTTCTGCTCGTTAAAGTTACCTCGTATTGCATAACATTTCGTAATGTTGCACAGTGTTTTAAGTATTTTTAAGTGTTGCCACCTCATTATTTATAGTCTAAAAAACAAAAGCGTGATCCTTGCCATGACGTATTTGATTTTAGTATCACAGGTATTTCAGTGTCGTTAAGTATGATTTTATTATATATAGTACAATCTAAGCTCCCAGTGAATTTAAATAAACATTTTATTTGCATATTATGACAATAATGTAGTATATAGTATCCGTGCCTCTTTTACACTCTACTGCTACTATCTGCTTTCCTCGCCTCGTCTCACGTCAATTCTTCTCTCCAATTAAATCTATCTCTCTCGTTCTCTCCAATTAAATCTAATCCATATGATATTTAATTCATCATTTATCAAGCTGGTACAATCCGACTTTCCAGTACTAACTAAACATGTAATATCATTGACAAGAATTAGTACTATATCTCCCTTTATAACTATTTCAATAATTCCTAATACGAAGACTCATTCATTGGTCTAGTGTTTAGTATATTCGGCCACACATGAGGTCAAAAAACGATATTCAGTTTTTCTCAATATTTGCCCGAAGTTGGGAAGTTGGCGGTGTGATCCACCCCGTGCCTCGGAGAGCACGTTAAACCGTTGGTCCTGCGTCTGATCTCTTTCCTGCCGTGTCAAATTTCCGTCACATGGGCCTATGAGAGTGAAGGAATAGAGAGTGCACTTGTGTACTATACCCGCCAACCTACTGTGGAGCAGCGTGGTAGATCTATGCTCTAAGAACCCTCTCTCCTGTGTGTGAGGAGGCTTGTGTCTAGCGATGGGATGTTAATGGGCAGCTTCTTTTTTTGGTGGGGGGAAAATCTTCAAAAGATACCCGGCCTTTTCTGGGGAAAGGCCAGGCTATGTAGGATTATATCCACTAAAGCCCCTTCGGTGGCCCTCCTCCACACTGGTAAGGCGACACTAGACTCTCCAAGGAACTTTCATCTGGTGCGATGTCTTACGCATCCCATACTACCTTTTGACCAAGACGGTTTCGCAAAAGGAGACCATCACCCTCAAAGCATCGTATTTTGTGAGCATGGCCGCAATTACTGGTGTTGGTGAAGCACACCGCTCAACACCTCATGCAGGGCAGACTGCAAGTGTGTGCTGAGCGTCGTCAGACTCCCCACCGCAGTGGTAACATGTAATGGGCTTACCTTACATGTATTTTTCTTGAGATGATTGAATTATTCCACTGTACATTATGTTATCCATAAGACATTTGGAAAAAACACACAAGCTACATTTTAATCATTTACACCTCTTTTATAATCTCCTAGCCTCTCCCACGTCAAGTCTTCCCTCCTCTTCAATTCAACCAGCATCTCCACACTACCATGTCATCGGAAGTCGAAGAACTTCATGTGTTATAATATTTTCAAATATGCTGAACTATCCCGCATTCTTAACTTCTTTCGTTAGTTTAGATTTATATTTCTTTGCCTTGTTGACCAAATATTTCAGATACTTCGTATCTTACAAGTATTGTATGGATTTCAGATGTCTGTCCGTGTGGGATCTCACAGCACTGGGCGTTGGGAGTTCGCTTGGTGTAGGCGTATATGTCTTGATTGGTTCAGTGGCTTTGAATATCGCTGGCCCTTCAATAGTTCTCTCCTTCCTTATAGCTGCTGTGGCGGCTATTTTTGCAGGTATTTACATTCAAAATTATATTTTTTATTCAAATAGGCCTTTGATACATTTAATATGGATTATGACTAAAGTAGGACTGATGATGATATCAAAGAACGTCTTAAAATCTAAATTTACGAGCCAAATACGAATTCAATGTGGGCGTAGGTTTGCATCAGGTTTGCTTTAAGCCCTTTTTTATTCCTCCTGGTAATGGATGCACTGACATCAAACATACAAGAGGAAGCACCCTGGTGCATGCTGTTTGCCGATGACATTGTGCTTGTTGGAGAGGATGGAGCTGAGGTACAGAGAAGGCTAGAAATATGGCAGGAAAAACTGGAAAACGCAGGGTTGAAGATCAATAGGACCAAAACAGAACATCTGTTCTGTGATTTCGGGGATCCATCCAGTTTTTCTTCGATTGTCTTAGATGGTGTTTCCCTTCGAGTCTGCTCAGATTTCCGTTACCTCGGCTCTATCTTCCAAAACGACGGCGGCATTGACCGAGATGTTACTAGCAGGATAAATGCAGGTTGGATGAAGTGGAGGCAGGTCTCGGGAACAATTTGCGATGCCAGAATGCCCCTTAAACTAAAGGGGAAGATTTATAAGACGATCGTAAGACCTGTCATCCTGTATGGATCAGAGTGCTGGGCCACCAAAGGGGAGAATGAAAGGAAATTGCATGCAGCGGAGATGCGAATGTTGAGATGGATGTGTGGAGTGACAAAATTGGATAAGATTAAGAATGAGTATATTAGAGGAAGTGTGAAAGTAGCACCAGTGACCGAGAAGTTAAGGAGTGGAAGGTTAGCCTGGTATGGACATGTAATGAGAAGGGAGGATAGCCATGTATGTAAGAGGGTTCTAAATATGATGGTAAGCGGCAGGACCGGGAGAGGGCGACCAAAAAAAGTGTGGATGAATTGTGTGAAAGAGGATATGTGTATTAAGGGTGTGAATGTAGAAATGACAGCGGATAGAGTAAAGTGGCGAAAGGAAACATGCTGTGCCGACCCCACCTAGTGGGATAAGGGCAAGAAAACAACAACTATCCTTATAAATTGTAGTAAAATTTTTGAAGAAAGATAATACATTTAAGTTTAATATTCTCCACTAACCGTAAATATATTGAAATTTAATATTCTTGACAAGAATTACTAGTATATCCCTCTGTGTATCTTTAGATGATAGAATAGGTATAGCGAGCTATCCTTAAAAGATAAATATATGATATCTTTAACTGCTTTGTAGATTTATAATAGAGGAATATCCTACCATCATTTATTTTATAATATCTCTAAAAAATAGGTAGCGTTTTCAACAACAGCTCAAAGGCAATGGATTTTTCTGAAATTTTTAACAGTTAGCGTTATATTTCTACAAATTTACAAAAATACATTTATAAATTATATACATAAACCTTCCTCATGAATCACTCTATGTATTGATAAAAACCTCATGTTATTCCGTCTGTTACTTTTTGAGTTTATTGCCTGCAAACAGACAGACACGGAGGAGTACTTTGTTTAATAACATGTAAGGTTTTGAATGGAACTGGAAATCCCAATAAGTATTAATTTTTATATGCACGGTCAATAAATATTGGGAATCACTTGATATGCGTAAATATAACAATTGTCTGACTAATTATTCAAAGAAATCGATGTTTACACGATCGTATACCAAATACCTACATAGATAATAGTTATCAGATACCATACTAGTGGAATCGTGACATAATTACAAAGGTATTTTGTCTATATTTACCGATTTTTTTTATAATTAATTTAAAACAATCTACTGACACATTATGAAAATAGTGTTCGTTTGTTTAAAGGCGATAATCTCAGGAACTACTAGTCAGATTTAAAGAATTCTTTCATTGTTAGATAGTCTATTTATTGAGGAAGACTATAATCTATACATCATCACGCTAACGCTAATAGGAGCGGTGCACGATGTGAAAATAGATTCAAAATTGGTTTTTTATCTTTTGAAAGCTTCCATTACGTGTGTTTGGTAAATGGTTAAAGCTTTGCAAAACTCATGTATGGCAGAATTGTTCCCCTTTAAACGTCCTAACAAAAAGTCCACTATAGCATATATCTATCTTTTAAGGTTGGCTCACTATAAGCACTTTTTTGCTAAGCAAAGTTTCCTCATCTGTAACTCTTAAAGAGTTGTATATGTATTGTACTTGCGCGAGTCGATTAGTGTTTAATATAATCAATTTTTAATATAAAAACTAAAAAAAAACATGATTTTATTGCACATTAATAAAATGCAGACAATAATAAAGAGAAAGTTACAAGTAATATATTCTACAATATTATAGAATGTATTAATGCCAAACAAAAGTTGGAAGGGGAAGACCAAGGCGAACGTTCGGGGATCAAATCCAGGACAATTTAAATAAGGGCCAAGTCAAGAGTACTTTAAACTGACGAACTTGCATACAAGGTTTAATGACAATGAAAGAAGCGAAGGAGATATGCAAGGATCGTGGCAAGTGTAAGGACGTAGTCTCTGCCTACTCCTATGGGAATGAGGCGTGATGCTATGTATGTATGTTAATACCATATGTCCCACTACTGCAGTTATACCACTATAACTACTTTTTTATACTTGGGATCTAAATGTGGAACAAAAGATGGAACATGTGAAAGTTATATTGAAAGGAGAGTGAATGCAAATATGACAAATGGTGCTCTGCACGCCTTTATGAATAGCCAGATGGTGTCTCAAAGGGCCAGACTGACTGTGCATGCTGGAGTGTTGGTGGTATGGCAGAAGAATAACAAAAGTAAAATAAATGCGGTAGAGATGAGAGCGTTGAGAAGTATCAGTGGATTAAAACTGAGTGACAGAGTAAGAAATAGTGTGATAAGAAAACGTTGTGATTTAAAAGAAGATGTAGTGACTAAAATTGAGAAAGGTATGCTTAGATGGTTTGGGCACGTAGAGAGAAGTTATGAAAGGAAACTGACAATAAGAATTTATGAGTCAAGAGTGAATGGGAAAGTTGGAATGAGAAGACCAAGGCGAAAGTTGCTGGACCAAATCCAAGGCATTTTAATAAGGGTCAGATCAAAACTACTCTAAACCGAAAAACTTGTATGAGAGGTTTAATGAGGATGAAAGAAGCGAAGGAAATATGCAAGGATCGTGCTTACCGCCTTGGGAATGAGGCGTGTTGCTATGTATTAGTTGTAAAGTAAAAATTTTATTTGATACGGTGTAATTTAAGTCATCATTTTTTATCCAGGCATGTGCTATGCTGAATTCGGCTCAAGAGTGCCCAAAGCAGGTTCAGCCTACATATATACATATGTCACTGTCGGGGAGTTTGTTGCGTTCATCATCGGCTGGGACATGATCCTTGAGGCTGTATTCGGTAAGCCTTAATTTGACACATTCGCATATTTAGGTATATACAATGTGTTAATAGACCGCTTCCGAAAACTTTTTAATTTCTAGGCTAACATTTGGTATACATGAATCGAAATTAAAGCAGAGAACATGTATGCAAGGTAATATACCTTGTTCAAGCTCTTCCAACACAAGTGAAAGCTTGAAAAGTAATATAATACAAAGATTATTTAATTTTGTATAAGTTATATCATAGAATAATAAATTTAGAGAGCGTGTCTGGCGTTAAGCCGTTGCTGCGGTTTGTCAGAATGAATATTATACGAAATATATATATTTTTTTATATAAATAAATAAAAAAAAAGGTAGACGTTAGCACTAATGACACCTTTGATGATTGGATTGAGAAAAAAATCGATCCCGATGAAGAAAAAAAACGATCCTGAAAAAAAAAAACATTTTTATATACTGTACAACGCGCGTCACGCCCGTGCGTTCGTTAATGAGTTCATGGTCCCGTGCGTTACAACACTGATTTTGCGTTTCATTGCTGTTTTTTTTAATTAGTTAATTAATGTATTGTTTATGAAAATTTCGTTTTATTAAACTGTAATAACATGATGGAGCTAAACTAAATAATGTTAATAAAACGTTTTAAAAATATGATTTTTGAAGTGAAATTTCTTTAGGTCCATGAGGGTGAAACGCGTGATTAGTGTCACGAAGATGTGCGGCGTTTTTTTTATTCTTATTCGTTTCAAGGTTACGTAGTTTTAATATTTACAAATAACAAGTGTCATTTTAATTTGTCACGGTATCTAATATATTATTTTTCATAAAATATAAACTCTCTTTTCTAAGTTTTAAATTCAAACACAAAATTTAATTAATAATTTCTGATAATGACAAAAAAGACGAGGCATTTTTATTTACAATTCATCGTTTGAGATTTTAATAAATTATCTGTATGAATTTTCGACTATTTTAATGACAATTATATTCCTAACATGTCTTCCTTTTCCCCACCCTTTAAGTCTTGGCAATCTAAAGTTTTAGATTTGTTTAAATATAAACAAGACTTAAAAAGTAGTTTGCCAAAGAAATTTAACTTCTGACATGTGTACTTTGCAGGCATGCACTTTTTATTTTTTTATCAGGTTCGATTTTTTTCCGTCTCATCGTCAAAGCTGTCATTAGTACTATCATCTGTCTTCGTTTTCGAAAGCGGTCTTCTAATATATTTTATATTGATAACAGTTATGAACCACGAAAGGTAAATGTATATTCAATAAAATAAAATATTCGTATAGAAGGAAACTCTATACGACTATGGTCTAAGGAAGGACTATGGGTCTCATGCGGACGCTCAGAGTTACTCAGCGTGCGATGGAGAGGGCTATGCTCGGAGTTTCTCTACGTGATCGAATCAGAAATGTAGAGATCCGTAGTAGAACCATAGTCACCGACATAGTCCTACGAATCGCGAACCTGAAGTGGCAATGGGCGGGACACATAGTCCGAAGGACCGATGGACGTTGGGGGCCGAAGGTGCTGGAGTGGCGACCCCGCACCGGACGGCGCAGTGTAGGCAGACCCCCACAAGGTGGACCGATGATATAAAGAGGGTTGCTGGTAGCCGCTGGAGCCAGGCGGCGCAAAATCTGGCCTTGTGGACGTCATTACATGAGACCTATGTCCAGCAGTAGACGTCCATCGGTTGAAGCGACGACGACGACGACGATAGAAGGAAACAATTGGAATTTGTGAAATGACGGTATAGACAAACGAAGCTCAGCTTAGCTTACCTGGAAGAAGTACTAGTGACTGATATATATAAAAAAAGTCTCATTTACGAGGGCTTTTAAGTTTGCAAATACAAATTTTTGCAATGCAAAAATGTCGGGAACATATTGTAATAATAAATAGTAGACGGTTCTTACATATCCAGGACTTATTATCCCGGTTTCACTGTAATTGTCTTGTATTGCAGGTACTGCTAGCGTAGCCAGAGGTCTGAGTATGTATGTGGATTCTATGACCAACAGTTCCATGTCCGCGTGGTTCACATCGGTGACTCCTATCAGCTCTACATATTTTTCGCCATATTTCGACTTTTTCTCATTTCTCGTCGTCATGTTTTTGGGAGGTGAGTACTTCATATCGTTACTAGTTACTTCAATACATAGCATCACACAACATTCTCATAGGGGGCGGTAGAGACCACGTCCTTCCACTAGCCACGATCCTTGCAATATCTCCTTTGCTTCTCGCATTCTCATTAAACCTTTCATATAAGTTCATCTGTTTAGAGTACTCTTGACCTGGCCCTTACTTCAAATGGATTTGGATTTGGTCCAGTAACGTTCGTCTTGGTCTTTCCTTTCCAACTTTTCCATTTTCTCTTGACTTATAAATCCTTTTTGTCAGTTTCCCTTTCTTTCTCTCTACGTACCCAAACAATCTAAGCATACCTTTCTCGATTTTAGTCACTACATCTTCTTTTATACCACAACGTTCTCTTATCACACTATTTCTTACTCTGTCACTCAGTTTTAATCCACTCATATTTCTCAACGCTCTCATTTCAACCGCATTTATTTTACTTTTGTGATTCTTCTGCCATACCCAACTTTAACTACCAAACATAAGTGTCGGTACCAACACTCCTGCATGTCCAGCCAGTCTGGCCCTTTGAGACACCATCTGGCTATTCATAAAGGCATGCAGAGCACCATTTGGCATATTTCTCAACGCTTTCATCTCTACCGTATGTATTTTACTTTCATGCTTCTTATGCCATGCCTGCCAACCCGCAATGGAGCAGCGTGGTGGGTCTATGCTCTAATAACCCTCTCTCGTATGAGTGAGGAGGCCTGTGCCCAGCAGTGGGACGTTAATGGGCTGCTACTTACTTACTTACTTATGCCATACCCAACTTCCACTACCATATATAAGTGTTGGCAACAACACTCCTCCTTGCACAGCCAGGCCTTTTGAAACACCATCTGGCTATTCATAAAGACGTAAGGTAAGTAGCAGCCTATTAACGTCCCACTGCTGGGCACAGGCCTCCTCACACATAGGAGTGAGGGTTTTTAGAGCATAGATCCACTACGCTGCTCCACTGCGGATTCGCAGGCATAGTACACAAGTGCACTTTCTATTGCTTCACTCTCATAGTCCGATGTGACGGGAATCCGACACGACCGGAGAGAGATCAGGCGTAGGACCAAGGGCTTAACGTGCTCTCCGAGGCACGGGGGTGGATCGCACCTCCTACTTACCAACTTCGGGCAAATATTGAGAAAATCTTAATAGAAAACTCCATATTGATTTTTGAATAGCCGGGTCGGGGCTAACTCGAACCTAGGACCTCATGTCTGTAGTTGACCAAATTGGCAAATCATTAATATATTTCTGTGTATATCTGTAGAAGTCCAGGAAAGATTTAAGAGGAAAAAATGCTTTGAATATAGTAAAAACAACAACTTTCCCTTAGAAACTTACTACCTGTCAAACGTTCCGAAATCAAACAATATTTTTTTTCATTTGTTTTTGACATTTGACATTGACAACTAATAATTTCTGATCGCAACTGTAATATTTGAGGGACTTTGGCAGGAATGTGGGCGTGCAGGTCCCGTTTCTTATTTAGGAATTCTATATGTTCTAGTCAAGTTTTGAGCATTTTTTTAATAAAGTTGAAACATTCTGGAATTATCTGCGATTCTAAGGAAGTACGAAGTTTGCCGGGTCAGTTTATATTATACGAGTATAAGCTTTCTCGCTGTCTATAATGTTAAGCCAAAAATTACATTATTGTACAAACTGAGATCACTAGCGAATATATCTTTACTAAACACTAATAAAATAACAATAGGTGTTTGTTTGTGTTCCAGTACTATTGGCTGTGGGTGTGCGTGAATCGACAATTGTAAACAATTTGTTCACCGGTGTCAATCTGTTGGTCATTATTTTCATTATATTCGCGGGAGCGTTTAAAGGTACGTCACATTTTACGTTTAGTTATTTATTTTAGTTGTATGAGTATATATGTTATAAATAAAACATTTAAACAAAAAAAGAACCGCCTTCATAACAAACTCTTACCTTTACATATATTAATATGCTCTAAAAAGGAAATAATAATTGGTTATTCTTCAAAAGTTCTTCGTATTCTTATATTCGGAGTCGGTGTCAATCAAAGTAGGTAATTATATATAGCTGTAGGTGTGAGCGGCGCGGGAATGGTCAAGTGGACACGCGGGTCACACCTGCCTTTGCCGACGCCGACTCTGAATAATAAAAATACGAATAATTTTTCTTTTTTTGTTATTTTTTGTATTTTTAATAAATCTGAAGTAAACTAAAAAATTTGTCTTTACAAAGTTACATTTACAATGATATCGTCACATTCGGGATCGAACCCGCAACCTGATACTCGTACGTTACAGGTAAGTTATTTTGCCACCCCGCTATCACCAGTCTTTTATATGGTAATCACAACAACAACATAAAAAAGCACAACGCTAATACGCAAACCCCCCCCCCCCCCTCCCCCTAGCGCTTTATACACAATACACCTTATGTGTAACTTACATTACAACCTATCACCAAACAACTCTTGAAGTATATCTTTGCCAATAAAAAAAGAATTATCGAAATTGGTTGGAGTGATCTTAAGTTATTCGTCCATTTGTCGAGAACATGCTTAATGCAAATTTAAGACTTATCCAGTTTTCTCATGGATGCCATCATCAGGACTGGATTTAAAAAAAAAACTGGGACCCTACGACAAGCGTGGTGCTTTCATATAAAAATATCTGATAACCACCTCCTCCTTTTTTCGAAGTCGGTTGAAAAAAAATGGGATGTTTCTGTGTTATGGACACGGCCGTTTGTTGTACGTGAACACGTCTCGTAACGGGTAATAGTTTCAGTAAAAATATAATCATTCACGTTAACGGGTAGATTTAGACGAGAGTTGAAGATTTGAAACTTGAATGAACGTCGTAGCGTCACCCAGTCGATTTTTTTTTTCGCTGGGAAATGCATTTATGCACGAACCCCGACCTACGGCTCAGAAGTGTGGCACTCGGCGAGGGAGGAGACCTCGCAATTCCCACTATAACCCAGCAGAACCCTCTTCATCCGTAAGTGAGGCACCAGGTGTTCAACTTCGTCGCATTCGTCTCTGGTACCCCAGATGAGTCCAACTGAGGATTCAAGGAGGTGGAAGGAGGCGCGCAAACACGCGCCGCAAGTACCCTGCCTCCTTCGGCGGTGAGCGAGAGCATCCGCTGCATTCTCCCTCTCTCGCTCATGGGCTTCCTTAAGCGAGACTACGGTCTGGCAGAAGGAGGATGTCACCCATTCGATACATAATACCTAGATACTGGTTAGTTATACTAAATGGAATCTCGATACGTAGCAGAATGACCTTCACAATGATGGGGATTCCCCCTCTTCCGCACACGATGTGTTACAGTCCTAACTTAGCGTAATAGATTCTTTGATCTTTTAGCTATCCAATGCTGTAATTGGATTTTGAATGGAAGTTATAGATATGTAACTACAACAACAGATATTGTGACGGTTACAGTTGAAATATATTCTATACTCTTCCTCGATAAATTGACTATCTAACACTGAAAGAATTTTACAAATCGCACCAGTAGTTCCTGAGATATACGCGTTCAAGTAAAAAAACTCATAAGCTGTATAATGGTATATATTGAATAAGATTTACAGAGAGAGTGTTAACCAATTGTACTTTTTCAGTTGATGTTACAAACTGGAATATACCAGAGGAGGAAGTCCCTGAAAGCTACGGGGTGGGGGGGTTCTTCCCCTATGGAGTGTGGGGGATGTTGAAAGGTGCTGCTGTGTGTTTCTACGGTTTTGTTGGCTTTGACAGCATCAGCTCTACTGGTGAAGAGGTTAGTGGGAAATCACTACACGATAACTATCCATTGTATCATCTTCATAAGCTATTTTTGATTTAGACATTTTAACGGAAAACACAAATTTCTAGCGTAAATTTAACATACATTAATCTAGTACAAATATACTCTAGTATGTTTTTCTCGTTGAGTAAGTTTTCCACCAGAAATCACAGGAAATTATTTTTAAAGCCTCCAAGGCTTTTCAGTTTGTGTTCCTCTACGATGCTGTGTAGAAACCATAATATGTAAATTGTACCTAATCAAGTTTGCGCTTCCATCTTGGACTATATCAATCACTTACCATCAGATAACATTCTAGTCAAGTAATCAAAAAATATGTCGTCTTCCAAATAGAATCCGTGGTCTAGTTGGTAGCTTGATTGACTTCTAGATATGAGGTCCTCAATTCTAGTATCGGGCGAATTCAGAAATTGATAGTTTTCTGTTAAGAAATTCTCAATATTTGCTCTGTGTTGTGTTGTTTGTGGTATGCTCCACCCCTGTGCCTCATAGAGCACGTTAAGCTTTCGGTGCTGTGTCTAATCTCTCTCTCTGATCCTGTCGGATTGCCGTCACATCCCACATGAAGAATGCGCATGTTTTACTATGCTCCAAAACCCTTTCTCCTATGATTGAAGAGGTCTATGATGAACAGTGGGATGTCAATGGGCTGTTATTTACCTATTTTATGATACTTTCAGGTGCGGGATCCTCGCCGAGCAATCCCCATATCAATAATGAGTACCCAAGTGATAGTGTTCCTGGCGTACGCAGGCGTCGCCACGGTCGTTACTATGATGATGCCTTATTATTTACAGGTAAAACATTTTTGATGTAAAACCTTTTTGGGGAGTAAGCTGGTAAATACGTAACGAAAGCGTTACGAAAAGTGTATTCCGGAAGTTAAGAGGGCACAAGTTTCAAACAAAGATGTTCGAAATCTGTTGGGAAATCCCCTGTACTTTTCAAATAAGTTGCCATTATTAAAGTCGCGCCCTGAAATCTGGTTTGTGCGAGAGTATGTAAGTAGTTCATAGAGTAGTTTGTTATTTAGAATCCGCTATTTAAGGGTATTCTTTCTATAGATATGTGTCCCCTATGTGATGCTTTAGGGAAAACTGGTCAAATCGTGCGTTAGTTACAGCTATAACTAAATAACAGCTTACATTCAAGAAAGGTCATGAAGGTTAAGTATTAAAAAAGAACATGGCCTTACAAGATTTAAGTAATAGTAGTAGTTACCCAGCGGTCGAAATTTAAGTGATAATTTTGAACCTTCCTACGGATCTGTTATCAAATACTCCAAAAAAGTGGTTATAATAATCTATTTATATAAAAATGAGGCCCGATGTAACGGAATCAAACATGCACAGCTGGAGCATTTACGATAATTCTTTTTTTGTTTAGTTTTTTTATAGTTAGGAGGTTTTGTATCAAAGAAAAATATTAACAAAGTTACGTAAAACATTACAAATTTTCCGTGGTCACTTTTCTAATGTAACCTCCTTCTCCTGTGCAGAGCACAGAGGGTAATAGCAGTTAGAGTAATACGAGGATACCATACGATTTCTTGGATGGCGGCGACTCTCCTGGCGGGCGACCCCCCTTGGGAGCTGCGGGCGGAAGTCATTGCAGTCGCCTATCAGTGCAGGGTAGCTACAAGGGCTTCCAGAGGTGCTGACTCCTATGATGACCAGATACGGAGGATCAGGGCTCTCGCCGACAGAGCTCTGGTCGAAAAATGGAGGGAAGATCTTGGGTCTCCAACTGCGGGTATAGTCACGGTGGAGGCAATCCGACCTCACCTAGAAAATTGGCTCACCAGGAGGCACGGATCTCTTTCCTACCATCTGGTGCAGGTGCTTGCCGATCATGGTTGCTTCGGCAAGTACTTGCACCAGGTCGTGGGCTGTGAGGAAATGCCCGCCTGTCATGAGTGTGGTGCTCCTGTAGATACGACGCACCATACCCTGGCGGAGTGTCCAGCGTGGGCACCCCAGCGGCATATAATGTTGTCGCTGGTTAGAGGAGATCTTTCACTGGAGAGCATAATTGGGGTTATGCTCTCCAGTGAACTTAGGCGGAGGGTGGTTGCCTTCTTTTGCGATACCGTCATCTCGCTGAAGGAAGCAAATGAGAGGATAAGGGAGCAAGAGGCTGGAGCGCTCCCTCGCCGTCGGAGGAGGCTTGGTGGCAGAAGTCGCACTTATGCACTTCATGCCTCACTATTGAGTGTTAGATCCTCATAATCGGTACCATCCGGGTCACTAGAGTGGAATGCAGTTAGGGAACCTCTAGTGATCTCACTCATGGATGGGGAGGGATCCTCTGGGTGATGTCCAGTAAATCCCACACTCCCAATGGAATTAATCTTTCATCGGGGTGCGTAAAGACATTTCCCAGCGCAAAAAAAAAATACGTAACCTCCTTAGTGCATTTGAAAATACAAACTTTTTTAATGTAATCTTAAGTTTTTTTAAGTTTTTTTTTTATTAAAAAAAATATTATTGCTGTTCACTCGTGCTAATTTTCGTAAAAAGGGATACAATGATTTTGTTTTGCGTTTTTATATAAAGACTAGCTAACCCAGAAAATGTTGTTTTGCCATATAATAACTATAATCGCAATAAAAAAATAGGGGTTGGTGATAGAAAGGTCAAAATATAGGGTTGTATGTATATTTTAATTACACATCACAAAAAATAAAAACAAAAAAAATTGTCAAAAATCACTCTTAACATTTAGGGGGATGAAAAATAGATGTTTCCTATTTTCCACCCTAGTTTATATGCACGCTAAGATTCACGAAAATCGGTCGAGCCGTTCCGGAGGAGTTCAACTTCTAACACCGTGACACGAGAATTTTATATATTAGGTTATCATGTAACATTCTGTTAATCATTTACAGGAGAAGGTGGCATCAGTTGCTACGTCATTCAGTTATGTTGGCTGGGATTGGGCAAGATGGTTCGTCACTGTGGGAGCAGTTCTGGGGATAACTGCAAGGTTATTTTTCAATACAAGATAACACTTTTTTCTGACAGGTTAGCGCTTGACCGCGATCACATCTGATGGTAAATTATGATACAATCTAAGTTGGAAGTGCGTTAATCTGGTAAGAGGCAATCTTAACGGAACACAAATCTCTTTGCTTGGCAGTACGTCTTTGCTGGTAGGGTGGTAACTAGCCACACCGGACTTGAGACAAATTAGAAAGTAAAATTTCCTAAATTCGCTCTATCGGAGATCGAACCCGAGGCCTCTGCTAGCAAAGGAATTGTATTATTGACGTGAATACGTTTTCTAACGCATTCATAGGAAGGCAATTCAAAGAAATGAATGATAGCAAAATCAGAGGATACTGTTTGGTGTTGTAGCTATCACCTCCATCCGAAATTCAATTACGCCACTGGATAGCTAAAAGATCACAGAATTTATACACACACACAGGATTACGCCTCATTCCTAGTAGGAATACTACATACATATAGGAAAAGCTGAGATAAACTTGTTAAAAAGAATCAATTCCTACTTATTTTTCCTAAGCTTTCAACAGATGACGACAAATTTTCGTAAAACTAAATTAGTTACGTATCCTATATTGTAAAATCATTATTCGTTATCTCTTTGCACATACTCCGACAAAAATACAACTGACAATACCGATATTGACTTATCCTAATTTATTTCTAAATTTCGTGTTGTTATCGCAACCAGAAAAGTTATTAACTTTTATACATACATAGCATCACGCCTCATTCCCGTAGGAGTAAGCAAAGACCACGTTCTTCTACTTGCCACGATCCTTGCATATCTCCTTGGCTTCTTCCATTCTCATTAAACCTTTCATACAAGTTCGTCGGTTTAGAGTACTCTTGACTTGGCCCTTATTTAAAATGCCCTGGATTTGGTCCAGGAATGTTCGCCTTGGTGTTCCCCTTTTGACTTTTGACTCTCAGTCAGTCTCCTTTCATTCATTCTCTCTACATCCCCAAACCATCTAAGCATATCTTTCTCAATTTTAGTCACTACATCTTCTTTTATAACACAACGTTCCCTATTTATTATACTAAGTATGGGCTGTGACACATCGCGCACAGCGGATTGGGAAGTCCCGTCATTTGAAAGTCACATGAAGGTCATTGTGTTCCGTATCGAGATTCCGTTTAGTATATGTTTCAGTGAAGCTTTGAAGTTTGTTCAAGTTTCAATTGTGAAATTGTGTCTTCTAATGATTACGACACACAGAAATAATAATATTTTATAGAGACACTATTACCCGTAACTAGACGTATTATTTGTTCAATGAAAGTCATGCAAGCCTAATAGATATTTATTCATGTTACTTTTGATGTATTATAGCCTGTATGGAGGCATGTTTCCTTTACCCCGGCTGTTGTACTCCATGGCATCAGACGGGCTACTGTTCGGCTGGCTGGGGCACGTCACAGCCCGGCGAAAGTCCCCGACCGTCGCCACCATGATATCCGCTACCGTTATAGGTATATATATAACCGAAAACTAGTAATTAGTAACCCGTTAACACTAGATTGCCTAAGGAAGTCATTTTGACTGTTTTTTCAATGTCAATTGGAAAATAATTGCGTATATAATGACATAAATAAAATTTTGTGACCCTTTATACAACATATCAGGAAACGATGACAAATGATAGTAAGTAACTTTGATGATGGGACGGAAGTAAATCGATCCTGATTTAAAAAAAAAAAGTTTTATTAACATCACTTACGCTCCATCGTGTTAGTACAGCTAATTGAAACACAAAATCAAAAATCAGCTGACATTTGGGTCTAACCGGGGGATAGATCTAGGAGAAAAATCTAACCGGTAAAGAATGAAACACTATTTAATAAAAAAATGAAATTTTCATCCTGCAGAAAGAAAACTAAAAAAAAATTATACATTTTCGATTAACTTGTGAAGTTTTTGATTCTTTTATTTATTATAATTATTGATACATCGAACCACAAATTAGTATCAATCATAGGCAGAGACTTCCTAGTATATTTATCGATAATCTGTATTACAAGGCCTCGCACTGCCTTAAAGATTATGCAATTAGCGATTGTTAATAAATAGATAGAATTGATAATATAATAAAGTTTGTTTAATCGATTACAGCTATCTTAGCAGCAATCCTGGAGTTGAACGAGCTCATACTGACGATGTGTGTGGGGACTTTACTATCGTATACTATTGTGGCTTCTTGTGTGATAATATTGAGGTAAACTCTTAATTTTTGTGCAGCTTTTATAACTTTTTTTATTCGTCATCAACTACAGAAGAGTTAATTTTCACGTTCAATGTACAAATTCCTTATCCCTAAGGCGGCTACCTGGCCAAAGTTAATGTGTATGTTTCATGTATTGTTTGTGGTTTACAATAGAGTGTATAGCCTCTCTCTCTCTCTCTTTCTCTCTTATGTGAGATAACACTCTGATCTAACTAAAAATCTTTTTCACCTTCTATGTAAAAATCTCCTTAACCCTAAGGTTATCTGGCAGAAATCACCTAAGTTATGTGTTACCTATGTTGTTTGTGGTTTATAATAAAGACTATACTCTCTCTCTCTTTCTTTCTCATATAAGACGACACTCTGACCTAACCAAGAATCTGCAAGTAAAATTTTTTTCGTCTTCCATTTAAAAATCCCCTTAACCCTAAGTCTACCTGGCCGAAGTTAATGTGTATGTCTCATGTATTGTTTGTGGTTTATATTAGTGTATACTCTCTCTTCCTCTCTCCCTCTTTCTCTCTCATGTGAGATCACAGTTTGATCTAACTAAGAATCTATAAGTAGAATTTATTTCACCTTCCATGTAAAAATCTCCTTAACCCTAAGGTTATCTGGCAGAAATTGCCTAAGTTATGTGTATGTTACCTTTGTTGTTTTTGGTTTATAATAAACAGTATACTCTCTCTCTTTTTCTTTCTCATGTGAGATTACAATCTGACCTAAGCAAGAATCTGAAAGTAGAATTTTTTTCATCTTCCATTTAAAAATCTCCTTAACCCTAAGTCTAAGTCTACCTAGCCGAAGTTAATGTGTATGTCTCATGTATTGTTTGTGGTATACAATAGAGTGTATATCCTGTCTTTCTTTCTCTCTCATCTGAGATCACACTCTAACCTAATCAAGAATCAAAGCAATGTATGTATTTCCAGGTATCGCTCCGAGGAGCTCCATGTTAAGTGTGGGTTGGCAAAACAACTTGTGGGTTTTGGACAACGTACACCGAATAGAAGAACATCGAATATAATTAATATTCTCCTTATATTATTCAGTGAGTGCTTTTTTCATATGTTTAATAGTATTTGGTATGCTATTTATGTATCTATATATGTTAATCATTAGTTTAGTTATGTGATCTCATATATCTCTTACGTATAAAGATCTGGAGTCATCGAAAACATCTGAAACATCTTGAACGATTGTTATGAAATTTGTTTTGTATACTTATAGACTTTAGGAATGGTCGTAATTTTTCATTGATCTACCCACATACTGCCATTTTTTACCGTTACTAAA
The DNA here is from genome assembly GCA_015832385.1 of Elymnias hypermnestra. NCBI lineage: Eukaryota > Metazoa > Arthropoda > Insecta > Lepidoptera > Nymphalidae > Elymnias > Elymnias hypermnestra. The sequence continues at coordinate 1,761,789 of JACTOM010000059.1, forward strand.
TTACGCTTTTCGGATTTGCCTCTACGTTATTTTAGGAAATATGTCAATTATATTTTATAATATCGAAGATTATTTAAGGGACAAGAGTGAAAACATGATTCTAGTTGCAGATAGAAGCTAATTGTTACACAATATAACTTAAAGATACTTATGTGTAAAAGAATTCCAACTGAGTTTCTGACCGGTTTATTTCAAATTTCCGAATCGGTGGTAAATTTGTTATATACTAACAACGATTTAAAAGATCTCTTTCTTAATAGAGAATATTTTGATTATATACACATACATCATTGGTCTATGGGTTAGCGTCTTCAACTACAGACATGAGGTCCTGGGTTCGAGTCCCGGGTCGGGCCAATTCAAAAATCAATATTGAGTTTTCTGTTAAGATTTTCTCAATATTTGCCTGAAGTTGGGAAGTTGGCGGTGTAATCCACCCCCGTGCCTCGGAGAGCACGTTAAGCCGTCGGTCCTGCGCCTGATCTCTCTCCGGTCGTGTCGGATTCCCGTCACATCGGACTATGAGAGTGAAGGAATAGAGAGTGCACTTGTGTACTATGCCTGCCAATCCGCAGTGGAGCAGCGTGGTGGGTCTATGCTCTAAAAACCCTCGCTCCTCGGAGTGAGGAGGCCTGTGCCCAGCAGTGGGACGTTAATGGGCTGCTACTTACTTACTTACTTATACACATACATATAGAATACCGCCGAATTCAACTAGGTTGGGCAGCGTTCGGGAAACTACGCCAGATATTTTCGTCCGATATCCCTAAATGCCTGAAGACGAAGCTCTTCGAAAGCTCAGTCGCTCAGCTTGCGATGGAGAGGGCTATGCTCGGGGCAAATCAGATATGAGGAGATACATAGCAGAACCAAAATGACCGATATAGCTCTACGAATCGCGAACCTGAAGTGGCAATGGGTGGGGCAAATAGTCCGACGGACCGATGGACGTTGGGGCCCGAAGGTGCTGGAGTGGCGAACCCGCACCGGGCGGCGCAATGTAGGGAGACCCCCCACAAGGTGGACCGACGACATAAAGAGTCGCCGGTAGCCGCTGGAGCCAGGCGGCGCAAGATCGGTCCTTGTAGACGTCATTACGTGAAACCTATGTCCAGCAGTGGACGTCCATCGGTTGAAGCGACGACATATAGTATAGAATAAAACACACACACATGTTGTTGCCAGTGTGTGCATGTATTGGAGCAGCGTTGGCTTCTCGGATGGCAGCGCAGCCAGTTGCTTGGAGCGCTGCCTTACATGCAGTTGTCTTAGTTCTACTAGTACTTATGGCCTTGCAACCACAAGCTACCGACGATCCGCCTTTTAAGGTAAACCCAAAATACTTTGCAGTAACTTATTTTGAAGTTTTTTTTAGTATTATTATAATCAACCAATGGTTGTTTTATAATATTAGATTACGATCTAGCCTTACATACTAATTAGTAATAATACTTTGACCTAGTCTACCTAATATGCAATTGTATTATCTAATTCTAGACAACGACTATGCCTAGTTTAGTTCAATAACTCTAAAGGTTTTGTTCTTTTAAGTTCTCTTTGTCCGTGTGAACTTTGTGTGACTTAGCCATCATGTGAATCCCAAAGTTTAGTAGCTTCGGGATTCACATGATCGCGAAATCTTTGGTGATGAGCTTTGACAATTCTTTCGATGTAATTATAAACGAGCTCTACTTATTTTGAAGTGAAAACTTTTTAAGACGCTCTGTGCACGTTTATTTTGTGAGTGTTGAATGGGACTTAGCCATCACACTCGGGAATGTAACACTCGTATGACTAAGGGAACAAGAAGATCTTATCAACGCATCACTGGTATATTTGGAGTCATTGTACCATTCTAGGCCGATACCACCCGTCTCCTCCCCAATCTAGTCCAAGACAAAATAAATAAATCCAGGTTCTATGCTAAACGAAGCGAGTGCTCGCATCAAAACGACAGCGAAAAAGTAAATTATATCTAAAAACCATATCTTAACTAATCGTAATTGTCTATTTTGACACCAAATGATATTTGGTGGGTCTCAACGTCAACAACACGTCTTATTACTTTTTTACAGACTCCACTGGTGCCATTTATTCCATGCCTGAGTATTTATGTCAATATAAATTTAATGGTGATGATCAAAGTACAGACTTGGCTACGTGTCTTTATATGGATTGCTATCGGTAAGATATTTGTTGTTAATGTTTATTTAGTACGTATAATTTGGATTTAGGATCAATTTTTTTTGATTCTTTCATTGACTACAATCTGTGCTGATAAAATATTCTTATCTGCACATTTTTATTGTTAGAATTCTGGTGTACTTAATCCAAAGCCTTCTACAAGTCCCGACTTACGCAATTGACTTTGTCGAGAAGGGTACCCTGATATTTATTACTTACTGTGCATTTGTTTCAGGTATACCAGTATATATATTTTGTATCTCCTGTTATAAACAGAAGCATGGAGAAAATTTTGGAAGCAACCTTGCTTCTTCCACAAAATCTAATGTTAACGGAAAACCACCCGTTCAAATATTTGTCGTTTCACCGACTCCACCTAATACTATGAGAACTAGTGACCATGCCGAACAAAATTCAATACATGACGCTAAGGCACAACAAGTTGCTTTGGAAGAAGATATCATAAAAGAAGAAGCACCAATTATAACCGAACGTATATTAGTACAACACGCATTTATAGAGGACACTGAAGAAAAAGAAGCGAAGATTATAGATTTACTCGATCAGGTGTTACAAGCTGAAGAAGATTCATATGGAGAAATTATAAGTTTGAAAGAACAAAAAGAAGATGAAGTCAAAGTTCAAGATGGTATACCCCATAGAAAATCTTTAAGTGAATTATCTGATGCCGGATCGGAAGCAAGTAATAATCAAGTATTATCTAAATATGACGTTATTGCTCAAGTCCATAGAGAAGATTTGCCAAAATTAAAAGAAGAAGATGAAAGCAAATGTGATAAACGAAACCTCAATTACAAAGAAGACTATGAAGTAAATATCGATGAAGTCAATGACAGTGACACAAGTTCACGTACAGATGAATCTGGGTATTCGGATACCATTGATAAGACTGGACTTAATGAATCGATTGACGATTTTCACGAGAATATTCCAAATATACCAACCCCGCCGCCTTTTGATGAAAACTATTTCACAAAACCAATTTTCATCCCTGCTTTTAAGAAATCCTATTCAATACCCGTTAGGCAGCCTAGTGAAAATATTAAAAGTTTTAAGGATGAAAATCCAAATATACCAAATCCACCGCCTTTTGACGAAAATTATTTCGCTGCATCAGGCCTAATACCTGACTATAGAAAACCTCAGTCAATACCCGTAAAGCCATCGGATAACTGTAATAATGAATTTCAGGATAAAGATTTTAATATACCAACTCCACCTCCATTTGACGAGAATTATTTTGCAACACCAGCCCCAATTCCAGACTTTAGAAAATCCTATTCAATACCCGCCAGGCCATCCAACGAATTTATGGATAAAGATCTAAATATACCAATACCGCCACCTTTAGACGAAAATTATTTTGCAACACCAGGCTTTAAAAAATCCTACACCATATCTGTAAGGCCACCGAAAATTAGAAATATGGACTCTGAAGAAGAAAATAAACCAAGAGAAAGCGTGCAATCAAATAATTCAAATGAAGATACCCCAATGGTGTTCGGGAGCGATAAGCAAATGAATTTTATGTCAAAATTAGAAAACATTTTCCAAACAAAAATAGGAACAGGCGATGAAGAGCCACGACGGAGATCTAATTCAACAGGGAACGTAGTAGATATAGATAAAGATGATATGAAGACTCCAGAAAGACCAGCCTTTCTGCTTGATTTAAAGAAGGAAATCATATCAGGCGAAGTAGCACAAAATTTGCGTCGCATAAATGACGACGAAAAAACATCCTCCAGTCAAACAGATGATGAGGATAATAGTTTAAGTCGAGAAGATTTAAAATCCAAATTGGAAACTATCTTTGCTGCCGGTGGTCCTAAAAAGTTGGTGAAAAAGGAAATATTGAAATCTAATCCACAGACACCGGAGGAACCTCCTCAAACGGATACATCTAGTACAGAGAGTATTGCGAATTTGCCTAAGATGGAGAAAAATGATACACTTAAAAGGCAGAAAACTAAGTTTGGTGAAGTATTAAATTCATTCCGAATGTCACTAAATCCGGACGATGATGTTTAATTGTACCAAAGTTAGAATACCTTGTGAATAATAGACTAATAGGTGTTTACTGGTTTAGTTTTGTTAACAAATATAAGTTAAGAAGTAACAAAATATCCCAGTTTATTGAACCTAGTCTTATTTTTAAGTGCCTTATATAATATTTTTGTAGCTTTTGTTAGTACGAGAGGCTGTAGATAAGCGCAACTATAAATATTTTAAATAAATCATTTTCTTAAAGACTGAAGTTACATTTCCATTAGGATATTTATCAAGTGAACAAAGTTTTTATTTTAAATGTCACAATGTAAATTATTTCTTGTGTTATAATAAAATTGTGTTTTTAAATAGTTCAGAATTTAATTTTATAGAAATAATGTAAAATATAAAAGTGAATATAGGATTTATAAAATTAAGACACCTCGTTCTTATAAATTTCCTTCACCAGTTGTTGAAGTTCCATCTCTTTTGCACAGCTTAGGAGTAGATCATCTATTATTTGTTCGGACACACTGCAAACAAAAGTAAATCTTTTTTAGTTGATTTTTACAGCATTCTTTAAGAGCAAGTACTTCAGAGAGGTTTATAAAGTTTGGATCTCTGTTTAAGTAGATGACGATTAAAGACGACGTGGCTACATAACAATCATAACTACTGAACAGATTTAGGGTATAAGTTAAGGTATTTGTTTAGATAATTTAGATGTACAAACACACACAAAACAAAATTATACGATGTTTCTCTTTTATAAATGTACAAATAAATCTGCAATGGCATATATATATATATATATATATATATATATATATATATATATATATATATGGCTTTAAGAATTTACAACAACCATTTAATCTTCTAACAAATGGCTGTGTATCAGGTATCTCAAAAGAAATTTTATATTTATATAGCATACTGCGTGAATGCAACGTATTTGAGGGGCGCGGGGTTATGTCAATCGGTAGCCTGGCTCTTTGAAATTCAGGCGCTATAGAGCGTTTCTCGGGAGCAGACTGCGCGTTGCACGTGCGAGAGTTTTGCAAAAACGGTGATTCAGCGACTGTAGCACGTAGACACTTCTGCAGTATTCGACGTTGTCGCCACTTAAATGATGTTAAAAAGTTTGAAGAGACTGGTATAACGCTGGATAAATCAAAATCCGGGCGACCTGGGTCATCAAGAACGATACAAAGCGTTGTGTTAAGCAGTTTGTTCGTGACGACCCGAACGTTTCAATTGAGAAACGCGTAAGTGCTTTAAATGTGCAAAAATCATCATTACATTGCAATATGTATAAAGACCTAAAGCTGCACCCCTATAAAATTCAATTGGTTAGTAGAAAGGAAGCCCCCAAGATGCCAGTCAGATGCTTAATTTCGTAAATCAGTTGATTGAGAGATTTTCCACGTATAACAATATTATGTGTTCGGATAAAACTCATTTTCGTCTTAATGGCCACGTAAACATGCAGAATAGCTGCTACTGCAGTGTAACGAATCCGAAACCCCTACATTCGCCTAAAGTGACCGCATGGGCTGTGATGTCGGCGCGAGGAATTATCGGCCCTTACCTTTTTGAAGACGAAAGGGGGTGTGTATTGAATTCAGAGCATTATATGGAGATGTTAGACAACTTCCTAGTACCTGAACTGCAAAGCTTTCCTAGCTATAACCAAAGAACATGGTTCCAACAGGACGGAGCAACTTCACACACGTCCAATATGTCTCTGCCCCGTGTTCGTGAAATTTTCTGAGGCAGAATGATCTCCCGGTGTGGTGATATAAATTGGCCTCCACGCAGTCCAGATTTAACGCCTGTGGACTTTTCCCTATGGGGTTATCTTAAATCATAAGTTTACGCCAATAAACCGACTTCACTGGCGCATTTGAAAGAAAAAAATCCATCACGAAATGGCAGCCATCTGTGAGTCCACATGCCGAGCCGTCATAAGTAATTTTACTGTTCGACTAAATGAGTGTAATCCCCAAAAAGTGTATTTTAATAATTAATAAACATTTTTCTATATACGGTTTACTTTTTTTTTAATCGATCCACTATATATAAAATTTCTTTTGAGATAACCTGTACAACGCTGTAATCTGAAATATTTTAGTTTCTTTAAGTTGAATAAATATCTAAGAAGATATTGCAAAAATAATTAAGGCACGTGACAATAAATTGAAGAACGTTATATTGCTGATAAAATTCTACAAAAGGATAAAGCATTGTTGGCTATTTACTAGTGGACCTTAACAAGAGAAAAACAAGTGAATTATGCTTACCTGCCAATCTTCTCCCAAGGTTTCCCAACAGTGCTGTTGGCATACATTGAACTTGTAAGCATGTGTTGAACAAATTTGGTCCTGTATTGGAACAGATTCTCTGTTACTCGCTCCGGTATATTGACCGCCATTCGATATCTCTCCGCGTCTTTCATAGACATCGTGTGCTTCGGAAAGAGAGATTTTGGCGCTTTCTTCTGAATTGTTTCTTCCAATATCTGTTTAGAAATAACATCAGTTTCAAACGTGTTTGCATCACGTACTTATTTTCGACTTTGTATCCAAAATTAATATTTTGGGATACATATTTTTTTATTCTGAACTAGATACTGTTTCGCCTTTACTATAACGACATGCAATAAAGTTTTAATATTAACGGTTGTGAAGGAATCGGTTTAATGGGAACAATGTAGTCTGCCAAAAGATAAGCCTACTCTGAGAAGGTATATTTCTGTTGTTAAATATTTGTTTTGAGGCTCAGGGCGATGAGACAATCTAGTGATCTAATAGTAAAATAAGAAGAACATTTAATCAAATCATTTCATACCCGAAGTAACTGAGGTGTGCTGGGCTGTCGAGGACTTCCTCCATTGATACATAAAAGCTGCGCGTTTTTAGCTCCTGTTGTACGCTCACTCCTATTCCTTAGAGGGAATGTATAGAAAAGTTAAGAAATACTAATAAACAAAAGAGTAAAAATAACTCTTAGCTTTGTATGACATTTTTAAAGTAACTGCGATTTCGGAATGAAACTAGTAAAAAATGTAACGATTGCTATCGAATGCTTAATAAATCGTAGTTATATCAATTCAAGGACGACATAAAGGACAGTTTTCGAGTTTTTAAAATGAGACAATAAAGTTCATAAGATGCTTCCGTTAAAACCGAATTAACATAAGATTTAATTGTTTCTACTCTTTAGGGCAATTATCAATAAGACATAGTACGGTGCGATACAGTACGGTTTTTTTCGTGTTAAATAACTGAACCTTCTCACCAGAACTTAGGTAAAACTTTGATATTATATCACATAAGTTTCAACAACTTCGCTGATGTAATAATGTGGGTGGTGGTCGCTTCGTTAGCAGAATTGGTATCCTACCAGTAAAGAGCTGCTTATATCGTGTAGAAATCATAACGGAGTACATGATTATTAAACTCTTACCAACTTAAGACTGTTCCATCATTATAAACATTGCTTATTAACTACGACCTAAGACTTAAGACAAAATAATGCGAACGTTGTAGTGATTAGGGTAAAAGGAAAATAATTTTTCATGGCTATCAGAGAACAATGCTTTTTAATATTAAAATATATTTGCGAGACGGTCACTCGGGAGGCAAAGACTCTGAAGGGTGTGCTGTCTAGACTAGAACGACATGAAATATCCATTTGTCATGGGGGTGTGAGGAGAATTTCCATTAAAACTTATTGACCTTCCAAACTGCCAAAACAATAAATCTATATATAATATCCCTATCACAGTGAGTGGCCGTGATGAACTACAAAACTACTCGATCGGTTTTGATAATATTTTGAAGTGAAATGTGAATACTGAGCACACAAGGTACATATATGTAAGGTTGTATCTGTTGCGTCTTTTCTTTATACTCAGAAAAAATTATTACAAAATGCCCAGGTTTCGTTTCCTCTACGTTCCGACTTAAGGCATATGATGTATTTCATTTTAACCTATAATTATTACTATTTGAATTACTTATGTTAAAAATGCGAATAATTTTCTGCTGTCGCAGTCTTATAATTCCGTTTGCATGTCGTGTCATAAAATGTTACATCTGGCCCATTCTTTTTTACGGATGCAGGACGTGGACAGTAAAAGATGACCTCAGAAAAGGTACTGAAGCATGCGAGTTGGGCAAAAACGCGTGCTGGTAATAAGCTGGACTCAGAAGTTATCCAAGGAACAAATTGTGAAATGAATTTACCAAAGACACGCTCTTTTGCAAATCGTTAAGCTACCTCAGCCACGTCCTTAGGCACGAGAGTTACGGACTTCTTCAACTTATAACAATGGGCAAAGTCGCTGGTAAAAGGAGTGTTGGCCTTAGAAAACAATCGTGACACATCTATTTCTCCTCGCAAGAGACAGGTTAAATTATCTACAGGTAAATTGACTGTTACCCTTCGCTAGTCGAAGAGGCACTTCAAGAGGAAAAGTATATAAGGGATTTTTATCCACAAGATACGTCAGTCCCATCGTAATTTCGCTTTAATGTAGATCACTGAGGACCCGTTGTGGTCACCTTAAAAATTCGACAGCTCTTCTGAAGCTGAACTATACAGAATGCTCTGCAGTCGGCCAACATTAGTTAAATTTAGATCATAGGGAGTTATTAGTGATTATCTTTCCCTCCGATTTCTAAAACATTCTTAGAAGCTGTTGGAGATCCTCTAGTTGGTCGCATAGAGAGCAATTCCCGGGGATAATGCCTGAATTGTAATTTAATATGCTTCCCACTTAAGTTTTACATGTAGAGGAACGTTTTGCATGGTCTTATCCACTGTTAAGCATGATTTAACTAAATTATACAAACATCAAATAGATTTTCTTCATTTAATGTCCTTATTCAAAAATCTATATTGAGTTTTCTATTAAGGTTTTCTCAATATTTGGCCGAAATATAAAATTGGCGGTGTGGTACACCTCTATGCCTCGGAGAGCACGTTAAGCCGTCGGTCCTGCGCCTAATCTCTTTCTGATTGTATTGGATTCCCGTCACAGAGTGCACTTGTATACTATGACTGCCAATCCGCAGTGGAGCAGCCTGGTGTGGGTCTGTGCTTTGAAAACCCTCTCTCATATGAATGAGGAGGCCTCTGCCCAGGAGTGGGACGTTAATGGACTGCTACTTACCTTACTTTTTACTTTATGTCCTACGTGTAAATGTTAGTAGACAAAGTTGTACGATTCAGGTAGTCTATACATAAAAATATAAAACGGCGGATAAATAAAACGAAGTATCAAGTAAAGAAGTTAATACGAGCCAGTGATTTGTGCAATGGTTTTTAAATTGAGACGACCTCGTCTAATGTTGATGTCATATCTTAGCTTATATTCCGCTGAAACAATACGCTTGCACTCAATCTACTAGACCATCATATAAATTGCAATCTTTATACATGTACAGTGAATACTGAAACCGTCTGAATAACTATGCAATTACCACAACGTGGCCATCGTTATCAAAAGATAAAGTAAGTTATCCTTAAAAGTTTCAAATATGCAATCAAGGACGTCAGTAAGTAAGTAAGTAAGTAGCAGCCCATTAACGTCCCACTGCTGGGCACAGGCCTCCTCCCGTATATGAGAGAGGGTTTTTAGAGCATAGACCCACCACGCTGCTCCACTGCGGATTGGCAGGCATAGTACACAAGTGCACTCTCTATTCCTACACTCTCATAGTCCGGTGTGACGGAAATCCGACACGACCGGAGAGAGATCAGACGCAGGACCGACGGCTTAACGTGCTCTCCGAGGCACGGGGGTGGATAACACCGCCGACTTCCCAACTTCGGGCAAATATTGATCTCTCTCTGATCGTGTCGGATTCCCGTCACATAGGAATATGAGAGTGAAGGAATAAAGAGTGCACTTGTGTACTATGCCTGCCAATCCGCAGTGGAGCATCGTGGTGGGTCTATTCTCTAAAAACCCTCTGACAATGAGTGAGGAGGCCTGTATCCAGCAGTGGGATGTTAATGGGCTGCTAACTTACCTTATATAATTTAAAAAGTATTTTATAGGTATTTAAACGGTCTTTAATAAATTATTTTAACGGGATAAGGGTTAATACAGAGGTATGAATAATTTGGTTTGATTATGGTCGGGTGAGAAGTAGTAATAGTGGCATAACAACAGTAGTAGATATGGTATTACAGACTTTTTTGTATATATTAATACGTTTTATAATACTATAGAACATTTTGGTGTTGTATCATCGATATATTACGTATATCTCAGGTATAGTACAGGTATATTTCAGTTATTTTCACAGCATTATGTCATACGGTATTCTACTTTGGGGTAATGCTGATGATATACGTAGATGCCATATATGTACTGCAGAAAAGGGCCGTTCGTGCGATTTACAATATGGGTCCAAGAGAGTCGCTAAGAAACAAATTCAAGGCAGTTAACATAATGACAGTTCACTGCGTATATATATTAGAAAACTTGTTGTATGTACATAAAAACATTGACTCTTTTAATAAAAAGAGTGAATGTACATCATATAACTTACGAAACCAAAACAAACTTGTTATAAATTCTAGTAGGCTGCATAAGATTAACAACTCATTTAAAAGTAACTGTATACGCTTCTATAATAAACTCCCACAAGATGGCAATTAATAATTCAAAGTCTTTGTTAAAAGAAAGTTGATAGAAAAATCGTATTATAATTTGCAAGAGTACTTAAGACGATAGAAACGCCTGGAAGTGAATGAATTGTTCTAATTTTAATTAAAATATAGTAAACTAATATGATATTGTAATGACGACGGTAACAAAAAAATACCCGACTGAGTTTGTTGTGGGTTCTTCTCGGATCAGGGCGCGAAGGAACCCTCGTAACTTTAGATTTTAAGCCGTTCTTGAGTACCATCATCAGACGTATATTAGAATCAGTGTGGAAAAAGATATAATTTGAGGTAATATGCCTAATTGAATAAAGATATTTTTGATTTTGATTTGATTTTATAGATTCCGCAGTGCACGAGATAAAAGATATTTTGTGACTTTATAATATACACTTTTATACAAGCCAACGTAATAGATGCTAAGATTCATATAGGGGAGAAATAGTGCTTATCATGAATAGACAAATAGGACTTTCATGTTAACATAGAAATTTCATCGCATTTATCACGTAAAAACAAAGCTATTATATCACCCCATTAAAGACACCCCGTCGCTTTAGGCTTCCAGATAATTCCGGGCTCTGATTCACTCTTTTGCCCTTGACCTTGACATTACCATACAGAACACGGATATAAATGTCAGATAAGGGGATGATACCCATTGGTACCAATAGGGTGAGCATTACATTTATAAAAATAAAGATACAGCTGTTTTAACATTCCTAATATTAGTTTGGCGGTCTTACTCTGCCAGCAGAGGTCCCAGATGCAATCCCCGAAAATGCAAAGTTAGAAAATTTGAAAATGCATTTTCTAATTTGTTTAAGTCTAGATTAGTGGGAGTCTGCCTCATTGGTCTAGTGGTTAGCATGTTCGACTACAGACATGAGGTCCTGGGTTTCAGTACTGGGTCGGGCCAATTTAAAAATCAATATTGAGTTTTCTATTAAGATTTTCTCATTATTTGGTCGAAGTTGGGAAGTCGGCGGTGTGGTCCACCCCCATGCCTCGGAGAGCACGTTAAGCAGTCGGTCCTTCACCTGATTTCTCTCCGGTCGTGTCGGATTCCCGTTACATCGAATTATGAGAGTGAACTTATGTACTATGCCTGCCAATCCGCAGTGGACCAGCGTGGTGGGTCTATGCTCTAAAAACCCTCTCTCATGCGAGTGAGGAGGCCTGTGCCCCGCAGTGGGATGTTATTGGGCTGCTGCTTACTTTACCTTACCATTTTAGTAGGAGTCGTAGGTCGTGACTAGTTACCACCCTACCAGAAACAAGAGACCAAACAAGGGTTTTACATTCCGCTTAGATGCCGTGTAGAAGGTAGAAGAAAGCATAAGAGTTATAATGCCTCTTTATAGATTAGCGCGCCGCCATCTTAGACTGTATCATATCATAAACATCAGGTGTGATCACAATCAAGCGGTAACCCGTCAGCAATAAAAAAAAAACACTCTTCCTCTATACCTTATTCGGCTTTGCAATTGTTAATGAAAGATACTTTGTTAACCTTCTTCAAACTTGAAATAGCTAACACTCGAACTTGAAATAGTTAAAGTATAGTTTTTAAATTTTGATTTATTAATTTTATGAGTTGATTAATGATTTGAAGATATTGGACTTGAAAAATTACATAACACACAAATCGTGATAGCAAAAAATTCTTCAGTACAATCAATCTAAACTAATATTATAAAAAGGAAGCATTTGTGTTCTTGTGTGTTTGTAATGTTTTCACACAAAAACTACTGGACCGATTTCAAAATTGTTTTCACCATTGGAAAGTTAGCATTTTCACTGAGTAACATAGGTTATATCACTTTCTCAAAAAAAATAGCGATCCCTAAGAAAAATGCATTAATGTAACCCAAGGTGTAACCAAACCCAAAATAAGTTAAAATTTTAACAAAAAAAGAACCGCCTTCAAAACAAAATGTTACAAATATTAATATATTCTAAAAAGTAAAAAAATAATTGCGTCTTCTTTTTTAGAGTTCTTCATATTCTTATATTCGGAGTCGGCGTCAGCGAAGGTAGGTGTGTCCCGCGTATCCACTTTACTTTTTAGAGCATATTAATGTTTGTAACAGTTTGTTTTGAAGGCGGTTCTTTTTTAGTTAAAATTTTTATGTATCTTATGATTTTTAGTGAATTTGAAGTACTTAATGTACTTCAAATGTGTCTGAATATGGGTACAACGTGTTAATCAAATGAGACTGGACTGTTTAAATAAAACAACTTTGCAAAGTAAAATTTACATTGATATCGCCACACCCGGGATCGTACCCGCAACCTTATACGTTACAGGTCAGCTATTTTGCCACCCCGCTATCACCAGTCTTTTATATGGTAATCGAGCGCAACAGTAATACGTAAAAGTTTCCTTCCCCCCCCACCTCCCGACTCTGCTACCACCGCTTCGCACAAAATACACCTTATAATATTGCAATGCAGCAACAAACGTGAGGCCATTGCCATTTGATTACAGACAGTTATATATTTTGCCATAAATCGCACCCTTACTGTAAGCCGTTGAGGAGTTCCATTGATCTTCATATTTAACTTCGACAATTACTTGACCATACCGATGTTACGATAGGTGACTCAAATATCCGGATAGCCTATAAAAGATTCTGCCGAATATCGTTAATTTGTTCCTAAGAATTGAACAGTTCCGTCACTTTGCCATGGAATCCATAATCAGAATCTAAGCAAACGATCATAAAACAAACCTTGAAGTATATACTTTCCAATAAAAAAGAATCATTGAAATCGGTTGGCGTGACCTTGAGTTATTCGTCCATTTGTCGCGCACATGCTTATGCAAATTTGACACCTATCTGGTTTTCTTATGGATGCCATCATCAGAACTGGATTTTAAAAATATAGCACCCTATAATGAGCACCGCTTTTCATTTTAAAAAAATCATCAAGATCGGTCCACCCAGTCGGAAGATATGAGGTAACTATCACAAAAAAATACAGACGAATTGATAACCTCTTTTTTTGGAGTCGGTTAAAAAGCAATACGAATGCACGATACGAGCAATTTCTGCCAGGCAACCTCAATTAGTTATATTTATCAAAAGTTATTTATGTTAATGTATTTTTCCTTTGTCCTATATCTGTGTTGTTCAATATAGTATACATCTATCTGTCTAACTATCTATCTATGTGTAGATAGAGACATTTATGATTTGTTCCATCAAACTGGTGGTAAAATAATTCTGGGAAACCACATCGGTTGCTTATCTGTAATTGAAAATAATATCGCGACGTCGAAAAGTACTTGAGAGATATCTAATTAATTGTTCTACACACTAAACAAGATATGATATCCAAGTTCGACCACGGAACATATGAATTGGGCTGTTATATAGATAGTAAGGAAAAAAGGTTATTATAAAAGCTAGCTATTTGATTATTACTTCCATTATTTCTGTTAAAAGTAAAAGTAAAATACAACAAGAGACAGATGTATATAGAGAAAACAATCAATTTGATAAAAGAAGTGATAAAATGTGGAGCGTCAGCGTAGCGGAGGCCACCGTCCATGTGGCGCGGGGGGAATTGGAATAGAGAGAATGGATTGTATAGGCGGTTAGATATAAGGAAGAAGAAGAAAGAAGGAGAGGTGTCCGCGTAAGGGGTGATAGTGATGAAGTGGGAAAGTAATCGCGTGCACGTACCTGGAGTATCGGGATCTCCTCCTACTTATCGACGTAGGGCTGTGCACGGGCGTGGTTGCGGCGGCGAAAAGCACTATCACAACACTACACGGCCAGCGGCTCACTTTTTCGATAGTTCAAGCGGTTCGTATATCTTCAAGATGAAGATACGAGCGGAGTAATAGCGGTAGGCGGAACACACCTTGTCGCGGCGAAAGCGTAGGCGAGTATATGCACGCGAGGGAAATGATAGGGTTCTTTGGGAACAGGATGTCATTACACGGCACCATCAAAATATAAAACCAAAGTACCGCCAAAAGTGGCGTCACCAAGTGTTTACAAGAACAGTTAAGTAAATATACTAAAATATTTTATATCACTGCAAACAAATCAAATTATATAACATATGCCATTGTCATTTCTGTTAATAATATTAAACTAAATAAATCGATTCTTGATAATGTTGTGACCATAGATCTATAACGATAGATCTGTCATCGTTTTCCGGCTACATACCAGTTTTCAGACGTAGTTACATGAAACATTCAACTAATAGAAGATAATTGTGAGCTTATAGAAGTATTTGAAAGAAAACTTCAAATATCAAACAATTCTTTAAATTGATGATTAACTAAAGCAGCAGAGGAAAAGCTCGTCATTTAGGCCATTTCTGAATGAAATGATATATATTTTACCATTTATGCGAGTGATGATGATGGTGAGGAACAACTTAAAATCTAAAGTTATGAGGGTTCTTACACAATCCTCAAACTCAGTCCGTTATACTTTGATATCATCACATTTAGATTAGAGCATTTTATTCACTCTCATGCCTTTTATCGTGTAAGTAATCCTTTTTGAACGCCTTTATGAATAGCCCGGTGGTGTCGCAGAAGGCCAGACTGGCTGTGCTTTCAGGAGTGTTGGCGCTAACACTTATGTGAGGTAGTAAAAGTTGGATATGGCAGAAGAAGCATAAAAGTCAAATAAATGCGGTAGAGATGTAAGCGAAGTAAGAAATAGCGTGATAAGAGAATGTTGCGGTATAAAAGATGTAGTGACCTCTTGAGTGTGAGTACTCTTGACCTGGACCTTATTTAAAATGTCCTGGATTTGGTCCATGAACGTTCGCCTTGGTCTTCCCCTTACAACTTTCGCATTCACTCGTGACTCATAAATCCTTTATGTCAGTCTCCTTTCACTCATTCTCTCTACATGCCCAAACCATCTAAGCATACCTTTCTCGATTTTAGTCACTACGTCTTCTTTTATACCACTTTTAGTTTATCTAGTTTTATAGTTACCTTTAAACAATTTGATTTGTTATATTACATGGAAATGACTTATGTTTCTAGTCACTGTGTGTTTACTCATAGTTACAGCCTAAAGTCCAGTGATAATCAATGCCGCTATCAGAACGTATTGCTAAACAAGTACTAAATAAACTTCGAAATCAACCTTTGTCGTATCTGCTATATCAATTTTTCTACTTACTGATATCGTATTGAAGAAATATTTTTATCCAAAGTCATGCTCCTTAGAATTAAAGTTATCATTTATTATAAAAGTTCCTGTACAATCAATTACGTCGAAATCTAAAACAATTGGTTCAAATATTCATTTTGGTACATTATTCCCAATTTACAGATCATTAAACTACAAATTTGAAATGTCGAGGGTTCTTTTGTACCCTATTCTCAAAAAAATCTAGATGAAACTCAACCGGGTATGCTTTTTTATCAACATCATTCCAATGTTATATCAATTTAGTATATTCAATTTAGAGGAATTCTTTCAATTCCCTTTTTATTCTCTTAAAATAATATTATACTTTTTCAATTAGTCTGGTTTCAATAGTTTATTGGTGAAGTGATGCTAACTGATGAATGTTTGATGCACAGTTACTTTCAAATGAATTGTTAATTTATTTTCTCTTGCTTGATTTTAAGTTGAGTTTACTTTCCTTTCTATCTAGTTCAAAAGTTCGTCCGTCAATAAATTTATTTTTGTCTACCAACTCAAGTTCAAATGCATATTTTGAACCCTGTAGTTACTGACACTTGATATTAATATCGTTTTATCAAATATTAATAATTGTTCTTACGGCATATTGAAAGCTCATGTAAAGTTTAAAGTTTCTCTCTTAGCAATGAGTTAAAGAAATTCGTGTTAGATTACAAAGGAATTGACTTGATGATATGTTTTTTATATTATATGATTTATTAGAGAAGATATAACTTCTTGGGGATCTTGAGGAAGAAAGTTTTGTTGAAAATTACGTTTAAAAGACATCAATTTATGCAATTGACTAATGACTATGTAAGTTGCCATCTCGGTGAAATTCAATCCTTAATTATGAAGCAGCAATTGAGATGGTGTGGACATCTAGTTCGTATGAGCGACACCAGGCTTCCTAAGTTGGTGTTCTACTCCCAATTGAAGGATGGAAAGCGAAAACATGCAGGCCAATTTTTGAGATACAGGGACGTACTATAACGTCATCTAAGCGCATGCGGGTTTCGCTGTGAACGCTGGGAAGATCTTGCACTGCAAAGGCGAGAGTGGGCAAACACAGTTAATAAAGCTGTGATCGCACAAGAAGGTCGCCGTTTAGAAGACCTGAACGCCAAGCGCTTACGCAGGAAACATTGCCCAAAACTGTCGTACTGTTACACTTATAATAATCAGGGTCATCTGTGGTGCGAGCCTTGCGACAGAACTTTCAAAACAAAATCTGGCTTTTCAAGCCATATTAGATCACATTATAAACACTAGCCAGATTCGCCGTTGACGGAACCGTCATGGAGGACATCATCATCACTATGTAAGTTATCTACAATTTGTCGGTTTCTCTGTTTATCATATTATAAATATTTCTTATTGACTCAGTGTCAACTACCGTATAAACTATAAAATATATAAGTGTATCACCTAAGTGTATTTCCGTGTCTATTAAAATAAATTCATTGACTAAAATATATCATATTATAATGAATATGATGTCATTACTATAGTAACCGCAGGCAATCCTCATGTGGGCCGTATAAGATAATACCCGACGATAATTTTGACCAGAGTGATACCATATTTAGTTGACAAACCGAGCAAAACACCATCGGGTAATTAGTCAGCAAAATCCCCTTTATGGTGTCATCGTGGGTGCGACATGTAATGGGATGAGAAATTTGCTTTACATTTTTTTTAGGCTGAATGGTAATGATGCTGTGGAAATTATAATATACGAGTATATATAATAGCCGACCAACGCGACTTATTATCACGTGACTTTTAATTTTAATTTTGTCTACTTGTCATTATAAGTTGACACACTCTCTATGGCTTAATAAACTTGCGCTGGTCAGCTTATAAAATTAAAATATACTTATATATAAAATACACTTACCCTGAAGTGTTATCACCTCCGCATAATTGTCTCACCAGTCTAGTGACTTCGCAGCTTGATGGCTCAAATTCTGTTGCCTGTAAATTATGCTTCAATTCAATTCAATATTTCTTTATTTGCAAAATTGGGTTACAATCTACACTAATATTATAAAGAGGAAAAATTTATCACTGAGTATCATAGGCTATATTTAGTACTAGATTACTATAGAAATCTTTAGAAACTCCTATTAAAACCAACCGAAGTTGTAAAAAAATTTGCCATAAAATGTCTTTTATCGCATACGCTGTGAAGAGTATTAATGATAGAACTTAAAATGTTCGACAATATTATAGAATATATCAATATCTACAAAAAACTTCGCGAGACCATATGTCTAACTATTGTAATTACGTTACTATAACTACTTTTTTACATTTAACAGATTGATAGAAATGCCGATCAAAATCAGACCGTGTTATCCATACCATTTATAATTTTTTATCCAAATAAATAATTTAATATTCAAGACTATCTCAATACCTGATGATTACTTTTCCTAGGATTTGTGTACAATTCCTTGATTTCATACATTTCCGGTAACATATACTCGTACAAACATTTTTAATCACGTTCCGTAAGTGTAAAGAGCATGAAATACCGTTTTCAAGTTTATCGCGAACAAACAGACAGACAGTCGCGACGGAGGACTCTGTTTTATAATATGTAAGGATAGCAAATACATGGGACATACAGAATGCCAGTTTTCCAAGTCCAATCCGTGCAAATTCTTATAAATGCACTGGTTACGTCATTCGCGATAAGACATTTAGTGTAATACATTTCGGCCCTATGTTAGGGATGTGAAAGACTCTATATCGACTGCACGTGTATTTACATATCGATGTCAGCTAGTTTTTCTAACGTGACTATAATTCAGGCATGTTATACGTTTGTAGGCGAAATGTTTCTAATTTTCTTATATTGATGATTACAAAAATATACATACTAACTACTCTCGAGTAGTATTCTAACTCGTGAAAATATGGGGTAACACGTTCTCAGTGAGCATCTACATAGCGAAATCAATCTCGTTGTTAAATCTGATGTTTAAGTTACATGTTTTGATCAGTGAGAAAGTGATGTTTTTTTTTAAGTTACGTATATAAATATATATTATCGATAGATTTAATACGCCATATATAAGGTACTATCTGAACCCGCGACTTCGTCTCTGTAGAATGTTTTTTGGGTAGCATTTTCATTAATTCAGGCAAACTGTTTCACAAATAACAAACATACCTAGATATACTTCAATGAGCTATTTGCTGTGTATTACTGCAAAGAGCTCATGGTCCTTTTTTGCAGGCTCTAGATTGACACCCCCGCAACTTCCCTTGCTAATGAAATTTCATAAAATCCGTTCTTAGCTGACCTCTACTCGGCAAAAGGATTATTCCTACCAAATTTCAAGTCTCTACGCCTTATGGTTCTAGAAATATCGTGATTAATCAATAGATACCGGGATATATCTTATATTCATATAGATGGTAAAAGTACGTAAAAAAAATCATGTGTGCAATTCACCCATGGTAGCAATTTTGTCTTTAAGGTAATGACGAATTTCGGTAAGAGAATAGTTGTAGGTTTAAGTAATGATTAAATGTTAAAGAAGTTATGACTTTAAAATATAATCAATCGTCTGAAAGTACAACAAATAGTATACGTGTACCGATGAAATATTAGGTGTTTACGTTTATAGATATTTAATGATCGACATTATAGCATCACGTATATATGTAAGAACAATTAATGCTGTTGCTGAAATTATTAGTTTTAAACTTTTCTAATTTATATAGTATCAAAAATAGCATAAAATAAAACTTCACTGAAACTATTATCAATTACATTTGATCTAACGAATTCGATGATAGTGTTGACATCGATCACGTTGGACAGTTCGTAGAACTACATCGATATAACATAATCCTGTACACACCTTACATCACTAAAAGCGCGCGTTCAGACGATCAGTTCACATCTCGATTGCTTTGTGAGTGTACGTGTATAACATTGCTACACCAACGACCTTCGCCGCTATGGTGAGTTATAATTAAATATTGCAACAATAATACGAGTTTTCATCGGGAAAACTACACTAAGTTTATTAAAATAAAGTAATATAATTAATCTATAATATTTATATACCAAGCCGTCGCAAAAAGCTGGCTTTTTTTAAATAACTTTATTCAAGTAGGCCTTTACTTTTGAATCATCAAATGTATTATTTAAATGAATAGCTGATAATATTTAATAACGATTTACAATGTAAAGATACGAGGGTTCCCTCGCGCTCTTGATCTGAGAAGAGCCCACAACGTTTTTTTTTTGGTCATCATCATTACAATTTATATTTTTAATTTAATTTATATCAAGGTGTAAATAGAGCAACTCATTCGCACCCACGCTTTCTTGTCTTCTAAGTATTCCTTCAAATAATAGAATGATTTCTCAATTAGTTTTCATCAATTTCTTCTGGGAGCTGGTTACTGAAACGTATACAGTTACCCTTGAATTTTATATTACCTACAAGAATTTACAGCAATTTTATTTTTATTTCTTAAGTTATATGAGGTGCATTCACTTTTGTTCCTAAAAGAGTCAATATTTTTATAGAGATACAACAAGTTTTCCAATATGTACACGCCTAGAATTGTCATTATTTTCACTGCTCTGAATTTGTTTCTTAGCGAATCTCTCGGAGCCATATTATAAATCGCACGAACAGTCAATATCTATACTTACTGTAAAACAAGCTATATAATAATGTTTTTTTATTTAAAACTGTATTAACATCAAGTATCATCCATTCGCTGTCGAAAATAATTAACATAATGATCGGCAGCGAAGCGGGATGGAGGGCGGTTGCTTCTTTCTGTGAGACTGCCATCTTATAGAAAGAGGCGCTGGGGAGAGAACGCGACACCGCACGTGATTCCCCTCGTCCTAATCATAGGAGGGTAGGGAGTAGAAGGCGTGCGTTCGCCCGCCTGCTATCCCTTACTTGAATGAGCCTTTTGTAGACAGCATCCGGGGTGCCATCGGAGTCGAATGCTTTTGCTATCTTCTGGCCCCCTATTTCAGATACAGAGGGCTCCGCTGGGTTTTAGTGGGTATTCTGGAAACAGCGAGTAGATGTATTTCCCAGCGAAAAAAAAGTATCATCCATTAAAAATTATTAAAGTTGTATTTAAAGTTGAGGAGAATAACAAAAAAAATATTTTATTAACGATTGAATGTTTGATTTTGTGAACTAATTGGAATTGGAAAACAATGTAGCAGCCTGTTAACGTTCCTTTCCTGGGTATAGAACCCTTCTTACTTATAGTAGGGAGAGTTTTTAGAAGATAAACCCACCACGCTGTTCTAACACGGTTTTTCAGGCTACACAGTAATAATACTCTTGAGGTACCGTAGTAGATTAGGTCTACCCAAACTCTGGTGTTCTATAAAAGGGTATCTCTAGGTTTTAGTGGATTTTCTGGCATGCCAGCAAGTACCACATTCCCAAAAAGATTTTAGATCTGATCGGGGCATTTATTGCCATTTCCCAGTGTAAAAAAAAGGCAACACATATCCTATAATTGCCTCAAGGACTCGTCGCGATCTTATCCTTCACCAAAAAGTATAGTGATGAATTTTTAATAACAATTGGGCACGTTTTTACAAACAGTAGTTCATGCCATCTATCAATTGAGCCATCACAGCTATATTATTATATTTAGTTTATTAAATATTATGGAATCCAAATGAAGCTGCAGTTCAGGTTGAAATATAAAACAAAAGATTTGACGTAGGACTTTTAACTGCTTAATATATAATTCAAAGCGTCAACGGTTGAATCAATTTTGTTAATACTTTTTTGTTGTATTTGTTATAATCAGGAGATGGTTCTTATTATATAAAAATAAAAGAAAGTTGTATGAAAAATAAGAAAATTGACCACCAATACTAATTTTAATAATGTAACCTTAGTTTAGACAGAGCAAAGTATGTCGAGACAACATGTGAATATATAATTTTGTTGTTAAAATCACAGCTTAAATTATATTGCAATAAAGTGAGAAATGAGTTCGTACCTTATTAAATTAAAAGAAATCTCAATATTTTTAATAAATATTAAGTTTTAAGGAATTATGAAACAGAATGTTCTGTAAAATATATTGATTAGATGATAATGGGATACTACTATATTTATTGAAGTGAAACTTCTTTAGTTGCCTGAGATTATACGGATGAGATGCGTGATTAGCGCCACGAAGATGTACAGCGTATTTATGCTCATTCGTTTTAAGGTTAGGTAGTTTTAATATTTACAAAAACAAGTGTCAATTTTATTTACGATTCGTCATTTGAGATTTAAATAAATTATTTGTATTAATTTTCGACACTTTTAATTATTTTATGGACAATTAAATTCGTAACATATTTTCCTTTTCCCACCCTAGAATTCTCGGTAATCTAATGTTTTAGTTTTGTATATATATAAACAAGATTTAAAAATTTGTTTGCAAAGAAGTTTAACTTCTAACATCTGTACTTTGTACCCACACACTTAATTTTTTTTAGTAGCAATGGGTACCTTTTGCAATATATAAATGCTAAGCATTTAAAATAATTATTGAATACATAGCATCACGCCTCATTCCCCTGGGTAGCCAGAGACAACGTCCTTCCACTTGCCACGATCCTTGCATATCTCCTTCGCTTCTTTCATTCTCATTAAACCTTTCAAACACTTGGCCCTTACTTAAAATGTCTTGGATTTGGTCCAGGAATGTTTGCCTTCCAACTTTCGCATTCAGTCTTTACTCATAAATCTTTTTTGTCAGTATCCTTTCATTCATTCTCTCTACATGCCCAAATCTTTAGCATCTAAGCAGACCTTTCTCAATTTTAGTCATTACATCTTCTTTTACACCACAATGTTCTCTTATCATACTTTTTCTTACTCTATCACTCAGTTTTAATCCACTCATACTTCTCAACGCTCTCATCTCTACCGCATTTATTTAACTTAAAATAATATATTGAATTCAAATAAGAATTCTTTATCTCTAAGGAAATTTCCGATAAGGGAAATGTTTATAAGGCGGTCTACTTGTTAATTAAACCACAGTAGTATAATTAAATCTGTGAGCCCATCGACAGCTCACACTCGCGAAGATGCTGATTCGGGATCCAATGAAAATGCCACCAGACTTGTCGCACAACGCCCGCCTTCCACTTCACACACATCAGACGAGGTTATAAATGCGATCGACTGTTGTTCAGCAGGGAAGTTTACGCCAAAGCGGCTTTCTTATATGTCGTACTTAAGACTGGCACGCGGACACTATTGTGACAAGTAAACGACGCTAATCGGCTCTTTATTGGTAATAAAGTACATGTTATGATTGGCGTTCTATTTTTACGCATTATTCTCCAATCAAAAAGGGTTAATTAAAGTGTAAAAACAATATTATTATTACAATTTCGAGAAAAACAAAATATATAAATGCTATGGTCCACAATAACATTTCCCATACGATTTTACGAATTATTTAAAGGGAAAAGTCGCGAACAAAATCCATTACTTAATTGGTGTCTCTTGTTTATTGACGGTCTCATTGGTGCAGTGGTATGAGTACTCGCTTTGCTAGTAGAGGCTCCAGTTTTGAACCCCGGTAAGGCAAATTTAGGATATTGCATTTGTTAATTTGTCTGATTCCACCCTACCAGCCATACAAGAGATAGAGATGGTGTGTATGGTGTTAAGAGGTAAATTGGCTCTTACCAGATTAGCACGCTTCCTTATTAGACTGTGTCATCACTTACCTTCAAGTGTGATCACAGTCAAACTCAAATCTGTCAGCAATATAAATAATCCATTTATATAAAGAATTCTCAATAAAATATCTTTTAAGCTAATATATTCTCAAAATAGGATGTTATAGTTGAAACTTTTAAGTACCGGCCAACGAAATATCCTTTAGAGATTGCTGACAAGTTAGCGCTTGACTGTGGTCACACCTGATGATAAAAGATGATACAGTCTGAAATGGAAGCGTGTTCATTGTAAAAAGTAATTAACCTATTATGGTTTCTACCTAGCATCGTTCCGGAACGCAAATCTTTTATAGTGGATGCTAATTAGCCACGGCCGAAGAATCTCACCAGTCAAGATAATTTAGAAAATGCAATTTCCTAAATTTATTCTACTGCGAATAGAAACTCGAGCCTTCGGCCATTGCTACTTTACCCTGGAATGTTGTTGAGAAACCTATAGTGGATGAGAAAGGATCTGCTGAATTTTAGTAAGTATATTTGATTTCCGCGAGTTCCACAGTCCTGATGGGCGAAATGACTCTGCGGAAGTAATTATACTCCCAGTGCACTACCATTTTAGACTATATAATCTCCTGTCACCAGGTTAAATTACAGATAATCGCAACAAACCTGTCACAGATAATCACAACAATGAAAAAAGAGGCGAGAAGCCTTTTGAAGTCTCCCAAACATTAAAAAACGTAAAAAAAGTAAGTAGCAGCCCATTAACGTCCCAATACTGGGCACAGGCCTCCTCACTCCGAGGAACGAGGGTTTTTAGAGCATAGACCCACCACGCTGCTCCACTGCGAATTGGCAGGCATAGTACACAAGTGCACTCTCTATTCCTTCACTCTCATAGTCCGATGTGACGGGAATCCGACACGACCGGAGAGAGATCAGGCGCAGGACCGACGGCTTAACGTGCTCTCCGAGGCACGGGAGTGAAACACACCGCCACCTTCCCAACTTCGGGCAAATATTGATAAAATCTTAATAGAATACTCAATATTGATTTTTGAATTGGCCTGACCCGGGACTCGAACCCAGGACCTCATGCCTTTAGTCGAACATGCTAACCACTATACCAATGAGGCAATCCCAAGCATTAGCTAACACAATATAATCTGCTTCATTAATTCGAATTTCTCAAAATTGGTCGCTCTCTTTTGTGCGACGGACGAAGTTATGCAGGTTATCTATTATATAAATTTCCACCGGGAAAGGCTTTTATGCACCCTTACTACGAGGGTAGGAAGTGTAAGACTTGCTAGCCTAGCCAGAATACCCACTGAAACCCAGCGACACCCTCATCAACTTCAATTGGAGGTGTCAGTGGCTATCTTACGCATTCGCTCTGACACTTCCGGATGCAACCGACAAAGATTAGATTAAGGAGAAGGCAAGAGGCGTTTAAAAAGACGCCTCCTGCCAGCCGGCCTCCTTCTTCGAAAGGGAATGGCAATCAGCAGCACTTTCTCTCTCTCTATTACCTCCTTCACGGAGATGACAACCTCGCAAAAAAAGACAGCCGCATTACATCCTATCTCACTACCTAGCACTGTGACTACTATTCTAGGCAATAAGAGTACCAGAATATCCACTAAAATCCGATGGGACTTTTTTATCCGTATACTAGGGGCCCAATGTTCACTTTCGCTTTCAGCTCCGGCATTCCGGAGGAATCCGACTTAAAAGGTTCAAAGAAAGGTTAGGAAACGGGCGAAAGTGGCACTCCTCTTGCGACTCATCAACCACAATCTCCCTTTCCCTGTATTTACCAGGACGTCCACCGTGGAGGTGTTCGTCCGCCGGCTTGCGAAGAGTATGTTCCGCCTAGCAGATAATTCTCCCAACACACACCTCCACGGCATTGCCAGTCAGTACCAAAGAACGGCAAACGCTGGGTCCCCTGCCTCGTGAGCGTCTGCTGTCCCCAGACGAGGGTGATAGCGGCGAAGATGACGCGGTACCAATTTGCGAATTGATCAGGATGGACTCGCTGGCGCATGAAATACGGGCAGAAAAGAGTACCGGGCATTTACTGATGGGTAGTAATGAGGTAATGAGGTCTTGCCTCGAGGCCCGTACCCCACAGAATGCTGGGATGAACGCAACGAGTCTCTAATTCTGCAAGCTGATAGACTCACAGAAAGAAGCCACAGCCCTTCCGCTTGACTCTCCACCGAACATAGTACCGACTATATTATATAATATAAAACCCTCTCTCATATGAGCGAGGAGGCCTGTGCCCAGCAGTGGGACGTTAATGGGCTGCTACTTACTTACTTTTTTTATATTATATAATATATTGTTTAAGAGACAACATCACAATTTGACCTAGGGTCCTAGGCGATAACCAGATACAACAACAATATGAGGGCTATAAATAGTGTTTTGTTTACGACGATCGGATACGAAGTCCTTGCGAAGCACTACAAATAGAAATCCGTGAATTTCACAGAATTAGTAACTGTTACACTAATATTAATGGGTCAATATATCGGGGCTGGGGAGCAAACACATACTCTATCATGCAAATCCAGAATTGTTCCTTAGAACAGAAAACCTTTTTATAAAAACAAAAAAAAACTATTAGTATTCCTTTTTGGACACTATTTATATTTTGTTGCAAATTGACTTTTGCTTTATACAAAATTTTTTATTGAAACAATAATTTGTGGTTTACTACATGTTTGCTTTCCAGTGTTATTATTAACCATGATTTAAGAAAAAACACTAAAAAACCTTTATATTTATTGATAGATTAGATTCAAATCTCCTTTACATTTTCGTATGATTGTATTTTCGTACCTTTATTGTTAATATCTGAAACAACTGCACTGACATTGACGGTAGTTCACTTGCAGACAGCAGATATTTGAGTACTTAAAGTACTTAAATTTGTCATTGAGGTATTTTCACTATCAATGTTAAATTGTAGTCTAAAACATCAATTATAAAGATTTACAATACAAGTTTTAAATATAGATTAATCGTAATTTCAAAGACAAATTAAGAGCATTTAAATCTTTTATATCACTTTGGCTCATTTCCACAAAAACCACAATCATTGTAACAATATAAAGGTGAACATTGATCTTGAACAAAAATACAATAAAATAAAAAGTTTATTTTAAAACTTTCACTGTATTTTCATTTAGAATTCTTAAAATATAACAATTGCAAAACATTTAAATTTATATGCAGATGAAAGTTGACTTTGACTCTGTAATGTAAATGGCTAATGTCATGCAGAGATTAGCCATTGAGATCAAATTGAGATAGGACAGTTAATAAGACACTCTCAGTGAGAGAACAGAGACTCAGAAACTAATGGGTAACATGCTTTTGAATGTACGAAGGTGGAGCAACCACCAACTGCGCAATTTCGGACAAATACTTAGAATTTCGTAACAGAAAATCCTAATCTGTATTGGTCACATCTGAGCCTCGAACCCGAAATCTCCTGATCTGTATTCGACGAGCTAAGCACTAGACCTGTGACCACTAATAGTAAGATACCGTGATTAACCATTCTTGCACCAAATATAAAGAGATCTAGAAGGTCCTATCATTAGACTATTGGATAAATATGAGTACTATAGATGATTCGGAGAAAATGAAATAGGATAAATAGGACATAGGAGATGAATACTGTTTAAATTTTTAACATAATGAAATAGGTCATGAAAACCATGTATTTAACTTTAAATAAAATATATAGCAGATAATCTACGAGGAAACTAAGAAAGCAATATTAAATTTCTGAAAATTACGAGGTCTGAGTAAAAGCTTATTAACACTGAACCTATAGCCTTATTGGTAAGATTTCTCATGAATTACGTAAAACCGTTCAAGTGCACCAAAGGTAGCTAATATCTTAGACTAACAATAATAAATTGATAACCACAATTAGGAACGTACATTTTTGAACAGTGTAAAATTAGATTCAAAAATTTACTGCAAAGGCACCCAAATGTATTTAAGTTTATACACAGTGTCAAATTAAACTCAAAAGTTTGCAGAAAAGCACAACAATAAATTTACGCCAACAATTATTTAAGTTAATTTTTATAGTGTCAAAGTAAACGAAAGAACCTTACTGAAATAACATAATGACATAAAACAACAATTAATCAGATAAATTTTATGCAGTGACAAAATAAACTCAAATATTAAAACCGTGTCAATTTTAAAAAGTTTATTGATAAAGCATAATAATGAATTTAAATCCATAACCATACACGATTTCTTTTATCCAGTGTCAACTTCATATCTCGAAGATTTACCGAAAAAGCACAATAGTGAATTTTAATCAACAAGGAGGCACTGAAGTTTAAAAACTTCAGTAACTCATCAATAAACAACAATAATGAATTCAATTACCAAGTAGGCATTTCAATTTTTATACAATATCAACTTGATGATGTTGATGATGATGAAATGAATCAACTTCAACTCGTAGATTAACCGAGGTACCACAACCTAGAATTTAAATCAACAAATAGGCATGTAAATTTTAATACAGTGTCAACTTAAACTCATAGATTAACCGAGAAAGCACAACATTGACTTTAAATTAACAGATAGGTACTTAAGTTTTTATACAGTGTCAACTTCAACCCATAGATTAAACGAGGTAGCACAACATAGAATTTAAATCAATAAATAGGCACGTAATTTTTTATACAGTGTCAATTTCTACTCATATGATAACTCATATAATGAGCTACAGGAGATAGTAAATAATTAATTATGAATAAAGCTTTGAAAGGGAAAGGAATGAAAGTGAATGTAAACAAAACGAAAGTTATGCTTTTTGAACGAGATGAATCTATGATGAATGGCAATATTTTGATAGATGGGGAACAAGTGGAAGAGGTGAAAGAATTTGTATACTTGGGATCTAAATTTACAAAAGATGGAACATGTGAAAGTGATATCGAAAGGAGAGTGAATGCAGGGAATATGGTAAATGGTGCTCTGCATGCTTTTATGAATAGCCAGATGGTGTCTCAAAGGGCTAGACTGGCAGTGCATGCTGGAGTGTTGGTGCCAACACTTATGTATGGTAGTGAAAGTTGGGTATGGCAGAAGAATCACAAAAGTAAAATAAATGCGGTAGAGATGAGAGCGTTGAGAAGCATGAGTGGATTAAAACTGAGTGACAGAGTGAGAAATAGTGTGATAAGAGAACGTTGTGGTATAAAAGAAGACGTAGTGACTAAAATTGAGAAAGGTATGCTTAGATGGTTTGGGCATGTAGAGAGAATGAATGAAAGGAGACTGACAAAAAGGATTTATGAGTCAAGAGTGAATGCGAAAGTTGGAAGGGGAAGACCAAGGCGAACGTTCCTGGACCAAATCCAGGACATTTTAAATAACGGCCAGGTCAAGAGTACTCTAAACCGACGAACTTGTATGAAAGGTTTAATGAGAATGAAAGAAGCGAAGGAGATATGCAAGGATCGTGGCAAGTGGAAGGATGTTGTCTCTGCCTACCCCTATGGGAATGAGGCGTGATACTATGTATGTATTTAATTTCTACTTATAGATTAACCGAGAAAGCACAACACTGAATTTAAAACAATAAATAGCCACGAAAGATTTTATACAGTGTTAATTCGGAACTAAGTCTACTCTTTAACTCCTAGGTCCTTGTGGTTATATAACATCGAATTGAAAGCATAAAAGATGAGTTTTGTGACAATATATTGTCATTAACTAATGTAAAACATAACTAAGTGGATTGTGCATCCAAGCCGGTATGATTCAAACGTTATTTTAGTATCTAGTGTTGGAATAACAGTGGCTAGTGTATAACGCGAAAACTCATCTGGAAATACATTATTTTCATACTCATCTATCTTGTCTTTTATTAGCTGTTCCAAAGATACTAGCTGCTGTTTGTGTGCGGGATTTCAAGTTTTCTTTATATTAAATCTGACGTGTGTAGTCACTGTCTTGGCGTCTCTTTATTTTCTATTCTATACTAGTTGTTTTCTACGGTGTCATTCTCAAAATCATTTAGATCTCATAACGAGTGATTGAGTGAGTTAAGTAGTCTAAAATCATCTTCCAATTATTAATTGCTTGATGTGCCCTATTTGGAATAGGACGGTGTTAAAGTCAATAGAATATCGTAGGAACAATTCTTGCTTTATATCTATATTAGAAATAATACTTTGACATGTTTTTGTATTCCGGAAAAGACTAAACTTTAAAACTCTATCATTTATAGGTTAATTTTTCTTCTTAATCTATCGTTGCTTACAATTATGTTTGCTTTTGTATAGAGGGAAGTTAGGAAACCTGCCTGTCCTTGAAGCCTTTCCTGTCCTATACCCAAAGTTTGCAATTTATCATTTGATTTAATTTTAACGATCTTTATATTAATTTCATCAAAATTAAGTACCATTAGGGTTATATATGCGACAACCAAATTCTTCAGTGTCTTTTTTCTCTGTTTGTCACCAATTTTATGTTTATTTCTAGCATCAAATTGAAATCGTTATCCATTACTAACATTTTCTATATTTTCATATCTGTTTATGATATATATATTCTATTTTCTACTTAAAATTGTCTGGAAGAAATCGCTTTAGAGCGATTTTGTCTTTCAAACCTATAAATTTTTTGTGTAGTGAACAAAAGTACAAATAAATAACAGACGTAATGTTTTGATTGAAAATCATGATATGGTTTTATGAAACCACGATGCAAGTGAAACAGCTGATGCACGATGAAGCTACGAGCCATATTGGCCTTGACTGCTCTACCGAGCACCTTTGGCTTTACCCCATGACATGCGATAGTTGGACGAAAAAATTTAAGACGAAGAAAAACTACAAAACTTATACAGGGAAGGAAAAACGTTTAAACGGCAGGATGTTGCCTGTAAAAATATAAAAATGTGATTCAATATTATATTTCTTGATTATCACTTGTATTTCTGTTGTGACCATGACCAGATAGTAACATGAAAAGATGTAGTGAATTAATCTTTCTGGCGCAAAGCCAACGGCAGTGCAAAGTCAATGAATAAACACAATTTTTAACGACCGGTAAGGTGTAAATAGACAAATACCTTGTCTATCTATAGACATATGTCTATACAGAAATAAAATTTTAAGTGCCTTTTTGTAATTTCAAAATAACAGCTGTTTTATTGAAATCACGTAAATGTTTACGCGATTCCAATTTCTATTTTTTTTTTTTTTGGGGGAATCAACTTCCAAATTTTACTGGTTCGATATAAGCAATATCTCAATCACTGAACCTGTCAAATATTTCAAAATTGAGTCGTTTTCTAGAGTTATTTTATGTAAATTGAGTTACATATCCGAAGAATCACGTATCAACAGAATAAAGTATAATATAAATAAATATTAAAGCATTGAGCTTTGATATATAAACTTAAAGCAACTTATGAATTAATGATTAATACTTAAATATTTTTGTATTTAGTCAAGTTTATTGTAATATACATATATATTGTTAGGCACTAAACTCATTGGAATCTTCTTCATCTATGATGATTAACTTTCTTATACGTCCGTGGTGTCCCAGATGAGCCAGACTGATGATTCACGGAGGTGAGAGGAGACTTATGTTTTGGGAGCTTCATTTGTTTTTCATTTGTAGTTGAACTAGTTAAAATTCCATTAGGACCAACCAGAAAACGTAAAAAATAAAAATTTGACGTTTTATGAAACCCAAACGCAAGTGAAACTTTTTTTAAATTAACACGGTTGAGTGAGACTGTATAAGAAATGCTATACGAGCTGATGCGAGCCATGGTCGCTGACATTATGGCTTTTTTTTTCGCTGGGTAATGCTTTTATGCACTGGCCCCGACTGCGTGTCAGGAGTGTGGGACTCGGCGAACAAACAAACCTCGCAATACCCACTAAAACCCAGCGGAACCCTCTTCATCCATGAATAAAGCACCAGGGGTTCAACTTTCCCATTCATCCTTGTTGTCCCGGATGAATCTGACTGAGGATTCTCTACGATGGAAGGACTTACGCTTACAGACGCTGCCTTGTAGCCCACCTCCCCCGGCGGTATGAGGGAACATCCATTGCAATCTCCCTTTCTCGTTCGTGGGCCTCCTTCAGTGAGATGATCGTCGCACAGAAGAGGGCCACTCCTGCCCGGACCTCTCACTAGAGAGCATCGCGTCTACAACACTGTCCAGTGAGAGGTCCGCGCCGATCAGCGCAACCAATAGATGACGCTGAGGTTCCCAGGCTGCACAATATGCCAAAGGTTGCTGTGCCGAGTCGATGGCAGCNTACATATATTGTTAGGCACTAAACTCATCGGAACCTTCTTCATCTATGATGATAAACTTTCGTATACGTCCGTGGTGTCCCAGATGAGCCCAACTGATGATTCACGGAGGTGAGAGGAGACTTATGTTTTGGGAGCTTAATTTGTTTTCATTTTTAGTTGAACTAGTTAAAATTCCATTAGGACCAACCAGAAAACGTAAAAAATAAAAATTTGACGTTTTATGAAACCCAAAAGCAAGTGAAACTTTTTTAAATTAACACGGTTGAGTGAAACTATATAAGAAATGCTACGATCAGCTGATGCGAGCCATGGTCGCTGACATTATGGATTTTTTTTTCGCTGGGTAATGCTTTTATGCCCTGGCCCCGACTGTGTGTCAAGAGTGTGGGACTCGGCGAACAAACAAACCTCGCAATACCCACTAAAACCCAGCGGAACCCTCTTCATCTATGAATGAAGCACCAGGGGTTCAACTTTCGCATTCATCCCTGGTGTCCCGGATGAATCCGACTGAGGATTCTCGATGATGGAAGGGCTTACGCTTACACACACTGCCTTGTTGGCCGCCTCCCCCGACGGTATGAGGGAGCATCCATTGCAATCTCCCTTTCTCGTACGTGGGCCTCCTTCAGTGAGATGATCGTCTCATAGAAGAGGGCCACTCCTGCCCGGACCTCTCACTAGAGAGCATCGCGCCTACAACGCTGTCCAGTGAGAGGTCTGCGCCGATCAGCGCAACCAAGAGATGACGCTGAGGTTCCCAGGCTGCACAATCTGCCAATCGATGGCAGCACCACACTCATAGCAGGCCGGTGATTCCTCGCGACCAATTCTGTGCTGGAACTTTCCGAAACATCCGGTCAGAACCTGCACCAATCTGTAGGTGAGCGACTCGTACTTCCTGGAAAGCCATTGTTCCCGGTGAGGGCGGCTCGCCTCCAAAGCCGAGCACCTTTTACTTTAACCCCAATCACAAAAAAAATGGATGCAATAGAAAAACACTTGAGACAACAAAAAAACACGGCGATAGTCAATGTTTTAGTGAAAAATTACCACTACCTTTTGCATTATCGTTTAGTTAATTTTAAGTTACTGTATTTTTCTTTTGTCCTAGTTTTGTGGTGTTCAATAAAGTATATCGATAATATCACATTTTAATTGCTATATGATTAAAGTTGATACATATGGTGATATAACCATCAATTCTACTATAACTGTTGTTTGAAAGTAACCAAATAATCACTTCAATACAGTTTCATAATCTTTTGAATATATAACGTGTGTTGTTGACATACTTGATTACCAATTCTTCAGCCAAGTGTAGTCCACCCACAAGCAAGTACGATAAATCTATTATAATGGAGGGGCATAAAAAAAATCTATTTCCACGCGTCGCGGACACTTCGCCTGGATTACAATTATAAATATCCACACACCTCACCATTTCACACGGTTCGCGAGTTTCTTATTGTTGGGCATGCCCGAGGCAGGTGGCCTGCCAAAATAACTAACGGTCATGTTGCTGGAACGATGACTAACGAATTGCTAGTGAATACTAAAATATAGAGCGAAAAATTGCTTATTCTCGAAAAAATCGATGTAGAAACAAACAAAACTCTTATACAGAGGTTCTAAGAATTAATGGTGCGACAGACTGCGTGTGAAATATCCATACTATTACGTATGCTAATTGTTTTAAACTTAAATTTTCGTGGTTTATTAACATATTACGATGGTTTTAAGCTGGCTGATCCGTGGAATCCCGTGGTGAAGTTATGCCAAATGAACAAACGACGCAATTTTTCAAAATAAAAACGTGACGTTGTGAGTGTAGTATGCCGAAAAATGGATGTGGGTGCCGTGAGAAATAAAAGGATCAGACGTAGGGTACACAGATTCTGCCCTTGACAACTTGACACAACCGCCCACAGCCGTAACGTCGTGACCACGATCCATGCAACTGGGTCGAAATATCGGCAAAATTAAAAAAAACGCCATCGTGGTATGTACCCGTTCAAGTAGTCATTACGTATGCTTCCTCATCAGTTAAGTCAGGAAAGTCTCTAATGGAAAAAAAAATCAACTACAAGGATAAGGGTCGGCGCCTATGTGCGCCACGTTTGATTAAGAAAATAAGATAAAGAGAAGGTTGTGGTATAAATGAAGTTGTAGTGACTAAAATTGAGAAAGGTATGCTTTGATGGATTGGGCATGTAGAGAGAATGAATGAAAGGAGACTGACAATACTGCAATACGCAAGGTTTTCTCCATATTCCAAATAGATAGACAACCACGTCATTGAAAATGCAGAGAACGGGACACCAATTACTTTGATAGAAATAAATCCAATAACTATGATCATAAAGCCTCGTCAAGAAAATAAAGGCAAATTTGGTTTTACTTTACCTCTGCCTATACAAATGGAGGAAAGAAATTTACTCCACTATGTTATTGCGACCTACAAATATATGAAAGTGATTCCCTGTGCTTATCTTATATATAAAATTCTCATGTCAGTTTTCGTACCTATACTCCTCCGAGACGGCTTTTGCCGATTTGTACCAAATTTTATACGCGTAATCAGTAGGTCTGAGAATCGGCTACTATCTATTTATCATACCCCTAAGTGATGAGGGTTGTTCACCCTTAATTTTTTTCGACCGCGCGAACAATAATACACCAGAAGTGGCACAAATCGCGAATTGCGACGTAGTCCATTCATACATTTACCTTGGGGCTCTGATATCTAACAATGGCGGATGCATTGACGAAGTCAAAAGACGGATGGCGATTACAAGAACAGCTATGGACAAGATGAAAAAAATATGGAGGAATCGAAACATCACTAAGACCACGAAATCCAGACTCGTGAGGACACTGATCTTCCCCATATTTTTATACGCTGCTGAGNCTACTACGGATCTCTTCATTTCTGATTCGATCACGTAGAGAAACTCCGAGCATAGACCTCTCCATCGCACGCTGAGTAACTCTGAGCTTCCGCATGATGAGCTTCCTCAAGATCGGGCCTTGTGGACGACATTACGTGAGACCTATGTCCAGCAGTGGACGTTCACCGGTTGAAACGACGACGACGAAGACGAAAGAAGCGAAGGAAATATGCAAGGATACTGGCAAGTGGAAGGACGTGGGCCCTATGGGAATGAGGCGCGATGTATGTATGTATTAACGCATTACGAAATGTTCAAAACTATATATTTGAAAAACTGTAAATTTAGCATTGTGTTAACGTTTGTCGAGAACCCTCAGTCGGATTCATCCGAGACACCAGGGATGAATTCATACAACCCTAAATTTTCACCTTTCTATCACCAACCACTAATTTCTAATAGCGATAAAAGTAATTATATGGCAAAAAAACGTTTGCTGGGTCAGCTAGTTATTATATCAGATAATAAAATAATGTTAAGTTTTTAAGCTTAAAGTAAAGCCTTGATATTTAAAAAGAAATAGCACCTAATTTTTTACGTATTATAGGAGCCAGTCGAGTAATTTGCCTCTTAGGTTTTTTATGGATAAAAGTAGGGGAACTCCACTTTAAGCTTCTATCACATGAGCTAAAAGGTGTCTGAAAAAATGGAAATTTGGCAAATAAAAGCAAGATTCTTACATACTGTATAATAGTTTTACATGTAAGTTTTAATTATATTTAAATTTCCGAAGCACATTGCCGTAATTAGTGCTTATTGACGTAAAGTGACTGAAAATATATAAATATTTTTGTAATAGGTGCCAAAAGCGCCGTTTTATAACGTTGAGAAAAAATCAAAGAACAATATATAATAAATATTTCTCTCCCTAAAATCTCATTAAAATCTGTCTCTATTTCGTAAATATGACTAACTACTTAATATTTGTTAGAATCAAGGTTTTCCCTTGATTGTTACCAAACAATTCTATGAAAAACAGAATGTAAATACATGGTTTTAAAATTACTATTGTATAGCACAGTTTTCAGTGTTTTTCCTTGCAACAAATGAAGACATAAAACATTATTTATTCAACAAATCGCTCGTAAACAATCGACGTACTTAGTTATTCAATGACTTGTTTACTTCCATGGAAATAAAATACATTACTACTATATGGTATACTAGTGGCAAGTCCCGGCTTCGCACGGGTAAACATAAATAGGTACAGATATTTAAGTTATGATAATTAAAGCGACCATGAATTGACAAATATGATGAAAAAGTGTGATTCCTAATAATAAACTAAGTAGCTCTGAAAAGGACTTTTCAAGAAATGTTCAATGTCGCTTGCGTCCACTGCGTAAGGAGCCGACCGGCTACCTATTTCATAACTCGATGCGCTGCGTGGCGGCCGCCGCCGGCATGTATTTTTATTTTAATTTCATGATATCTTTAATGTCCGATTTCAGTCATTCATCATCAGGTATTGAGACAGTCTTAAATATGACATTATATGTTTGGATAAAAATTTATAAATAGTATGGATAACACGGTCTGACTTTGATCGGCATTTCTATCAATTTGTTAAATGTAAAAAAGTAGTTACAGTGACGTAACTACAGTAGTTAGACATATGGTCTCGCGAGGTTTTTTGTAGATATTGATATATTCTATAATATTGTCGAACATTTTTTGTCCTATCATTAATACTCTTCACAGCGTATGCGATGAAAGACATTTTATGGCCAATTTTTTTACACCTTCGGTTGGTTTTAATAGCAATTGCTAAAGATTCTAAGGAAAAAAGAATTTTTAAAATCGGTCCAGTACTTTTTAAGTTTATTCGTTACATAAAAAAATACAAATCTTTACTCTTTATAATATTAGTGTAGATCACAAGTTGTAACATTCTCAACAATTTAATTACAAGAATGTTCACTCTATTTCTTAAATGTAAATAAAGCCCTAATAATTTTAATGTCAAATATTACAATATCGACCTTAATTTGATAAAAAAGGAATTTACGGATAAAAATTTACCTTTTAATGTCAGCTACTTGTCATCGAAGAAAAATAAATTATCGAAGGGAACAAATATTTTTTTCTCGATTAAGTTATTAGGTATTATTTGTGTGTTATTATAAAGTTGCGTAGTTTTACAAGCTTTTAAAGTCCTTTATTATCTTAACGCTAGTCTGTCTTAAGTCTTTTGCGTTTTAAGCTTTTTATTTGACCTATTGTTAATGACCTCACAAGGATTTAGCTGAAAATCAGCAAACTGAGCTAAATACCTTTTAGAATTGTAATTCACCTTCACTATATTTTATTAAATTTTTAAGTTGCATAATTCGAATAAACGTTCTTTCTTTCAAATTGTTATGATTACAATAAAGTATGCACGTATCTTGTGAAATGAAATTAAATAGAGACCCAAACAGTGTCGTATTAGTGTAATAATATATTATTTATAAAAGATACAATAAATTTAAGAAAGATGATAAAATTAAATTAACAAAATAGTAAAGGTCAATGAACGAATAATATAGAATAGTATTTATGTCATCTATATGTGCTAAAATGATCTATGTAATATAAATTATTACACATCCAAAAAAAACTAAAATATTAAAATACATACTACAACGCAATTACTTTTAATTTCTTAGAAGGTTTTTGTTGTAACAACACAATCAAAATATATAAACGATAATATTGTGATAATGCTGATTACTCCGTATCATAACGATAATAACAGATAAGTGACAATTCAATAAAACATGATTCACTAAAAGGATAATGCAACACAGTACTTGGTAGGTAAGAAGGTAATGCCTTACTTAAACAGTGCTAAGTGACTAGCATCTCCATTTTTAAATATAATCATGTGTATAACTCATGATTGCTTTATTTCTTTGTACTTATGTCCCTTATTGACTTTAAAACAATCAAAACGATGAACTACAAACTGATCACATTAGAAAGGTGATAATGCGAAGATAATTTTAGACTATATTGACTCGTCACAATACCATCAAAACCATTAGCTCTTCTGATTTGTAATTTGAAATAACTTTTATGAAGTATACGTTCAACAAGAACGGGTTTGTCCCTATTTCCACGTTTGACAAATTACGACAAACTACAAATAAAAGCGCGACGTCAGTTATCCAGTTCCATCACAAGATCTTCAAATTAAACCACCGTGACGGTGTGAGTGTTTTATGCCGAAAAATGGATTTGGGTCCGGTGAAAAATAAGATGATTGATTACACGTAGGGTAGACTGAATCTGCCCCTGACAGCTTGACACAACCGCATACAGCAGTTACGTCGTGACCCCGATCCATGCAACTGAGTCGAAACATACATACATCATCACGCTTCATTCCACTTGCCACGATCCTTGCATATCTCCTTCACTTTCATTCTCATCAAACCTTTCATGCAAGTTCGTCGGTTTAGAGTACTCTTGACCTGGCCTCTGTTTAAATTGTCCTGGATTTGGTCCAGGAACGTTCGCTTTGGTGTTCCCCTTCCAACTTACCCATTACTTCTTGACTCGTAAATCCTTTTTGTCAGTCTCCTTTCGTTCATTCTCTCTACATGTCCAAACCATCTAAGCATACCTTTCTCAATTTTAGTCACTACGTCTTCTTTTATACCACAACGTTCTCTTAAAATCCTGCCAACTTACCCATTACTTCTTGACTCATAAATCCTTTTTGTCAGTCTCCTTTCATTCATTCTCTCTACATGCCCAAACCGTCATACCTTTTTCAATTTTAGCCACTACGTCTTCTTTTATACCACAACGCTCTCTTAAAACATTAACAAAATTCAATAAGTCATCGTGGTATGTACCCGTTAAAACAGCTTTCAATTTATTGACAAACCACGAAAATTTAAGTTTAAAACAATTAAACTTAATTAAACTATAAAAATAGTTTGGTGCAAAACATTTAATTAATAACGGACCTTTTTAATATCAACTTGATATATAATAGCGCCATTTACAGCTATGGTCGATAATATTCCCCTCGGACTTGCATATGATTGTCCATCATGACAATGTCAATGTACTAAACATGATAAATTATTAATTTGCCATGATCTAGTTTGTTGTATTTACTCTCTTTTACAATTATCAATAATTAGGGTCACGCTTCATAATGCTTCAATAAAAAATGGTTAATAATGAGAAACTCAAGATTTGTCCTAAATATGTGACATATTTATAGTAAACTAGGATTTTCGATGTAATAATGACTACCATCCACTTTGTAGACGAGAGAATTTGAAGATAAGGCCCAGATTATTGAAAAAAAAACGAGCAATCAAAAATGACGTCAATCCAAAACAAAGTATGAAAATTGTTGTAAAGAAAAATTATTATTAAAAAGAAGTAATATGAAAAAACTATAGCAAATTTCTTCTTACAATTACGATCATCTAAGAAGAATTTCTTAAACTCATTACATCTAAGGATAATTACAAAACTACATGAGCTTTTAATTGACGGTAGAGTTTTTCGCAAATGCGATAATTAATTAATTAATTTGTAAGGCATTAATTGGAAAAACTGTATCATCATCACCATTACACACACACACACACACACACACACACATGTAAGAGAGAACCGAGAAGCATAAAGCACAGGGGCGTAGGGTTCTCCGCTGACATCGTTATTAATTGGATCCATTATTTAATTTCTTATTCTGTGGGCGTTCATGGCTATTGTTGGTGCAATCAAACACTTTATTAATTAACTCTGTTTATAATGTTCAATCACTTAATGTTCCCGATATCAATTTACACAAACTCATTAACACTAATATATAGAAACGCGACAGTTTCAACAGTTGACTGCTCCGGTCGAGCGATACTGGACAACTGCCGAGTGACTCCCGCCGGACTGTCACTATTGACTCTGTCCACGCGGATAGATGGCGCCAGCGTTCCACGGACATCTGCCCTCCGACATAAATATATATATATATATATATATATTCGTAAAATATTCCCTTATACAGTAAAATGAGTGAAATATACAAATTTAATACAAGGAATAAAAACATCATTTGTCGAGCATACGCCTTTTAATAAGATACCCCAATCAGTTTTGGATTTACCTCTGCATAATTGTAAAAATGATGTTAAAACCATCGATTTATTAAAGGTATATTATAATGTTGAAGATTATTTAGAATTACAGAAAGAAAGAAAAAGCATTTATTCAATGATGGTGTAACAAATAGCATTATCATAAACAGCATAACTGTCTGTAATACCACCTCGAAAGGGTTTCCAGCTCAGCATATTATCGTGTGTAGTATAAACACACAAGAAATTAATAAGATAATAATAATAAAGATAACTAATAAATTAATTAGATTTAAGCGATAGAAATGTTTGGACTTGATTCCAGTTGCATACAGAAGTAACATATTACACATGTATATACAAAACTATATTTAAAAGGTAACCGCTGAGTTCCTTGCTGGTTTCTTCTCAGCGGAATCAACATTCCAAACCGGTAGTAGATTTGTTAGCAACGGACAGACTACTTACGATACAGAAGTGCGATTTTGAAATTTTCATAAACTTATTAGTTATTTAGTGCGTTGAAATGAAATTAAATGTAGTATACTATAGCACTAAAAAGTTACAACTATCTTTGATGATGTCGTATTAGTGCAGAAAGCACTAATACGACATCATCAAAGATAGTGTCGTATTATCTATGATAAAAAGAGATTGAATTTAAGGAGGATGAGAAAATTAAATTAAAAAAATGATAAGATCAATGAACGAATAAAATAGAGTAGTACATGACAGTAGTATACTATAGACTAATTTCAATGCCATGTAAATCGATGTTTTAAAAATAGTCTTTAAGCTTCAATTTTCACGGGATCGGGTGGATTCATGGACAACAGCTAGTCAATATATATATTTATAGACATGATACTATTGACAAAATGCGACGAACATTACAAATATAAAGCGTGACATCAGCTTTATGGGGTCGTGATATCAAAGAAAGCGCTATGAAGTCACGTAAACCTTGACTCTTGTCGTTTATGGGGCCGACTTTAACGGAACAATGAGCTTGAGGTGGTGCATACGAAACGATTATTAGATATTACAATTCAGTTATTATGACCCAAACAAATGTTATTCAATTAAAAATCTAATTTTCCTTATTCATATCAGCCTTTTAGTGGAAGTGGTTTGAGGGCATCAGAGAGGGAGGGGGAAGCTGCAGCTGGCCTTTATCCTTAGGGGTAAACCGAGAGCCAGGAGACGTGTAAAGGCACGTCTGTTGCCTCTGTTCAGGAAACGGAGGGTCCCGCTGAGTTTTAGTAGATATTCAGTTCTTCAGCGATTCCCACATTCCTGGTTGAAGGTATAAATTTCAGTCGGGGTGCGTAAATGCATGCCGTCAAATATAGTTTTATTCCATATATTTTTAATGTACAACCTTAATGATATTATTAAAGGACGAATTAGAATCTAAAGTTATGAGGGTTTCTTGCCCTAAGAAAAGCCAACAATAAACTCTTATATCTTGTTTCTTTACCATTTTTATTACAATATTATATTTAGAACAATTTATTCACTTCTACTTTTTCTTGTCGTCGAAGTAATCTTTCAAATTATATTAAGGTTTTTCTTTTTTTTTATTGCTGACAGATTAGCTCTTGACTGTGATCTCACCTGATGGTAAGTGATGATACAGTCTAAGATGGAAGCGCGCTAATCTGTTAAGAGGCGATATACCCCTTACGGTTTCTACACAGTATCGTACCGGAACACAAATCTCTTTGTTTGGCGGTACGTTTTTGCTGGTAGGGTGGTAACTAGCCACGGCCGAAGCCTCCCACCAGTCCAGACTCAGACAAATTAGAAAATACAATTTCCTAAATTCGTCCTACCGGGGATCGAACCCGGGACCTCCGCTAGCAAAGCGAATACTCGCACCACTGCGCCAGCGAGGCCGTCAAAATAATACTTCCGTCTTATACGGCCGTCTTTTAATAAAGGTTTTGAATCTAGTAAGAGATCCCTGAAAAAGTCTTCTGGGAGTTTGTTATAAAAACGTTTACAGTTGCACTTGAATTATTGAAGTAGTCTTTTACTTTACTTTTGAATCGTAAATATAGTTTTTTTCAAAATATTATTTTCAATGTGCAACTGATGAGGAAATTTGAAATCTAAAGTTCGTAACTTTCCTTCACGCCCTTTTCTATGTCTCTGGGAAATGCTTAAGCGCACGGGTGGAGTATACACACTAATATCTAGCGGAACCGCTGATTCTCTGACGTCCTGGGTGAAAGCGACTCAAAAGGGAGGCAGACAGGCAAAATTGGGCCGTCTAACGCCTTTCCTCCTTCAACGGGAAGGAGTAGCATCGACCGCTTTATTGCTTTGCCTCTCTAATGCCTCCTTCTGCAGGATAACGGCCTGACAGAAGGAAGTAACCGCCCTCACAACTGTCACACTACTGAGCATAGCGCTCACTATGCTTGGCAGATAGATGTCACTCCCAATCAGCGACACCAAGATGTGGCGCCGTGGGCCCCAGGCTGGACATGGTGCAAGTACGTACCAAAACTTGTACGGTGTC
The DNA here is from genome assembly GCA_015832385.1 of Elymnias hypermnestra. Lineage (NCBI taxonomy): Eukaryota > Metazoa > Arthropoda > Insecta > Lepidoptera > Nymphalidae > Elymnias > Elymnias hypermnestra. The sequence continues at coordinate 1,804,451 of JACTOM010000059.1, forward strand.
AAAACATTACAATATATATTTTTAATTTATTCTATATTGATCAGAGTGAACTCATTCACTCCTGGGCTTTTCATTCTCCTAATAAGCTGATCCGCAACTTCGTTTGCGTTGAATGTTTTTTCATAGGTTTGAATAGGTAATTTTCATTCATTTAGGCAAATTGCTTTACAAATAAAAAACTATACGTATAAATACTTCAATAAGTTATTACTGCAAAGAGTCCTTTTTCAGGATCTAGATTATCGCTGTACCAAATTTCAATCAATTTTGTAAAATCCGCCGAAATTCGTAGCTGACCTTTCACAAGAACAGTTGAGAATGAATTCTCGTGACCTCAAAGTGGTTTGGAGAGTTCGGACTAGTTCGACCCCATTTCGGAGCGGATCTCTCACTGCCAAGTATAGTGGGCACCATGCTTCACAGTGACATAGGATGGAATGCAGTTTCCTCTTTCTGCGAAGCCTTCATTTCTTTGAAGAAGAAAATGGGGCGAGCACGAGAAGCTGCTCCCCTAAGGAGAAGGAGGCTGGGTGGCAGAAGGCATCTTTACGAACGCCTCTAGTCTCCTCCTTGAACATCCTCAATCGATTTATCCCGGATTGTCAGAGTGAATGCGTAAGGAAGCCTCTGACACTTCCAATTCAGGTTGAGGAGGGTGTCGCTGGGTTTTAGTGGGTATTCTGGCCTTGCCCGTGAGTCCCACATGCCCTGCCTCGTGGCAAATGCATTTTCCAGCGGAATGAAAAGCTTTGAGAGTGAAGGAATAGAGAGTGCACTTATGTAAGCGCATGCACTTGTGTACCCGCAGTGAAGCAGCGTCGTGGGTCTATTCTCTATAAACCTTCTCTCCTAATAATGAGTTACGAATGACGTTCACAATGGTTACGTTTTATTTACCTTTACACCCTTAACGAAGTCTTCTTCCTTAAGGTTGTCTGAACAATGAAGTATAAAATAAATAGTTACTAGCAATACACTTTAGTGAATTTCAACTCATTCACGAATAATTGAAGATCTCGTTATGAGTCCGTGAGTGAGTTTAGTAATCTAGGAGGGAGGCCTGTGCCAAACAGTGGGACGTTAATAGGTTGCTACTTACCTTACCTTATTTAATACCACTAATATTGTATTTAATCCACTTTTGACATTGACCTTGCGCATTGCTAATCGTGAACGATAAACAGTATTGCGATTGCAATCTTATTTGTATATACGTACGTATAAAATATGAAAAATGACATCATCCTGCTTAGTAGCAATAATGATATTTATTTAATTGTTATAGTACCTAAATGAAACATTAGATTATATATATCTAAGATTTATTGAAAATAGTGTATTAGACTTCAATCCCATGTAAAAAATGAATCAACGTGAATAACGCTTGAAGGCTGTTGCTGTATCGTATAAATACAAATTTTAACAAAAAAGAACCTCAATACAAACTCTTACACATAATATCTAGCTGAACTGAATTTAGGCTAATTATTGTACAAATAAGACACACACACACACGTATATATATGTTAATGACCTATTTGCAGTGTTTCACAGCTTATTGTCCTTTCTGTGGCTCTTAGACTATCTGTGTACCAAATTTCACTTAAATCGGTTCAGCACTTTTGGCGTGAAAACACGACATACAGACAGAGTTACTTTCGCATTATTAATATTAGTAAGGATTATTAGTTTATACACTTGGGGATAACCCCGTGCCTCGGAGAGCATGTTAAGCCTCTCGGTCCTGCGCCTGCTCTCTCTCCGGTCACGTCGAACTATGAGAGTGAAGGAATAGAGAGTGCACTTGTGTACTATGCCTGCCAATCCGCAGTGAAGCAGCGTGGTGGGTCAATGCTCTAAAAACCCTCTCTCATATGAGTGATGAGGCCTGTGCCCAGCACTGGGACGTTAATGGGCTGCTAGTTACCTTTACCCTTGGGGATACAACTTTTACAAGTTTTGAATGTCACTTTACTCAATATCCGTACCTGTTTGTCGCATTAAAAAGTAGCCTCAGTCCTTTCTCAGGCTCCAGACTATTTCTGTACCAAATTTCGTTTAAATCAGTTCAGTAGTTTTGGCTTGATAACGCAACAGAGTTACTTTCACCTTTACAATATTAGTACGGATGAAGGTTTCGCAGGTGTAATGATGTAAGTACCTATTTTGCTACTTTTGAACTGTTGAGAAGCTTCAGCCGTGGCTAGTTACCACCCTAGCAGCAAATGCGTGATGCTAAGCAAAAAAATGCGTTCCAATGCGGTACGATATTGAGTAGAAGCCATAAGAGTTAAACTAACTCTTTCTTGATTAAGCACTTTTCAATTTAGACTATGTCATCAGATGAGATTACAGTCAGTATCACTGGAAATCAATTTTTTAAGGACATAACCCTTAAGTTTGTTATTTTGTTGTAATATATTTGTTATCTGTGGCTATATTCAAAATGACGTCATCTCGATTGATAACAAGCGATAAACAATAACCGATTAGGAATTATTTTATACATAAACCCTGTATATATCGACGCTGGAAAACAAACAAGTACTACAATCCAAAATTGTTCATCAGAACAGATATCTCTGTACGTTTGTTTATAAATGAACTCGACTGAAAAGATTTTGATCACAAATTTTGGATGACAGAAAACCGTTTTTCCCCTAACTCTCGTGGGATCGGAAACTATACCGTTGACCCTGCTGAGACCAGCTAGCACCATTCGAACATGGTGTTTTTTAATATATATTTTTTTTTATTTATTTATTGCTGACAGATTAGCGCTTGACTGTGATCTCACCTGATGGTAAGTGATGATACAGTCTAAGATGGAAGTGCGCTAATCTGTTAAGAGGCGATATACCCCTTACGGTTTCTACACAGCATCGTACCGGAACACAAATCTCTTTGTTTGGCGGTACGTTTTTGCTGGTAGGGTGGTAACTAGCCACGGCCGAAGCCTCCCACCAGTCCAGACTCAGACAAATTAGAAAATACAATTTTCTAAGTTCGTCCTACCGGGGATCGAACCCGGGACCTCCGCTAGCAAAGCGAATACTCGCACCACTGCGCCAGCGAGGCCGTCAAATATCAAACTATAGCACATACTATTGTATTGTAGAGGTTACTTCATCATCAATAAAGAATTACCCGCCCACTTCTTCCTGTTCTCGGTTACTGGGAGACCGCGTGCTTCGTATATATTACTCTGGGGCAACATTAATCACTAACGTAAACTGAAAATGCTAATTTATTCTTTATTGTATGCCAAATATACCATCGACAGTATCTCGAAATACTCGTGTAGGAAGATGAGGAAACAATATGACAGTTGTACCCTACTTTTTTTAAAAGTGTCATACAAAATATTGATTCTTAAAAAGAATTGCTGTAAATTCTAGTAAGCTACATAAATTTCAAGGGCAACTGTATACGTTTCTATAACAAGCTCCCAGAAGAAGTTACAAAGATGTCACTTAATAAGTTTAAATCTTTCATTAGTAAGTAAGTAAGTAAGTAAGTAGCAGCTCATTAACGTCCCATTGCTGGGCACAGGCCTCCTCGCTCATATGAGAGAGGGTTTTTAGAGCATGAACCACCACGCTGCTCCACTGCGGATTGGCAGGCATAGTACACAAGTGTACTCTCTATTCCGTCACTCTCATAGTCCGACATGACGGCAATCCGACACGACCGGAGAGAGAGATCAGGCGCAGGACCGACGGCTTAACGTGCTCTCCGAGGCACGGGGGTGAATCACACCGCCAACTTCCCAACTTCGGGCAAATATTGAAAAAATCTTAATAGAAAACTCAATATCGATTTCGAAGTGGCCCGATCCGGGACTCGAACCCAGGACCTCATATCTGTAGTCGAACATGCTAACCACTAGACCAATGAGGCAGTTCAAATCTTTCATTAAAGGGAAGCTAATTGAGAAATCGTTCTATAATTTGAAGGACTACCTAAATCTATATATATAAAATAGATATTCAGGTATCTATTGACTCATAACGATATCTCTAGAAACATAAGGTGTAGAGACTTGAAATTTGGTTGGATTTTTCCTTTCGACGAGTAGCGGTCAACTAAGAACGCATTTAACGAAATTCAACCCGCAAGGGGGATCGCGAGGGTTTTAACTATTGACTCACGATATCTTTGAAACCATGAATTGTAGAGACTCGAAATTTGGTAGGAATATTCCTTTTGCCGAGGAGAGGTGAACAGGGAGAACGTGTCGAACACGCATCACTATGGACTGCGGGAGTGAGAGCGGAGTCACCTTGGTTAGACTACAAGAGTCTTATCTGAAAGGGCCAATTTAGATCAGCTTGGCGACTGGGTTTGGCTTCCCTCAAAGCGGTGGACCTTCACTCTCAAATCCTGCTCGGACACCAATCCATCACAACCAGAGTGATCAGGCTCACCGGATATGAAATAAAAAGATTGAAATAGGGGTTTTATTTAAAATGTATATAAGACTTTTATGATGGCTTTTCGGAGAAAAAAAAGATCGTGAGTTAACCTACATATCCCGAGAAACAGTGTAGTGAGTTTATAGTCTCTCCTCTCTCCTAAGAATGTGTTACGAATCACGTTCACAATTTTTTGAAAAAACATTCAAATATGCTTTTTATTTTCCTCTACACCCTAAACGAAGTCTTCTGTCTTAAGGTTATCTAGAAGTCGTATTAAAGTCATAAGACCGCCTTTTTGTCCGTTACTAATTTAAATAGTTTAAATCTTCACTAAACAATAAAGTATAAAATAAATAGATACTAGCAATACACTATTAACTTCAACTCATTCACGAAATGTTGTAGTGAGTGAGTTTAATAGTCTAAAACAATCTTCGCATTAAAGCCTTTCTAATGACCAGTAACGACAGTTTGGGGTACATCGATTGTTTTATAAGTATAAAGTTGTATTTATATCTATTTATATACTCCATATTGTACACCGTAAACAAACTGACAAAAGTATAAGAGAGGCACGAGTAATAAAAAAGCAAACGGACTGAAAGGCGGTCTTATCGCTTGTATTGAAATAATTGGATATTGCATAAAGAAATCATATACATATGCTAATATTAAACAGAGTACACATAAAATAAAATATACGTACACAGCCATACTTATACAATATATAATATAACTAGCTGAACCCGCGACTTCGTCTGCGTGGAATGTTTTTTGAGTAGTAAAGTAAAGTAAGAAAAAAACAGCCTGCCCGGCTTTGAGGGTGGAATATCCTACAATTTACTTTTGATAGTTTCCATTATGTAAAAAAAATTCTAACCAAGTTTAACATACCACAAAAGATTTAGTTTGTAAATGTGATGTTTCAATTTTTTTATTGTGAAAATTTTAATTTATTTATTAACACTCCCGCAACCCCCTTGCGAGTGGAATTTCGTAAAATCCGCTTTTAGCTGACCTCTACTCGTCAAAAGGAATATTCCTACCAAATTTCAAGTCTCTACACCTCATGGTTCCAGAGATACCGTGATGAGTCAATAGATACCTGGATATCTCTTATATAGATATAGATAATACAATATATAATGATAATAATGAATAATGATAAAAGAACGTTGTGATATAAAAGAAGATGTAGTGATTAAAATTGGGAAGGGTATGCTTAGATGGTTTGAGCACGTAGAGAGAATGAATGAAAGGAGACTGACAAAAAGAATTTATGAGTCAAGAGTGAATAGGGAAGACAAAGGCGAACGTTGCTAGACCCAATCCAGAACATTTTAAATAAGGGCCAGGTCAAGAGTACTCTAAACTGACTAAGTTGTATGAAAGGTTAATGAGAATGAAAGAAGCAAAGGAGATATGCAAGGATCGTGCCAAGTGGAAGGACGTGGTCTCTGCCTACCCCTGTGGGTTTGACGCGTGATGCTATGTAAGTCTGTATAATAGTAATTTTTCTTTGTTACAGTCTAAACAAGACGGAGGACCTGTCATCTGCAACAGTTGCAATGGAGCAATTAAAGGCAAAGTAAGTTTTTGAGAGACTCTAAAAGTATTAATCTCATATCGACTGTCACCTTTTACCCAGCATTAAGGAGTCAAATACTTATCATAAATGACGCTAAATCGATAAGCGTCAATAATAAAATGACTACATTTAGTTATTGATAAGATATGAATTTTAAATAAATCCACGAATCACAACACTATGTAAACCATTGGAAAGAACGGTTTAATGATACCAAACCATATAAATATCGAGGCAATTAATATCGTAGAAGAGCCATTTCCTACTCCATCTAGCATGAACTCATTACATAGAAAGGAAGTGAAACTTCTTTGGCAAACAATTTTTGAGTCTTAAATATAAAATTTATACAAATTTAAAACTTAAAAAGCTTTAAAAAAAAAAGGAAAAAGCAAGATATGTTTGTAATTTAATGAATTTAATTATCATTAAAATATTAAATTATTTGTATACAACAAATAATTTATTAAACTTATTTAATCTTAAAAAAATTGAAATCTTAAATGACGAATTGCAAATAAAAATATGCCACGTGTTTTTGTCAATATTTTCTTATATTATTAATTAAATTTTGTTTTTCAATTTATAATTTAGAAACGAGAATTTAATGCCACATGTTATTTGTATATATTGAAACTACATAACCTTCAAACGAATTAGCATAAAAAACGCTGCACATCTTCGTGACGCTAACGTTTCATCTGAAAAAAATTACCCTCACGCACCTAAACAAGTTTCACTTCAAAAACATTTGATGAAGTAATATTTGAAGAAGCAGTATCAACATCAAATGTCATACAATATAAGTTAAAAAAACTATTTAATAAAAGCAGATGACAAGTTCAGTATCTTCAGCGGATATATCAAGATGAACATATCAAGTATCAGATAATCATGTTCAACTGCAACAAAACGATAAAAGGATTTGAGTAGCATTATTTACCTTTTGCATCACGATAACGTTTTGGTAGCCAAATATGTCGAAGAAAAGATATATTATTCGCCCTATTTATGGAAAATCAATATCCATATTTTTCATCTTGAAATATGATGTCTGATTAGAAAACTTTTGGCAGATCGATTAGCATTTAAGACAGTATGATAGGCGTTCTGATGCAAGTTTATTTCGTAAAGAAAGTTAGGGCAGATTTGATTTTGTCGAAGAAGTATACATAACGAACTGCGTCATTGGTCTAGCAGTTAGCATTTGCTGCTACGGACAGGAGGTCCCGGGTCGGACCAATGCTATTAAGATTTTCTCAATATTTGCCCGAAGTTGTGAAGTTGGCGGTGTGTTCCACCCCCGTGCCTCGGAAAGTACGATAAGCCATCGGTCCCGTTACATCTAACTATGAGACTGAAAGAAAAGAGAGTGCACTTGTTTACTATGCCTTCCGATCCGCAGTGGAGCAGCGTAGCGGAAGGCATATCTATGCTCTAAAAACCCTCGCTCCTTGGAATGAGGAGGTCTGTGCCTAGTGGTGGGACGTTAATGGACTGCTACTTATACACAAAGAATATCAAATAAAAATGTGCTTTGTGCAGCAGTAGCAAATGAATCACGCGTAATCTTACAGTCTTACAATCTTACTGCTCCCTATCTTAGTCCTAGTTAGACCAGAATTATATAAGGGAGAAAGACTTGTTCAAATAATAGTGAGTGGACCACTATCTTTCAGACATTAAAGAAACACTGCTTGAGAAAGACTTCAGTTAATTTTCGCACAAGAGAATTCGTTCAAATCTGCTTTGCTGTAGACATTTAATAAATTCAAATTACTGAGTTTAGTAATGTGGATTCTTGCCAAGAAACTATCATGATCAAATCCTGGGTTTTCTTTATAAACTCGTCCTGATTTTTGATAATGGGAAAAATCCCCTTCACATTTCACCAATGTGGTTGATTTCAATAATAAAATCTCTCTGTTTTATGAGTAAGACTTCTTCGTAGCTTCTTCTACTTTTTTTTATGAGATTATAAAGAAACAAACCAATTAATTGTACACAATTATATCGCTGTATTAATCACATCAATATATCATGCCTCATACATATAAATAGCAAATGTAAACCATATTTGTCGCGTTGCGTTAATCAAATCTGGCGCTAAGCGAAACACAAGCTGTTAGTGTTAATAATGTATATTAATTAAGTGGAAATGGAAAGACCGGCTGAAGTATACATATATTGCAACGTTTTAGACAAATCACCTTGCAAGTAGGACAGCAATAAGCCAGCTACACGAGATTGATGTACCTTTTTTATTTAGACATTGATTAAAAAATAACTACAATCTATATCAAAGAGGAATGATTTGTTTTTCCACATACATTCAAAATAGAGCCGATTGTAATACAGATTCACAAAAAGAAGAATTGATATCAGACCTTAGCCTAAGAGTTAAACGAGTTCAGCTAGTGATTTACAATTTACTAAATACATACGCAAGACTACATAATACTTATAAATTTCATGAAAAGGATATACTGCTGCAACTGATACCACAGTTGCTATTACGTTAAAAGCGTTTTCTGTAGTTAATTTGCATACCTGTCTCTTTACAATGAAATAAGTAAGTAAGTAAATAGCAGCCCTTTAACGTCCCACTGCTGGGCACAGGCCTCCTCACTCCTAGGAGCGAGGGTTTTTAGAGCATAGACCCACCACGCTGCTCCAGTGCGGATTGGCAGGCATAGTACACAAGTGCACTCTCTATTCCTTCACTCCCATAGTCTGATATGACGGGAATCCGACACTACCGGAGAGAGATCAGGCGCAGGACCGACGGCTTAACGTGCTCTCCGAGGCACGGGGGTGGATCACACCGCCAACTTCCCAACTTCGGGCAAATATTGAGAAAATCTTAATAGAAAACTCAATATCGATTTCGAATTGGCCCGACCTGGGACTCGAACCCAGGACCTCATGTCTGTCGTCGAACATGCTAACCACTAGACCAATGAGACAATGAAATAAATATGCATGGATTACTCTTGAATTAGAATCGTTTTATTAATATCAAAATCATTATTTCCTTGCCCTTATCCAACTTCACTCTATCAACTGTCATTTCTACATTCACACCCCTTACACATATATCCTCTTTCACACACTTCATACACACTTTTTTTGGTCGCCCTCTCGCAACCCTGCCGCTTACCATCATATTTAGGGCCCTCTTGCATACATTGTCTAATTTTATTACTCCACACAACAATCGCAATATTCGCATCTCCGCTGCAATTTCCTTTCATTCTCCCCTTTAGTGAACCAGCACTCTAATCTATACATTTATTAATAACAAAATGAAACCTATTATTCAAAATATCTATGCTATATCATCAATCTAAGCATGATGATAAAGAATCATCATTGCAATATGATTTCAATAAAGACAGTATAATAACATACATGGTTTGAGGAGAACGCTTCTGAAAATGAAGACTGACCATGGTACTAATGACAGCTTTGATGATGGGGCGGAAAAAAATCGATCCTGATCAAAAAAACTCATATTTTAAAACGTTGACCCAAGCTGAGGTCATCAGCAAAGGTGTCATTAAAAGTATTGTCTGTCTTCGTTTTCTATATCAAGAACACTTGTTCTTCTATCTCATAGCATTGGAAAAGGCAAAAGAGACTTCTCTTATCACGAACGACAGACGCATTCGCAAATCGCCGAATCTTTTTAGATTTGCTGCTTATAAAATTGTAAAATAATCTATTTACCCATTCAAAAGTTCCTCTCAATTGTTAAGTAATCTTACTTTTCGTGTCCCAAGTAATTATTCACGTAAGCCCAATACAACACTTTGTCCTCTTTTCGAAAAACGGTTCTCGGTGCAAACTTACCCTTACCCAAATTTTGTAAAACACTGAACAATCAATATTTGTAACATAATCGATGTTTATTTTGATTCACTTTCCGGGTTTCCTAGATTTTTTATTAGTCCATGTTGCGTTTACTTATAAGTGATAGTCTACTTATAAGTGATAGATAAACATTAATATATAAACTAGGCTATAAAATATTGTGTAAGTTATCGTTAGTTAGACCTAATAAATAAATCTCCACAGATAGTCACAGCATTGGACAAGAAATGGCATCCCGAGCATTTCACCTGCAACAGTTGCCGGAAGCCCATTGATGGGGCAAAGTTTCATCAACACGATGGCGGTGTCGTCTGTGTCCCTTGCTACACTCAGCACCATAGCCCACGCTGCCATGGCTGTGGTGATCCCATCACTGACGTAAGTATTATTAAATTATAAACAAAATCATTCTTCGGACTTTTGTTTTCTGCAAAAGTGTCTATTACATAACCTGTCTTATCCCATGTGCTTCAAGTACCTCTTGGGCCGGGACCCTTTTGGGCCAAGGGGCCCGTGGCACTGTCAGCCCTGCCACCCTATAGTTACGCCATTGTGACACACTATAACACATACTAGGCCCAGTAGTCGAAATTGGAATATAATTAATTCAAATTATAAGTTTGAATTATTAAGGTTCTTTTGTCAAAGACTATACTCAGGAGAAGGTTCGTATGAAAGAAAAAATAATAAAGTTGCGTGGAACATCAGAAATTTACTTAACCGTCATTGTAACTTTCCAAATGTAACCTTCTTAGTGCTTTTGCTATTATAAATTTCTATCATTTAACCTTATGACGTTTGACATAATTGTAAGCGATAGACAGAAGAGTATAGAAGAATATTATAAGAGTAGTGTATATTATCTTGTTTTTTATTTTATTTTATGTATCTTTTATGCACAATTAAAAAAAATTATAGCACTCTCCACTCCTACGATATATAAACTGAAAAATGAAGGAATTTTCACATTCCTCTTTCCGCGTAATTTTCGTAGAAAAGTGTATAATGTTCTTGTTTCGTGTATTAATAAATAGATAATGCAATAAATAAAAAAAAACTATTTGAGGCCTGCTCCTAAAAAATAAATAAGAGAGCCGATATAATTGTAAATAAGAATCGCGATACACAATCCGAAGAGTCTAAAGAAACAGTAATTAGATAAAAATATCCAGTTATAACATTGAGTAGTACTTATTGACTACAGTTGCTACAGTATGTTTGCGTTAAGAATGCTGTGAGTCATCATTCTAGCTCCGCCTCCTAAAATCCTTGAAGATCTTCAAATGGTCTGAACTTGTAATTTTAAAAGAATTGATTGGTTTTCATTGGTGAGGGGGTTGGGCTAGAACGACGACTCACTGTACTTTTAACGCGAACAAACTGTCTATGAGCCCCTTCGTCAGCTCACACTTGCGATGATTGCCGGTTCAGGATCAAAATAAAATGCCACCAGATTCTTCACCCAACGCTCCGCCGTCTACTTGTCACCAGACGAGGATATGGTGTATTGCAATCGAACCGTTGTTCAGCAGGAACGTTTATCCCTAATTGGCTTTCTGTTATATTTCTATTTTCTATCTATATATGTCGTGTTTACGACTGGCACACGTGCACTATTGTGACAAGTAAACGACGTCGGTCGATTCTTTATTCGTGATAAAGTGCGTCCTATGATTGGCGTTTTATTATTTGCAGTTTTAACAAAATAATAATATTCTTCTATACGAAAGCGATAAACAAAATATACAACTTCCTAAACGAAGGGGAAAAGTCGCAAAAGTGTCCTTTTATTAATTATTACGTAAAAAAACTGTCATTTTGATTTCTGCATCATTTTATTGCGTATCTATCTATCATTTTGTTTGTAAATGCCAAGAGCCGAGACATTTAAAAGATATCCTATATTACCTAGATCTCACATGGTTGGGTTCGGAAAAAGCACAGCGGTCATTGTCATGAAAAGTCCACCTACGCAAATAGTACAAAAGTAATTAACAGTGTCGGTGACGAAAAAGGTCATGCAACTAATGTATCTACTTTCCAATGTCAAGATCGTTTATTTTTCTTAGCAAATAACTAAAAACAAAAAAATAATGGCATTTTCTACACCATCTAATCACAAGCTTGAACTTTATAAAGAAAGCTTTAAAGCAAAAACGATTATTAATGAATTAAATTTAAATTAAAAGTGTGTGCGTACAAAGTACACATATTAGAAGTGAAACTTCTTTGGTAAAGTAATATTTAAGTCTTGTTTACGTTTATACAAATGTAAAACTTTAGATTTCAGAGGGAGGGAAAAATAGTCATCAAAATATTAAGTGTCGAAAATCAATACAAATGACGAATTGTAAATAAAAATGTCACGTGTTTTTTTGTCAAGATTAGAAATTATTAATTAAAGAATTTACGAAATATTTTATTTTATGAAAACTGTTATATTGACACATGTTATTTGTAAATAATAAAACTACCCATCCTTCAAACGAATTATCTTTAAAAAAACGCTGCACATCCTTGTGACGCTAATCATGCGTTCCATCCGTAAAAATTTTACCCTCATTATTTAGTGTGATCAACTTTAAAAAATGTAATTGAATTTGAGTGGAAAATTAATTTATTAAAGGTTGGAAAGTTTATCGAGAAAGGGCTTTTAGAAAACAAATTGTGTAATGTGTTTTTCGTCCTCCTTTTTTGTTTTCATTTAAAGTGTTTCTGTTCTGTTAAACAGTTTTGGGTTTGCGGGTTACTACTTGTTTGCTTTTCAGCGTCGATTTAGCTTCTCAAATGATCCATTAACACGTTGCGTGAGATGGCTGATGTCATTTATTAGAATCTCAATTGTTATAATAAACTCTTTTCAAGTCTCGTCACGTAACCTCGTACGACCTTGCTTCATTTTACTGAATGCACTATATTTATGCAGAATGTGAAATGATTTACAAATTATCACTACCTTATACATATTAATAAAATAAATGATAGTATTAAATAACGATGTGGTATAAAAGAAGATGTAGTGGCTAAAATTGAGAAAGTTATGCTTAGACGGTTTGGGCACGTAGAGAGAGAGAGTCAATGAAAGGAAACAGACGAAAAGACTTTATGCGTTAAGTGTGAATGGAAAAGGGGAAGACCAAGGCGAACGGTCCTGGACCAAGTCCAGGCCATTTGAAATAAGGGCCAGATCAAGAGTACTCTAAACCAACGAACTTGTATGAAGGTTTAATGAGAATGGAAGAAGCGAATGAGATATGCAAGGATCGTGGCAAGTGGAAGGACATAGTCTCTGCATAACCCCTACGGGATTGATACGTGATGTTATGTAGGTATGTGTAAAACTGAAGTCTAAAATTTTTGCCTTTTCGTGTGATCTTTAGAGTTTTTGTGATTTGAAAGTCGATGAAACGAAAAAGCGACGGTAAAAAGAGACACACATAAATTCATAAGATTGAACGTGAGATGGTAAGTGATGATACAGTCAAAGATAATATCGCGCTTAATTGCAGAGGTTACAAATTAGATTGCAGGTTACACTATAATCTCGTTTAATACAGACTGAGATAACGCGGTAAAATATTAGAAGGTTCCATTTCTACCACGTGTAAATTGCATACAAAATTTTATTTATTTTATTGGTAAAAGATCTAATGATATTACAGTCAAAGATGGTTTCGCGCTTAAGTGCTAAGAGGTTGTTTTAAGTGGTAACAGTTAGCGCTTGACTGAGGTCACACCTGATGGTACAGTCTAAGATAGAAGCGCGTTAATCTAGTAAGAGGCAATATACCTCTTACGGTTTCTACACAGCATCATACCGGAACACAAATTCCTAGCTTGGTGGTACATCTTTGCTGGTAGGATGGTGACTACCTACAGCCGAAGCCTTTAGTTCAGACTAAGACAAAATAGAAAATGAAATTTCCTAAATTCTCCCTACCGGACCTTAGCATTTTAAAATTATCTAACACAAGAAGTCACCAATATTCTCGTGACTAATTGTCCAATTTTCTCGGAAAATGCCACGAAATTTATTGTCATTAGATGACGTCAGGATGACCAAATATAGCGTGCTCCTATACGACAGTAAAATGTTTTACGAGCTCCCACGCTCGCCTGTCAAAACCGTTTCAATACGGAACATATAAATGGCAGCTGCCGTTTTTTTATAATCATCGATAGTCATGGTTATTAATTAATTAAAACTCTGTAAATTTGTCTATTAAAACATCCTTTGGAAACATATTTTTTAAATATGTTAAATTGATATCTCTAGATCGTCTTCTGAGAGTTTGTTATGGAAGCATATAATCCAGTACATAATTTCAATAGACTGTAAAATCAGATATAATCAAAGAGAAGCATAGTCGGGTTTAGACATTATACTTATAAATCGCCGATTGTAATCACAGAAGATATATTAATTCATGATATCACTGCATTTTTTGTGTAATTACATTATTATGTAGGATTTCCTTAAAAGCGAACCATCAATTATTTTTTTTTTATAACGACATTAATTTAACACGATTATTAAGCGATTAAAGTCATTGCGTACTAACAACTACTTCAGTGAGATCGTTTGCGATTAAATTGAAATAACAACGGATTGAAACGGATCTTTGAGAAATAAAGGCATTAAAGGTATCCATGACTGGGATCCTAAGATGGAAGCGCGCTAACCTGGTAAGAGGCAACTCTTATGGTTTTTGCGGTACATCTTCGCTGGTAATGTGGTAACCTGCCACGGCCGAAGCCTGCCACCAGTCGAGACTTGGATTAATTAGAAAATGTCATTTCCTGCAATTGTAGCTGGGAAACTTTTTTACGCACTAACCCCGACAGACGACCGATAAAGAGTGTGAGACTTGATGATGGAGGAAACCTCACAAAATCTACTAAAGCCCAGCGAAAAGCTCTTCATCTATAAATAATTTACCAGGGATTCAATTTTCACTTTCCTCCCTGATGTCCCGGATCAGTATGACTGAGTATTCACGAAGGCAGGAGGAGATGTTTCTATGCTTCATAGTACCCAGCTTCCTTAGGCCGTGAGAGAGCATCCACTGCGATCTCCCACTCTCGCTCATGGTTTTCCATGAACTACTCCCGTCCACAATTTCTCACTGGAGAGTATCGCGCCTAGAATTCTCCCCAGGAAGAGGTCGTCGCTGATCAGCGCCACCAGCAGGTAAACCTAATCGTCCCCAGATTGCCCAATCTACCACATTGTGTTACGTTGAGTTAATAGGTATCCCATATTGATAGCAAGCGGGTGACTCTTAATATAACCCAGGAAAACCCTCTAGATCTATGAATAAGGCACCAGGAGTTCAACTTTCGCCCTGGTGTCCCGGATGAGCCTAATTGAGGATTCACGGAATATAGGCCACCTAGTACACCGTCTAAGTGGAGAGCATCACGCCTACAATGCTCCCCAGGTAGAGGTCGTCGCAGATCAGCGACTCCTGGAGGTGACCCAAAAGGTCCTCAGATTGCCCAATCTACTATAATGTGGTTGACAAATATCCCACGCTGACGGCAAGCAGGTGTCTCCTCATAAAACCCAGTGAAACTCTCTTCATCTATGAATAAGACACCAAGGGATTTAACTTTTGCTTTCTTTCCTGGTGTCACGGATGAGTTTAACTAAGGATTCACGGAATATACACCGTCTCGTTCGGCTATGAGAGGGAGCATTAACAGCATTCTCCCTCTAGCTTGTGGGCCATCACTTAGTAGATAGCATCGCGCCTACAATGCTCCCCAGGTACAGGGTGTCGCCGATCAGCGCCACCAGGAGGTGTCCTTAAAGGTCCCCCTATTGCCCAATCCACCACAAAATTGCACAATCCAACGAAACCCTCTTCATCTATGTATAAGCCACCAAGGGGCTTAACTTTCACTATCTTCCCTTGTGTTCCGGAGATGAGATCCTAGTTCAGCAATGGGAGGGATAACTGCATTCTCGACTTCTCGCTCATAGGTAATCTCTCACTGGAGAGCATCACAATGATCCCCAGCCTAAATTTGCCCTAATCCAACCCGATACCTGTCTGTAAAGCGAAAATATAGATATATTCCATGTCAGGGAAGGTTGAAAGAGTCAAATGCATCAGTAATTACTAACAACAAATATTCATATGTATACATAAGAAGCATCTGTTTGTTATTAATACATAGTTGACCTTGCATCCTCGTCCGAGATAGCGGAAAGGAACAATCGTCCGAGTGACTCACAACACGTGAGGTGTCACATAACTACTTATATATTACAAAAAGTTAATGTGTATCGATTTATGTTTCCGATTGATTCGTTTTTTTGTGTTTGTATGATGTAATAATAATTTGTAAACGCAGCTACTTTTTGCTATTTATTTTTTGTCGCTGAGAATGTGGGACTCACTGTAACCAGAATACCCACTAAAACCCAGCGGAACCCTCTTCATTTGTATGGTGGAAGACAGATGTTGGCTAACGCATTCATCTCTAGCGCCCCGGATGCGTCCGACTCAAGGGTTCAAAAGAGGGGAAGCAGGCGCTCATAATTGCCCCGTCTTATCCCTCCCCTTCTTCGGCGGGAGGGAGGAGCATCGACCGCTCTCTCTCTTTGCCTTTGTTATATGATATATGAGATCTTTAGAAGTTCATGTTTCTGCAACTAACGTAAAAGGAGCTTAATATGTCTGTCTGTTTGTTCTGGCCAGAATCTCTGAAATAAATGGACCGAAGTAAGTGGACTTTCACGGGAAGATTGCTGATGTTAAGGAATATACTTCGGCTGTTTTTATATTAGAAAAAGTCAATATATAAACTGAAATACCACTAAAAGTTTACTATAAAACAATACAGTCAATTGTCTTTAAAAATATAACAAATTGTAGTCAGTTTGTTATATGATTTGGGATATATTCCCAATGATTATAAGGAAACCCGTCTGTATAACACAAAATATTGCATAAAGCGTTAAGTTAACCCAAACGAAGGGTCTTTGCTACTAAAAGCTGATAAAATTTCTTTTTAGCGCTAATTCAATTGAATTTTGATAAAAAAGCTTATTAAAAATCAATAAAACGACTTTAACGTCCACTCTATAAAAAATTCATGAGGTGATTTTATGTAATCAACATAAAATGGACTGTAAAAAGACTGTTATAACCCTTAACAATAATTACACATTAATGAGTCATTTCAATATCAACACAGTTGAAAACGCATCTGTTTATTACGATAAAGGATGTTAAATTTATGTTTATTTCTATAAAAATGCATTATCATTAAATAACAGTGAGTGTTAAACGAAAACTGTAAATAAAAATCACATAAACATATATGATTAACACGGTTTTGTTTGTTGTTTCAAAGTCTTCATTGTCGCTATAACCGATGGACGTCCACTGCTGGACATAGGTCTCATGTAATGATGTCCACAAGGCCCGATCTTGCGTCACCTGGCTTCAGCGGCTCCCGGCGACCCTCTTTATATCATCGGTCCACCTTGTAGGGGTCTGCCTACACTGCACCGCCCGGTGCGGGGTCGCCACTCCAACACCTTCGGCCACCAACGTTTATCGGTCCTTCGGACTATGTGCCCCGCTAATTGCCACTTCAGGTTCGCGATTCGTAGGACTATGTCGGTGACTTTCGATCACGTAGATAAACTCGAGCATAGCCCTCTCCATCGCACACTGAGTGACTCTGAGCTTTCGCATGAGGCCCATAGTTAGCGACCACGTCTGAGAACCGTGGGACATCACTGGCAACACGCACTGTTCGAAGACTTTGGCCTTCAGGCACTCTGGGTTATCGGACGAAAATATCTGGCGTAGTTTCCCGAACGCTGCCCAACCAAGTTGAATACGGCGATTGACCTCCTTTTCGAAATTGGATCTACCTAGCTGGACTATGTGTCCCAGGTATGTGTTCACAGTGACCAGTTAAAGGTAATTTAAGCTTTTTAAATTACAAGGTCAAGTTCACAATGACCAATTAAAGATCTTGACCTTGTATTTTGAAAAGATTTGATTGGTTAGGGGACGGAGCTAGGCTGGCGCACAATGATGACTCACTGCATTCTTAAAGCGAACGAACTGTAGTATAGTATATTATACTATAAAAAAGTTGTAACAGAGGTAATTTTCGTCGCCGAATAAGGTGCGTGATGAACCTGAGTCAAACCTTACGCATCGTCAGTGAAGTGAATCATTAGCTCCCACTATAAACCTTAACATTTATCTGATTCTACTTTTAAACACATACCCATATTAGATAAGAACACCGTGTTTGTCACCTATTTTTTATTGCTGACAGGTTGACTGTGTATCACATCCTGTGGTAAGTGATGATAGAGTCTAAAATGGAAGAGCGGAAATCTGATAAGAGGTAATTTAACCCTTATGGTTTCTACATAGCATTGTAACAGAGCACAAACTCTAGCGGTACGTAGTTACTGGTAGGATGGTAACTATAGTTCGTTCGCGTTAAGAATGCAGTGAGTCATCGTAAGTAAACGTAAGTAGCAGCCCATTAACGTCCCACTGCTGGGCACAGGCCTCCTCGCTCATATGAGAGAGGGTTTTTAGAGCATAGACCCACCACGCTGCTCCACTGCGGATTGGCAGGCATAGTACACAAGTGCACTCTCTATTCCTTCACTCTCATAGTCCGATGTGACGGTAATCCGACACGACCGGAGAGAGATCAGGCGCAGGACCGACGGCTTAACGTGCTCTCCGAGGCACGGGGGTGGATCACACCGCCAACTTCCCAACTTCGGGCAAATATTGAGAAAATCTTAATAGAAAACTCAATATTGATTTTTGAATTGGCCCGACCCGGGACTCGAACCCAGGACCTCATGTCTGTAGTCGAACATGCTAACCACTAGACCAATGAGGCAGTGAGTCATCAAATCTTTTCAAATTACAAGGTCACTGTGGACTTGACCTTGTAATTTGAAAAGATAAGATAACTCACTGCATTCTTAACGCGAACGAACTATAGCCACAGCTGAAGCCTCCCACCACACTCAGACAAATTATAAAATGCCATTACCTGCGTGCGACAAATACAAAACAGCTGTTATTTTGACATAACATACAGGCACTTCAATTGTATTTACACGTATAAATTAAGTTACAATGGCCGTTTATTCACGCGTTATATAAAATTCTGAAATAATGTAACAGTCAAAAGAAATAATTGATTTCACTAACGACCACTGCCAAAACTGTTAACACACGTGGGTGAAAGTATTTATAAACACGTGAAACACACGAAAAAAACCAGACGATATTGTAACTGACGCAAAGTATCGCAATAAAACAACAGCTTGTTAGAATTTTCACAACATTATTTGCATATGATTGGACAATCATATATCTTTACATAGAATAGTAGAAAAAACTATTCCAAACAAATTAATGTGCTCTAAAAATATTGGACTACTTAAAAGCCTATCAAATTGTTACGATAACATAATGTAGTTACAATTATTATTATGTTTGGTGTCGGCGTAGTCATCCGCCGTCTGTCAATCTCTCTCCGTCAATAAACTCAAAAATTACTAAACGAAGTTTAATGTAGTTTTCGCCAAAAGCTAGAGCGATTCATGAGAAATGTTTGTGTATATAATTTTTAACGGCTTTTTTATGTATATTAGTTGAAATATACTGAAAAACGCAGCCCTCTCTTGGAGATATAACAAAACAAAGCATTGCAGGTTAATTTCTTTTTATATAAATCTACAAAACATCTTTTAACGATAATTCACCACATCCATTTTATCATGTTCACGTTCAAACAATTTAGAGGTAAATTACCTCTTACCAGATTAGCTTGCTATCATGTTACTTTCCCGACATACAAAGGTTTTATGAAAGAGATTATTTGCAGCAATAAGACTGCCTTATTATAAGATATAAGATTATAGACACGCTTATATCATGACAACAAAGTGTTACTTCTCTCTCTCTCTCTCTCTCTTTCAAGCGCTAAATATCGTTAAGTACAGTAATTTAAATGCCTCTGTATATATATAGTTTTTGATTCAATTCTTCTGGAACAACAATTTTGAATGAATCTGAGACATCACACTCGGATGTACAACGACTAAGTGAGCGATACGATAGTCATACATCATGCCTTATTCCGGTAGGGGTAGGCAGAGACCATGTCCTTCCATTGGCCATGATCCTTGCAAATCTCCTTCGCTTCTTTCATTCTCATTAAACCTTTCATACAAGTTCGTCGGTTTAGAGTACTCTTGACCTGGCCCTTATTTAAAATGGCCTGGATTTGGTCTTGGAACGTTTACTCTTGATTTATAAATCCTTTTTGTCAGTCTCCTTTTATTCATTCTCTCTACGTTCCCAAACCATCGAAGCATACCTTAATCAATTTTAGTCACTACATCTTCTTTTATACCACAACGTTCTCTTATCATACCATTTCTTACTTTGTTACTCAGTTTCAATCCACTCATACTTCTCAACGCTCTCATCTCCACCGCATTTATTTTACTTTTGTGTTTCATCTACCATACCCAACTTTCAATACCATACATAAGTGTTGGTACTAACACTCCTCCATGCATAGCCAATCTGGCCCTTTGAAACACCATCTGGCTATTCATAAAGGCGTGCAGAGCACCATTTACCATAATCCCTGCATTCACTCTCCTTTCAATACCACTTTCACATGTTCCATCTTTTGTAAATTTAGATCTCAAGTATACAAATTCTTTCACCTCTTCCACTTGTTCCCCATCATTCAAAATATTGCCATTCATCATAGATTCATCTCTTTCAAAAAGCATAACTTTCGTTTTGTTACGTTCATCTTCATTCCTTTCCTTTACAAAGATTCATTTATATTTACCATCTCCTGTAGCTCGTTAGTCTATATAAATAAAAATAATAAACCTGCGTGCATACAAAGTACACATGTCAGAAGTGAAACTTCTTCGGCAAATAATTTTTATAAGTCTTGTTTATATTTATACAAATCCAAAACTTTAGATTTCCGTTACTTAGAGGGAGGGAAAAAGGGAGACTTTAATTAATTTAAACGTCATTAAACGGCCTGCCAATCCGCAGTGGAGCAGCGTGGTGGGTCTATGCTCTAAAAACCCTCTCTCCTAGGAGTGAGGAGGCCTGTCCCCAGCAGTGGGACGTTAATGGGCTGCTACATACCAAACGTCATTAAAATATTAAAACTATCAAAAATTAATACAAACACTTTATTGAAATCCCAAATGACGAATTTTAAATAAAAATGCCAATTTTTTTGTGTCAATATTAGAAATTGTTAATTTTGTTTTTTAACTCATAGAAAGGAGAATTTAAATGACGAGTGGCAAACTAAAATGCCACATTTTATTTGTGAATATTAAAGCTACCTAACCTTTAAACGAATTAGCATAAAATACGCTGCACATCTTCGTGACGATAATCACGAATTTCGTGCATAAATATTTTACCCTTATGCACCTAAAAATGTTTCACTTCAAAAACAATTATCGAAATTGGTCCAGTTGTCCACATGTGATGCTGAGGCATAGGGATATTTGAATTCATTTTTATATAAATAGATAGATATAAAGTCTATGGTAATTATAAATATTGAAGTCTAAACAAGGAGCTCGCCACAAACGTTATAGGATGAGCCGGAGATTTTTTCACAAACAGGCGTGATGTCATCGCAGAAACAATGGCGCTATTTGTGGAACGAATGCCCCTTAGCATTAATAACACAGAGGTACCGCCTCCTTTTGAGACCTGAATTAATATATCATTAATATTTTTATTGCTGACACGTTAGCTATGGACTGTGATCACATATTATGGTAAGTGATGATACAATCTAAGTTGGAAGCGCGGTAATCTAGTAAGAGGAACTTTACCTCTTATGGTTTCTACACAGCATCGTTCTGGAAGACAAATCTCTTTGCTTGGTACTTTGTTGGTAATAAGCCACGGCCGCAGCCTCCCACCAGTCCAGTCTCAGACAAATTAGAAAATGAAGTTCCTTAAACGGTGGTGTCATCTGTGTAGTAAATGATACCGTGGAGATATGGGTTAATTCAATATCCAATTGTCAATCTAATCCTACTGAAGACCCAGCAAAATCCCTCCAATCGTCTAGGAGGATTTCAGTGACATACACACACACATAACTGTGTATGTATTAGAAGTTGAACTTCTCCGAAACGGCTCGACCGATTTTAGTGAATCGTAGCGTGCATAATGGCTAGGGTGGAGAATCTGACATCTATATTTCATTCCCCTAAATCTTAAGGGTGATCAGCCCCTAATTTTTTATGACAAATATTTTTTTGCTTACTTTTTATGGTGTGGAATTAAAAATACATACGACCCTAATTTCTCACCTTTGCATCATCAAACCCTATTTTTTATAGCGATAATAGTTATTATAAGGCAAAACAACGTTTGCTGGGTCAGCTAGTATATATTAAGATAAAAACAAACTTTCATAGCTATATACTAATTTCGAAATGCTCTTTTTTTTTCAATATCAACAGACCTGTGTCCAATAATGGGACGTATAATACATACATAGCATCACGCCTCATTCCCATTAGGGTAGGCAGAGACAACATCCTTCCATTTGCCACGATCCTTGCATATCTCCTTCGCTTCTTTCATTCTCATTAAACCTTTCATACTAGTTCGTCGGTTTAGAGTACTCTTGACCTGGCCCTTATTTAAAATGTCCTGGATTTGGTCCAGGAACATTCGCGTTGGTCTTCCCCTTTCAACTTTCGTATTCACTCTTGACTCATAAATCCTTTTTATCAGTCTCCTAAGCATACCTTCCTCAATTTTAGTCACTACATCTTCTTTTATACCACGACGTTCTCTTATCACACTATTTCTTACTTTGTCACTCAGTTTCAATCCACTCATACTTCTCAACGCTCTCATCTGCACCGGCATTTATTTTACTTTTATGCTTCTTCTGCCATACCCTACTTTCACTACCACTATAAATGTTGGCACCAACATTCCAGCATGCACAGCCAATCTGGCCCTTTGAAACACCATCTGGTTATTCATAAAGGCGCGCAGGGCACCATTTACCATATTCCCTGCATTCACTCTCCTTTCAATATCACTTTCACATGTTCCATCTTTAGTAAATTTAGATCCCAAGTATACAAATTCTTTCACCTCTTCCATTTGTTCCCCATCTAACAAAATATTGTCATTCATCATAGATTCATCTCTTTCAAAAAGCAAAACTTTCGTTTTGTTTACACTGGGTAACTGGGTCTTTAAATTGGGTGCTTTAAACTGGGTCTGGACTGGTGGGGGACTTCGGCCGTTGCTAGTTACCACCTTACTGGTAAAGACGGACTGCTAAGGAAAGAGATTTGTGTACCGGTACGAAGCTGTGTAGAAATCATAAGGACAGATGGTAAACTTACCAGATTAGTGCACTTCTATCTTAGACTGCATCATCACTTACCAACATGTGTGACCGCAAACACGCGCTAACTTGTCAGCTATATATACATGTGTATTAAATTGTAGTTTTTCTTTAATTTCAGCGTGTAATTCAAGCATTGGGTGTGTCGTGGCATGCGCACCACTTTGTATGCGCTGGATGCAAGAAGGAGTTGGGCGGAGGTGGTTTTATGGAACAGGTATATACAACTTTGACTTGTAGTATTTTATAATACCGGATATTAGGAGACCGTTTCCGAAAACGAAGACTAACGAAGATAGTACTTATGATACCTTTGATGATAGGATGTAAGTGAAAGTTCTTTGGCAAACTAATTTTTAAATCTTGCTTATATTTATAAAAATGTCAAATTTTAGATTTCCTAGACTTAGAGAGAGGCATAAAGAAGGATATGTTAGGAATTTAAATGTCATTAAAATATAACAAGCGTCCATAATTAATACAAATAGTTTGTTGGAATCTCAAATGACGAATTGTGGATAAAAATGCCAAGTGTTTTTTTGTCAATATTAGAAACTATGTAATTTGTAACTAAAATGCCACATGTAATTTGTAAATATTAAAACTGTTGAACCTTCAAATCGATTAGCATAAACAACGCTGCTTATCTTCGTGACGCTAATCACGCGTTTACTCCGTACAAATTTTACCCATATATCATGGTTCTTAAAGAAGTTTCACTTTTTTATGAAACTATACTTTCATTTAGCTGTACTAACACGATGGAGCGTAAACAATGCTAATAAAACGATTTAAAGGTTCTAAGGATTTCGATCACAGCTTAGTGGTCCCATGGTTTTTTCTAACAAAGACCTAGTAGAATCAGTCAGACATGACAAATTATAATTGTGATTAAATATCTAACAAACTCATTGATCTAGTGGTTAGCATGTTCGACTAGACATGAGATCCTGGGTTTGAGTCCTGGGTCGGGCCAATTCAAAAATCAATATTTCTATTAAGATTTTCTCAATATTTGCCCGAAGCCGTCGGTTCTGTCTAATCTCTCACAGGTCGTGACGGGTTTCCGTCACATCAACTATTACAGTGAAGGAATAGAGAGTGCAATTGTGTACTATGCCTGCCAATCCGCAGTGGAGCACCGTGGTGGGTCTATACTCTAAAAACCCTCTCTCCTATGAGTGAGGAGGCCTGTGCCCAGCAGTGGGGCGTTAATGGCCTACTTCTTACTGTTACTTTTATCTCACAAACCTGAAAGAGAATTGTTGCTTAACGTTTTATGGATGGGCAATGTATTGTACTACAGAATTGTAGAATGCATAGAATGGACAAGATGGAGATGACGAGAATGCTCATAATAATACACTTTACCCTTACCCTTAGATTTTCCGGCCGCGTTTTTTATGGCCCCAGTAATTTGCCCGTGCTTTTTAACAGAACTGCCGTCTGCCCCGCCCCGCACGTCATTTTTGCGTCGGTTGCCCCGCAAGTTGAATGGTGCTAAAGTGGCACTTGGGACTTAAATGAAAGGCTACCAAATGATATGATTTTTATGTTTGCCAATAGTTAAACTATACAATGTTGTCTTTCGTTAATTTAATAATTAAGAATCTGGTGTAGTGTCATGTTACGCTAAACTTTGAGACAGTTAAAAAACTATCTTCTATTTACAGGATTATATTTTAAATATTAAAACTTACATCAGGAGTTTTCATTATTATTCATTTCATTTATATAACCAAAAACACATATAGTAAGTAGCAGCAATTTTAACGTCCCACTGCTGGGCACAGGCATCCTCACTCCAAAGAGCGAGGGTTTTTTAGAGCATAGACCCACCACGCTGCTCCACTGCGGATTGGCAGGCATAGTACACAAGTGCACTCTCTATTCCTTCAGTCTCATAGACCGATGTGACGGGAATCCGACACCACCGGAGAGAGATCAGGCGTAGGACCGACGGCTTAACGTGCTCTCCGAGACACGGGTTGATCACACCGCCAACTTCCCAACTTCGAGCAAACATTGAGAAAATCTTAATAGAAAACTCAATATTGATTTTTGAATTGGCCCGACCCGGGACTCGAACCCAGGACCTCATGTCTGTAGTCGAACACGCTAACCACTAGACCAATGCGGCAGCAAAACACGTATAATCAATGGTAAACACTCACTGTTTATAAGATACCACAAAAAAACTTAACAACCTTTAACGCGACACACGCACCGTTAGTAACGGTCACTTTGTAACTGATTTATTTTTTTTCTATTGTCTGGTGTTATCGCTACGCATATTTTGTTACGACAGTTACCGAGAAGCTCAGTAGATAAAACACGTCATGACTTAATAAGAAAGATGCTTATATTTCTGATTGCACGAGTTGAGAGGGAACTATCGCATTGTCATTAGTAGTTGACGCTGGCAATCTAAAGGATAGCCCATTATTGTCCCACTGTTGGGTCATAGGCCTTCGTAATCATATGAGAGTGGATTTTTAGAGCATGTCTCCACTGAGGGTTGGCAGGCATAGTACACAAGTTCACTCTCTCACGATTCTGACACGACTGAAGAGAGATCAGAAGTAATCTATCTCGATAGTAAATTATATTAATATGATGAAATAATTTGAATTGATATTTCAGGCCGGCCGCACCTACTGCTCGTCATGCTATGCTGACAAGTTCGCTGCGAGATGCGCGGGTTGTGGTACCCCCATCTTAGACAAAGCTATCATCGCACTTGATGCAAAGTGGCATCGCGATTGCTTCACCTGCACTGTAAGTACTAACACTTTCAACTTTAGTTTTATGCATATGTATTAAACACTAACAAAAACACCCTTATGAATGCATGGAGGAGTGCTGGTGCCAACAATTATGTAAAGTGAAAGTTGGGTAGAGATGAGAGCGTTGAGAAGTAAAAAGGATTGAAACTGAGTGACAAAGTAAGAAATAGTGTGATAAGAGAACGTTGTTGTATAAAAGAAGATGTAGTGACTAAAAAATTGAGAAAGGTATGCTTAGATACTTTGAGCACATAGAGAGAGTGAATGAAAGTAGACTGACTAAAGGGATTTATATGTCAAGTCAAAAGTAAATGGAAAAGTTGGACGGGGAAGACCAAGGCGAACGTTCCTGGACCAAGGACATTTTAAATAAGGGTCAGGTCAAGATCACGATCCTTGTATATCTCCTGCGGATGAATCCAAATGGAAGAACGTGGTCTTTGCGTACCCCTATGGGAATGTTTCAGACATTCCCATAGGGGTCATGTTTGCTCGCGTAGTTCTGGAGCCCGTGACAAATACAACGGCACCCTTACTCAGAGTGTTTAGATCGCAAAAGTAATCGGGCAAGTAGTTTTGAAGACTGCGTATAGTGTGTGTGATTGTTTTTTTGATTACATGTCCTAATTTCGTGGGAATATGGGTTGCCTGTCCTACATTGAGAAAGGAATATGTATGCCGCCACGTCAATCACAATAAAGCGAATAAAACTAGCAAAATCGTCAATAAAATCTATGGTTTACGAAATAAATTCGATAGTCAGCTCTCTCAAACGGAAATGTAACGAAAATAATGAGTAAAAAGTGTTAAAAACTGAATTTCTAAATTTTAAGGGCACAAGGGGACTAAAATAGTTTTAAGCTTATTTTTATGTTTTAAACAGTAGGTTGTCATAAGGAAAAATCGTTGTTGTAATAAACAATGCGATAAAGCCGATCGTGCCTCTCTATCGATTGTACCGCGCTCTCGCTTGCGTGGAACTTGCTGCTCAAGTGGATCGTGACAATGATTTATACTTTTTCCAATTTCTTAACGCATTTGTCTTTAGTTTTTACGTAAAAACCCTTTATTCAAAATTCAAAAAATCATGAAAATCGCTTGAGTAGTTTCGGAGATCATGACGACTAATGTCATCAAACTAAACAGTTAAAAAATATACATTTGCGTTGATCTAATTTGTTGTTCTTAATCGATTTTCCAATTGCCAACAATTGGGGTCAAGCATCAGTATTATTATATTAAATTTGTGCCTATTAGCGTTCCATTATTAGTCGCAAACCTCACTCATAGATTAACACATTGTGGAGCTTTGACCCACGACGCTAATCTTTTGAGCAATTTACACATTATTACTCTCGAGATTTGCAAATGTTTTCCGCTACCATAAATCTTAATCAAAGGTTTTAACGACAATTAAAAATGTAAATTCCAGTATCAAGAGTCAATGATATCAATGTAATTATAATTTATTAACAAATCCCCGATGTTTCACAAAATCGGACTTATTTTCTTAGATTGACATTTTTAAATTAGATATATCTATTGAATGGTATGTCCCGATTTTAATAACTTAAAAAGTATTTTACAGATATTGAAACGGTCTTTAATAAAGAATAAATATGATAAGGATTAACACAGAGATGTGAATAATATGGTTCGATTATGGTCGGCACTTTTAAAATGTAAAAAAAGTAGTTATAGTGGCATGATACAGTAGTTTGACATATGGTATCACGGATTTTTTTGTAGATATTAATACCTTGTATAACATTGTACAACATTATTTCGTTCTGTTTTCAATACAAGGCAGTTAACATAATGACAGTTCACTGCGTATACATATCAGAAAACTTGTTGTACGTACACAAAAACATGGGACTCTTTTAATAAAAGGAGTGAATGTACATCATATAACTTACGAAACAAAAACAGACTTGTTGTAAATTCTAGTAGGCTGCATAAAATTAACAACTCATTTAAGGGTAACTGTATACGTTTCTATAATAAACTCCCACAAGACGTTTTAGAGATGTCAATTAATAAATTCAAAGTCTTTGTTAAAAGAAAGTTGATAGAAAAATCGTATTATAAGTTGCAAGAGTACTTAGACGATAGAAACGCGTGGGAGTGAACGAACTGCTCTAATTTGAATTGAAATATATTAAACTAATATGATATTGTAATGATGATGATAAAAAAAAAAAAAAACAAAACACCCGACTGAGTTTGTTGTGGGCTCTTCTCGGATCAGGGCGCGAAGGAACCCTCGTAACTTTAGATTTTAAGTCGTTCTGGAGTATCATCATCAGACGTACATTAGAATTAGAGTGTGGATACGAAAAGAAAAAAAAAATTTGACGATTCAAAAGTACTGTAATATGCCTTGAATAAAGATATTTTGATTGGATTTGATTTGAATAGTTTCCGCTGCGTATGCGATGACATATTTATTGTGACTTATTCTTTCACACCTTTGTTCTCATTCATTTTATTAGGGATCCCTATTTTTTTTACATAGTAATATGGCCTGTCTCAGTCAGTGAAATGCAGCTTTGTAATGTTTAAAATTTTTTTTTAAATCAGTCTAGTAGTTTTTGTGTGACAACATTACAAACATACAAAAACACAAATGTTTCCTCTTTATAATATTAGTTTAAATTAAAGTACATATGAATTTGTAATCCAAACTAATCGTCTAACGTACACACATCTATCAGATATGATACTGAATTGAAAGAGGTGACAATATTTTCAGTAGAATCAAACCGAAGCTAGAGTTAAAGTTGTAATGATAATCATTGGAGTGACCACGCTTTTATGCGTGAACTACTTCATTGCCCGATCTAAGAGCAAATATCAATAATCCGGACGGCGGTAATGTCTGTGACAATCATTAAATAAATATACTTTACTCTATCGCAATAGAAATGATGAAATATGTATTTTTTTTTTTACAGAAGTGCAGAAATCCCGTCACGGATGCAACCTTCTCCGTTTTGGACAACAAACCACTGTGCGGCAAATGTGCATAAAAGCGTACATCTACACAGTCTTCACGTATTTATAATCGTCACCCATCGACAGAATCCAAAGTGCACTTATCACAATTTTCATTTATAATAATAAACGACATTTTGAGAATATCCCAGAACTTATATAAAATAAGCGAAAACGTCAATAAAATCTATGGATTTATGAAATAAATTCGATAGTCGGCTCTCTCGAAGGGAAATGTAATAAAAATAATAAGGAGAAACGAAAATTATTTCTAAATTTCGAGGCCACGAGAGAAAGAAAACAGTTTGAAGCTTATTTTTATTTTTAAAAAGTTGGTTGTCATAAGGAGAACTTGTTGGTGTAATAAATAATGGGATAAGGCCGATAGTGCGTCTCTATCGCTACCTCCCTTGCGTGGAACTTGCTGCTCAAGTGGAAAGTGACATGCTTTTTCTGGTGTGTTTTTATTATGTCAATATTTTAAAGACGCAAATCTGCTTTAAATTGGTTTATCAAACTACCCTCATATCACCCCAAAACAATCAAAGTCAAAGTCAAAGTCAAAATATCTTTATTCAAGTAGGCCTATTACAGCACTTTTGAATCGTCAGATATCGTTTTTTTTTTCTATTTATTATTTAAATGAATGACTGATGATAACATAAAAGAACGACTTACAATCTAAAGTTACGAGGGTTCCTTCGCGCCCTGATCTGAGAAGAGCCCACAACAAACTCAGTCGGGTGTACGTTTTTTTTTTTTTTTTTTTATCATCATTACAATATTTAATTTAAAAATATTCTATATCTATATATATATAGAGCAATTCATTCACTCCCACGCTTTTTTGTCTTCTAAGTATTCTTTCAAATTATAGTAATCATAGTTATAGCTTTCGTAGCCACATACAATATAAGCTGTTTATATTTATGAGCTATATTTATGATAAAAAAATCAGAAAATATTTTTAAAGACTCAAACCGCTTTGATATTAGTTTGTCAAACTACCCTCAAATGACCAAAAATCGTTATTAACCCGTTATAGCTCTCACAGTCACATGTTATATAAGCTTTTTTATAATAATTAATTATATCGATCAAAAATCAGGCAATATTTTGAAAGACGCAAACCACTTTTATATTGTTTTATCCAACTACCCTCATATGACCCCGAAACATGGACAGGTAAAGCTATTCTAGCTCTCGTTGCCTCAATTTTTATTTTTTGTAATATAAATTAATTTAACTATATCTATGATAAAGCTTGGCTTAAATTTATACACAAAGACATTTCGTTGTAAATAAATTTTACTATTTAATGATAATTATTACTGACATTATGCTTAAGCCGTCGGTTGTTACAATGTTCACAAGGTCTTAAACATTTTATACGCTTCCGCGAAAAATTTTTTTTTTCAATAAATCACTTGTTTTTTTTGTGTTTTCTATCATTTTGACCCTTAAAGCCCTTATAGATGAGTACTACGGAATTGTTTATCTAAAGTAACCATTTTTATCATTTACATATTACAAAAAATACGTTTTAATGAGCGATAAGACCGCCCGATTCCATATTAAAAATAGCTCATGCACAGTAATTATACATTTATTTTTATCGTAGTATTCAATATAGCATATCTATCGAAGGCATAGCAGTCTGCGGACGTAGGGTATGTCAAACGCTTCGGACATAACATGTTTCTGAATCAACTTGGGCAATCAAAAACATAATCTCTGTCTTTATAAGTCATAATGTTTATTATATATTTCGTGGTACTTTATAAACTGTGACTGTTTATTAGTGATAGTAGTTTATAACAATGAAACCCCTTGAGGTAAGTTTTAATTTTTAAGATATGATCCTATAAATACAAGACGGACTTTTTTTCACAATATCAAAGTTTAACGCAACATGACGCCACACCAGAGTCTTAATTTAATAAACAAAAGATAGCATTGTATAGTTTAGCTCTTAGTAAACATAAAAATCTATCGTTAGTCTTTCATGAATATTTTAAAATCCGTAAAATATTATAGGTGCGATCAGAAATTGTTGCTTGTCAGTGTCAAATGTCAAAACCAACCAAAAAAAAAAAGAATACAAAAGTATTCCTTTATATAAAACTTAATTTTTGAACGACGGGATGAACATAAAATATTTGACATTTAAAACCAATTTTTTTTTTTTAATTCAATTGAATTTCTAAACGACGGCAAATGTTTGACAGGTAGGAATATTTTATAAGGGAAAACGAAATTGTTGTTTTTACTATATTCTAAGCATTTTTTTCATGTTTACTCATCTTTAAAACGTACTTTGGATATTTACAAAAATTAGCCAATTCAGTACAGCCGTTCTTGAGATTTAGCGAAACTAACCAACTGCAATTGATTTTTATTTATATATTCATGAACACTTACCTTAGTTCTCTCTCTTGCACTCTTCTTAGGTCCTTCATCCTTTTGTTTGCGATCAGTTTCCACTTTTTCCACTTCCATTTTTCTCTCTCTTTCAGTCACATGAACTTTTACATCTTCCGTCTCATGTTTAACTTTAGGGCTTTCAACATTAGGCATATTAGGGGATTCATTTTTTTCTCTAGGTGTAGTTTTATCTATATCTTTCTTTGGGCTTACTGCCATTTTATTTTTAATTATAGCATTGATCTTATTTCTTGGTGTAATATTTAAGGGTGTTTTGACCCCTTCCCTAGGTTTAGGTGTTCTAGGGGTAGAGTCTTTATTTCGCTGTCGCGGAGAGATTGTTGTGTGTGGTGAAAGTTGACTTTTGGGGCTTCGTAAAGGACTAGCTTCTCGGCTTATGTGGCTTGAAGTGCACTGTTTGGAAATAATAATTTATTGTGAAAAAATGACAATTATGTTAAGGAGTCTTTGAATTTAAATTCACTCATTTTAGAATTATGCCCTTGTATGACCACTTTTTTAGTGAATGTAAGTGAATGAAATATTTTGTATTGCTGACAGATTAGCACTTGACCGTAGTCTAACCTGATGGTAAGCAGTTATATTGTCTAAGATGGAAGATCGTTAACCTAGTAATTCACCTCTTATGATTTCTACACAGCATCGTATCGTATCGCAATTTATTTTGCTTGGAGAAATGTTTTTTCTGGTAACGCGGTAATTAGCTACGGCTGAAGCCTCCCAGACTCAAACTCGAAAATGCAGTTTTCTAAATTTGTCCTTTTTTCGTTAGAAAATGCCTTTAAGAACCCCGCAAGAAAGGAAAACCCTTCCAGGCAGAAGTGTGGGACTCCTTGTACCAGAATACTCGCTAAAACCCAGCAGATCCTTACTCATACATTGATGAGATCCTTAGAGAGTCTAACTTTGCATCTTCCAACAGGAAAGGAGGGCATCAGCCATATCTTATCATTTGCCTGTTTCAGCGAGATGATGGTCTCGCATACGAAGGCAACTACTCCTTACCTAAACCGATTATGCTTTCCAACGACAATAAGACAGGAAGACTCTGCGGAAGACATGGCTCTTTGCTAGCGAAGAATTGTATAGACAAAAGAAGACCCAAGCTCTTAAAAACTAAAGCTAGAAAAAAAAGATCGTCGTTTAGTATACTAACCGGTGCGACGTTCTCCACGAGCGTGTGCACGTCTTGTTCACGTGCCACTATACGACGAGGACGAGAACGCTGTGCACCGCGCATCAACGGACGACGACTCCTGTATTGTTCCCAAAAACCACAGACACAAGTTTATATTTTGATATTTAGGAATAGTAACACTCGTTTCTCACTTTGGAATATAGACTTTATTATCTATTAGGCGGATGGGTAAACAAAGGGTAGGTAACGGCCTATTAGAGTGCCAGTGCTGTGGCAAGTCTAGTGTTGACAGGCTACACATACCCCATAAATACTCTCGGAATTCCTCACACTTAATTAGGGTAAGGTAAGTAAGTAGCAGCCCATTAACGTGGCATTGCTGGGCACAGGCCTCCTCACTCATAGAAAAGAGGGTTTTAAGAGCATAGACCAAAACGCTGCAGCACTGCGGCTTGGCAGGCATAGTAGACAAATGCTTTCTATTCCTTCACTCTCATAGTCTGATGTCACGGAATCTTAATGGTAACCTCAATATCCCCTTTTGTCTTGGCCCGATCTAGGACTCGAACCTGGGGCCTTCTGTGGCCGAACATGCTAACCACTAGACCAATAAGGCATCATTATGCCAAAGGTAGAGGAATCATAATAAACAGGCTTTTGTCTTCGACCGAGTGACTAATAGAGATTGAAAAACGGAAAAGAGTATTAGGAGGGGCAATCCTAAGCTGAATCGATCCGGGACGAATAAACAATGTTCGTAATGTATTAGTAAAGAGTGTTAGGGGAATATTTATATAGCCTCTTTTTTCCGAATGTGGTATGTTATGAGGCCTACTGGCTTTGTCATTACTGATAAGTATTGCTCCTATAATACTTGCCAGTGAGAGGTCTGTGCCGACCAGCGACGTTATAACGAGTCGCTGAGGTCCCCAGGCACCACACTCGTGACATCTGGCCGACGGCTCACAGCTAACATTTTGTTACAGGTATTTGCCGAAGCGACCATGACTGATAAGCTCCGGTACCAAATTGTAGGGGAGCGATCCGCGCTCTCTGCCCAGCCATTTATCCAGATGAGGGCAAATCGCCCCTATTATGGGCAAGCCCGCTACTGGAGACCCGAGATCCTCCTTCCATTTTTGAGTCAAGGCTCTGTTAGCTAGAACCCTGATCCTCATTATCTCGTCAGCGTCTGGTGATTCCTCTCTGGTGCTCGCAGCTGCTCTGCACTAGTAAGCAGCCGTGAGAACCTCAGCTCTCATGGGGGATTCATCTGCCAGGAGTGTTGCTCCCGTCTATAACACTGTACGGTACCCCCGTATAGCTCTGATCGCTATAACCCTCTGGCATTACAATTACCCTTGACAGAATCGTCGGTAGATACTTCGTGTAAATATTGTGTGATAAAGTGTAATGTGATATAGTAACCTAAACCTAAATATACAAGGTTATATTTACAATATTACTAGAATAGCAATAGATATTTTAATACCTGGGTGTTTTCTTGGGACTCTTAGGTGTTTCCTCTTTATTGTTGACTGGTTTCGTCCTACTGCTGATACTCGCCCGCATCTTAGAAGTGCCGCTGAAACAAAGTCAATCTTTATACATATAATTCTTCTGTATGCCTATATGTGACTGAAGTCTTCCTCAAACTCTCCAGTGGACCAATTTCATGTAATCTTTATATATAAACTCGCGAGCCCAAAAAGCACTTTTGAATTGTCCACAGTCTAATACTCTCTCCGTTGGTAACTCATCTACCACCGATACAGAAACTTGATTTCGCCGAGACGAAACCAGCAAGAAACGCATTAGTTACTCTTTTAAATGTTACAATGTGTAATATTTTGCTTCTAAGTGCAACTGGAATCAAGTGCAAAGATGTATGTATGTTTTGCAGAGGCGAATACAAAACTGACTGTGGTATTACGACAAATGATTTCTGAACCTTCTTCACCATTATAATTTGTTTATATTACTTATATTAATCATCAGCAGTAGAACAACCTCATTGATCTAGTGGTTAGCATGTTCCGCCAAAGACATGAGGTCCTGGGTTCGAGTTCCGGGTCGGGCCAATTCAAAAATGGATATTGAGTATTCTATTAAGATTTTCTCAATATTTGCCCGAAGTTGGGAAGTTGGCGGTGTGCTCCACCCCCGTGCCTCGGAGAGCACAGTAAGCCGTCGGTTCTGCGCCCGATCTCTCCCCGGTC
This sequence comes from Elymnias hypermnestra, assembly GCA_015832385.1. Taxonomy (NCBI): domain Eukaryota; kingdom Metazoa; phylum Arthropoda; class Insecta; order Lepidoptera; family Nymphalidae; genus Elymnias; species Elymnias hypermnestra. The sequence goes on from JACTOM010000059.1 coordinate 1,839,364, forward strand.
GTGTCGGATTTCCGTCACATCGGACTATGACAGGTAAGAAATAGAGAGTACACTTGTGTACTACGCCTGCCAATCCGCAGTTGAGTAGCGTGGTGGGTCTATATTCTAAAAACCCTCTCTCCTATGAGTGACGAGGCCTGTGTCCAGCAGTGGGACGATAATGGGCTGTTACTTGTATTAAAATTGGGTATTTCGATTTTTTTGTTATATAAGTGAATATTGTTACGAATATTACGGTTGGATCGATTTTTGTTGAAATTTGTTACATTTAAAAGAGTGTTAAACAGGGAGATACCTGCTAGACTGATTGTCTTTACTGCTACAAGAGTTGCCGGCGAAACCGGCACGTTGGGTCGCGAGTGAGTACATTGACAGGCGGGCTTCCGCATTAACGACTGTACACACACAAAAAACATACTTTTACGAGATGAAATCACAGAGTAGCGTTGCCAAAAAGTAATAGTTTAAAAAAACTAAAAATACACGCTTTTATAGTAAACCGAACTAATAACTAGAAAATATTTTTTAATAATAAGTTATAAACAGAATCATTTCATTCAGAATGAAAAGCGTGGGGTGCTTGATATATTAAAGATTACAATCATTCTATTGGACACTGTCTATGAATGGAGAGTTACGAGAATATTGTGAAATGCACCCCAGGCTTTTCACTCTGAATTAAATGATTCTGTTTATAACATATTATTAAAAATTATTTACAATTTACTAGTTTTTTTTAATATTATTTATTTTATATTTTGTAGTACCATTTAGTATTTTTCAACGAATCTAGTTAATTAAAATTCCAGGCTTGTTTATATAATTAAACCACCTTCAAAAAGACTTTCGATAAAGATCGCCAACTAGCTCTGTCCCTTTCACTCCCTCATAGAGGATCTATCAAAAGAATATATTAATCCTGGCACTAACAAGGATAATGGGAAATTTTTAACGAATTATTGCATTGTCATTGGCACTTAATAAGTATGCGAAGTTTCCAATTAATTAGACTTCTGGAGATAGTTAAAAATCGCGCTCAAAGATTCCGTTACATAGTTACATACATACATACAGCCCAAGCTAATAAAAGCGTTTTAAAAAATCGATATATATGACCGTTATAATTACAATCTCAGTTTAAACTTACTCGACTTACTGCCGGATTTAGACCACGTCCCAATAGACCTCTTCCGCCCTTTGGTTCTGTTCGATTTCTTCGAACAAGATACACTCTGTTGAAAATCGAGAATAAACTTATTACACCGCCGTGAAAAAAGAGATTTGTGTTGTTATGTTGATTTTCAGATGATAATATAAGGCTAGTCAATGGAGGATTTCTAAATCATCGTACTTTTTCCTAAACAATTACAATTAGTTACAATGAAAATAATCTAAGTATATCATATTCATTATAACTGTTGAAAAGTAACAGAGAGGGGTTATGTCATACCAAATATGATAAAAGTCAGAGGTATTAGGAGGGAAACACCGTGATTGATGGTGCGACATTATGACACATAATTAGATTTTATTTGACGTTATAAAAGGTTGGTTTTGAGACGTTCGTCCAGTTATTGGTTTTAATCAACGTAAGCTTTATTTTTTATAATTAAGCGTCATTTAGTAATTAATGTGTCTTAATTATAATTTTATCTTTTTGTGTATTATATTTAACGTTAATTCATGTGGATAAAAAAGAGTAACTATTGAGTTTTTTGCTGTATTCTTCTCGGTAGATATCGACATTCCGAACCAGTGGTAAATTCAATGACCAGAAACTTTATTGAGCTTACATGAAATAAAGAATATTTCGGTTTTCATTATTGACTTTAATCATGAAATCTTGTCTAAATTAGAAATAAGTTTATATAATTATGAGTATATAAACTGTTTTACTTCATATATATTAAATTGCCATATTGGTCTATTGATTAGCATGTTCCACTACAGAGATGAGGTCCTGGGTTCGAGTCCCCATTCGGCCCAAATCATATTTTCTGAGTTTTTGCCCGAAGTTGGGAAAAATTTGGCGGTGTGATCCACCCCCGTGCCTCGGAGAGAACGTTAAGCCGTCGGTCCTGCGCCTGATCTCTTTCCGGCCGTGTCGAATTGCAGTCACGTCGGACTATAAGAGTGAAAACAGACTACTGACGATTTAAAAATGCTTTTTGAGCCCACTTGAATAAAGCATATTTTGATTTGATTTGAAGGTAAATAATAATGGGCTGTTACTTATTTACTTACTGTTTATATTCAATCCTGACACGCTCGTGATAAAATTCAACGTAATAAAAGTTGTTAAAGTTGTACATTGACGGCCCTAGGTACGAAAAACAGACGAGACAAACTTTGTATAATATATATGGGTGTACGTTTATGTAATTTTTTGTGTGTTCTAGTGGACTTCAAAATGGTTTATTTGGTCAAGAACGATTTGTATTTAATATTCCTATATCACCTCGGGGTCAGGAGCTAACCGGGTTCCATCAATAGGATCAGTTAGTTTATATATTTCTCATATTGACTATTTGAGCGGGCACATACCACGATGGCGTTTTTTAATTTTGCCGATATTTGGTGGTCACGACGTTACTGCTGTGGGCGGTTGTGTCAAGCTATCAAGGACAGAACCTGTCTACCCTACGTCTGATCCTTTTATTTTTCACGGCACCCACATCCATTTTTCGGCATAGTACACTCACAACGTCACGTTTTAATTTTGAAAAATTGCGTCGTTTGTTCATTTTGCATAGCTTCACCACGGGATTCCACGTATCAGCCAGCTTAATTTCAATGGCCTCGCGAACTAATCTCGGCATATAATGGCGGTCCGTGGAAAGAACTTTCGGGCTATGAAGTTCTATCCAGTGTTGAGTTCCCTGCTGCAAAATGTGCTCCGCGATCGCAGATTTTTGTATGTCGTTGTGCTTGACAGCATTTATGTGTTCTGACACACGAGTTGCTATGGAACGCTTCGTTTGCCCAATATNATATATTAGAAAACTTGTTGTATGTACATAAAAACATTGACTCTTTTAATAAAAAGAGTGAATGTACATCATATAACTTACGAAACCAAAACAAACTTGTTATAAATTCTAGTAGGCTGCATAAGATTAACAACTCATTTAAGGGTTCTAAATATGTCAATGAATAAATTCAAAGTCTTTGTTTCTTTTAACAAAGACTTGAAAGTTGATAGAAAAATCGTATTATAAGTTGCAAGATTACCTAGACGATAGAAACGCCTGGGAGTGAACGAATTGCTCTAATTTTAATTAAACTATAGTACACTAATATATTATTGTAATGATGATGGCGCGAAGGAACCCTCGTAACTTTAGATTTTAAGCCGATCTTGAGTACCATCATCACACGTATATTAGAATCAGAGTGTGGAAAAAAATATATATAATTTGACGATTCAAAAGTGCTGTAATATGCCTACTTGAATAAAGATATTTTTGATTTTGATTTTGATCCTTCGGAGATCCCATGTTTATTATCCTTTGTAAGGGAGTGAAGATATTTTTGATGCTATAGTCGTTTCTCAGTGGCCTGCCTATTCTGTCCGTCACTCTCTTTAGAAAGGGTAAATAGGCCTTTAGCCTTTCTACCTCCAAAGGTCATTAATGACACAACCGCCTACAGCAGTTACGTCGTGACCACGATCCATGCAACTGGGTCGAAATATCGGCAAAATTAAAAAACTCCATCGTGGTATGTACCCGTTCAAATAGTCAATATGTTAATAGACCACAAAAATTTAAGTTTAAAACAATTCGTTATATATTTCTCACCGTATTCTCAGTGCTGTTCAAGTAATCGGACATCTTAGCAGAATGTTCGTTTACTGTTTCGACCAGCTTTTCACACGTCTCTTGGATACTCTGAAATAAACGAATTGATGATTTAGTCATCTACAGATATTTGTAGAGAACCAAAACTTTATTTCCGAGATTTAGAGGGAGAGGTAATAAAGAAGATATGTTAGGAATTCAATTGTCATTAAAATATTAAAAATGTCGAAAATTACTACAAATAATTTATTAAAATCTCAAATGACGATTTGTAAATAAAAACGACAGGTGTTTTTTTTTGACAAAATTAGAAATTTTTAATTAAATTTTGTTGTGAAATATTTTTATTTTATGATGTTATGTTATTTGTAAATATTAAAACTGCCTAACCTTCAAACGAATTAACATAATAACGTAATCACATCTTCGTGACGCTAATCACGTGTTTCATCCGTAGAAATTTTACCCTCACGCGCATAAAGAAGTTTTACTTCAATACAATTTCCTAAATTCGCCTTACCTGGGATCGAACCCTGGGCCTCTGTTAGCAAAGCGAGTACTCGCACCACTACACCAACGAGGACATCATGTTACCGGAAAATATACTTTTTTAATTGCTGACAGTTCAGCCTTTGACTGACATCTGATGGTATGTGATGATATAGTGTAAGATGGAAGCGCGGTAATCTGGTAAGGGGCGATATACCGCTTATGGTTTCTACACAGCATTGTACCGGAAAACAAATCTCTTTGTTTGGCGGTAGGTCTTTAGTGGTAACTAGCCACGGCCGAAGCCTCCCACCAGCCCAGTCATACATATATGTTTAAGCCTCGCTGGCGCAGTGGTGCGAGTATTCGCTTTACTAGCAAAGGTCCCGGGTTCGATCGTAGGGCGAATTTAGGAAACAGTAATTTCTAATTTCTAATTTGTCTGAGTCTGAACTGGTGGGAGGCTTTGGCCGTGGCTAGTTACCACTACCACTACCACTAGTAGGGGTGGTACTACTAGCAAATACAATTTCCCTAAAGCGTCCTACCGGTGATCTTACATGGGGCTTCTGCTTTGCGAGTACTCGCACCACTGCGCCAGCGAGGCCGTCAAAGTAGTAGTAGTATTCGAATATCAGTTTCATTGGTTGTTCATTCACTGTTTGGTTAAGGCAGTACTCGGGCCAGCAAAAATGAAAAACCCAATTTAATAGAGGATAAGTTAAGTTCGTCACCGCCTTCGTCGTACTCCAGGGAGAAGACCCCCTCTTTAGAACCGATCCCGTCCATAGCTTTTCGTAAATGTAAATTTCAGGGAAAATATTTTGTTTAGTTTTAACATTGTCACTTTGGCAATGTTAAGTTTGTTTTTAAGGGTTTTTAAGAGGGGAGAAGTGTAATGTATTGGAATTGGTTATAATTAAATTATTGGTCTGTAATGTTAAAGATTACTAACAAAGTTTTATATAATTTTCATTTTGATTCAATTTTAGTTTTATAATTATTAATTCTATTTTAATTTTAATTTATTAATAATTAGGCTTAGATTTTTAAAATTACATGTTTAATTTACTAACCTATTTCATGGATCTTTGCTGTCTGAAGTAAAAAAATATTATTATTATTATTATAATATTTAGTATGTAGGTTGTATGTTGATGGAGTGTGTCCGGAACGAAGGATATGGACGGCAATACTTCTACAATTGTATCGCAACACAAAACATTGGCTGCTTTAATGTTATCGCTGCCACATGCAGTTAAGATTGCAGATGTTTTGCGGTTGGTCGAAAGTAGTCTTAAAAAAAGATGATTATCCTGTGCCCGCTTTTTCCGCTGAGAAAGGATAAGTATCCCAACTTATCGACTAGTTCATATTGATTTAAACTTGTATACAATTGTAAATGAGTTGTATACAAGTCTGATTTAATCGATATTTAAAGAAATAAAATTAAGTTAAGATATATTTTAAGTTTCCATTTGTTATCTTTATAGTTAAGCAGCTAATACAGAGCGACATAATCATAAAGGTGACTAAGCTCGTTTAATTTAGAAAAAAAAATGTAGGTTGTATATAGTTTTAAGAAGATATGCATTATGTATATATTTATAATTCCTGGTAAGCGGTGATTTCACAGTAACATTCGTAGTTATGACGTCATAGTTTTACTTACGTCATCGAAGAGAGTGTTCGCAGCGCGGAGGGAAGCGGGTCGTGCGTCATCGCATACACGCGTCGCATCGCACAGCATACGCGCCGCCCCCAACAGAAGCTCCGCACACGGCTGCATGCCGCCCGTCTGTCCCAATGACCTGTACACCACCTGGAAATAAATTTTTATTCAAGCAGGCTCAAATAGCACTTTTGAATCGTCAGTAGTTCGTTTCGGAAAGTTAAATCCGCTGAGAAGAAACCGGCAAGTAACTCAACGGTCACTCTTTTAAAGATAGTTTTGTATATTACAATGTGTAATATATTGCTTCTGTGAACATCTGGAATCAAGTTCATACATTTCTATCGCTTAAATAATCTTCAACATTATAATATGTTGAACATATTTCTTAAAACCGATTGCGGTAGTAAGTAGCAGTCCATTAACGTCCTACTGCAGGGCACAGGCCTCCTCACACCTAGGAGAGAGGAGACCCACCACGCTGCTTCACTGCCGATTGTGCACTCTCTATTCCTTCATTCTCATAGTCCGATGTGACGGGAATCCGACACGATCAGAAAGAGATCTGGCGTAGGTCCGACGGCTTAACGTGCTCTCGGAGGCACGGGGGTGGAGCACACCGCCAAATTCTTAATAGAATCGAATCTTATCAAATCTCAAATCTTAACAAACAACATATTGATTTTTGTCTGTCATGTCTGTAGTCGAACATGCTAACCACTAGATCAATGAGGCAGTTTTGCCGAACCGATTGCGGTGTCTTATTAAAGATGCGTATGCTAAATCCGACAAATGATTTATGAACCTTCTTCATTCTAAAATATGGGATTACAAGTTCGTTTTTATTTATAGTATTAAAATATTATTTAATATATATTGCGATAGTACTGTGAGAATTTATGCTACTTTAAATTTATCTCTTAGAGAAGCACGAGATTTTAATTGATACATTGATACATAGCACGTATTGCCCTTTTTTGCATAAATACGGTTTTAATGTCCGCCGCCTTACCCCATAACAGAATGCCGTAAGACAATGTTATGAAATTAAGTGAAATACAGCATTTTGGCAGTTTCAACATCAGTGTATTGTCTAACTTTTCTAACAGCGAATGCAGCGGAACTAAGTTTACTCGCTAGAGCCTTAATATGGGCACCCCACTGAAGCCCCGAATCGAGGGTTATTCCTAAGAATACTGTAGACGTGACTTTCTTTAGAGGACTATCATTAATTTCAATACTTGTACAAATATCTTTTGAATTTTGCAAAGAGAATTCAACATATTTAGTTTTTTCCGAGTTTAATACCAAATTATTAACTGAAAACCATTGAGATAGAATACGATTTACATCGTCAAAATTTTCCTTATTTCTATCAATTTTAAATAACAAGGCCGTGTCATCAGCAAATAGCACTATATCACATTTGTCTTTCACATGGTAGGGTAAATCGTTTATATATATTAAGAATAAAAAAGGTCCAAGTACTGACCCTTGTGCGACACCCATTTTTACCGGTGGTACCGACGACTCAAGGCAATTTTTAAATTTGAATTCCAAAATTCTTTATTCAAGTCTGCTTTTACAGCATTTCTGAATCGATAAGTATGGCTTTTTTTTCACACACTATTTCTAATGACTTTAAGTCGTTCTTTAATATTGTCATGAGTCGTTCATTTAAATAATGAAATTTGAGGTGGGGTATTCTGTCTTTTCAGTGAGTCCCAGACTCCCGACTTTTTAGTCGAGATGCGTTAAAATATTTCCCAGCGAGATATAAAAACGGCCAAAAGGGCAAAGGATCTCCCACGTGTTGCTGCCATAAGGACAGCAGAGGATGGAACTGGTTTGATGATGTGTCTGATATAAGCGATACAGATACCAAAAATACGGAAAGTACCTTCATGTATGAAAACAACGAGAAGATTTTTTACATATCACCTGCAGTGCATGTAAAGCGTTATGATGTAGGGAATCCACGCGCTGTAGTTGAGAACGGAACTGAGTACGCGCTGCAAATGGCAACGCGTTGTTTGACTGCCGCTCGATCTCCGATATCTGTAAGAGTCTTTCAATATATTAGTAGTCAGAAATAGACCGTAAATAATTTAAATTATTAAAATGAACATTATAGTTTATATTGTACAAAGACTATAATAAAAATAAGTTGTTACTTATAATCTAATTAAAACAATGCCCCGCTGTTCCGCCCGCGTCACGTACTTAGTCGGACTATAGATCGACTTATGTTGACATAAAAGTTTTTTTCACATAGTTTTTAATGACTTTCCTACAGATTATTATATACGCACTTACATTCATAAACTAATCAATATACAGATTTTACTTTACAACGAATATAAATCAATAAATAAATAAATCATTTATTCAGCCAAAAGCAAAAAGAATGTAGTCTAAATACGGAACTTACTAGCTAAAATAATAATAAATAGAAATTTTTGCAAAAAAAGAACCGCCTCCAAATATAAGAATACGAAGAACACTACAAAAGAATACGCAATTATTTCTTGCTTTTTAGAGCATATTAATATATTTGTAAGTTTGTTATGAAGGCGGTTCTTTTTTTTTTGTTAATATTTCTATTTATTTTTAGATTTTTAGTGAATCCATTGATCTTCATATTGCACAACGACTAGCACTTGATCATACCGAAGTTACGGTAGGCGACTCAAATATCTGGATAGCTTATAGAAGATTCTGCCGAGTATCGTTGATTTGCTCCTAAAAATTTAAGAGTTCCGTCACTTTGTCACGGATTCCATCATCAGAACCTAATCAAACTATCACAAAACAACCCTTGAAGTATATCCTTTCTAATAAGAAAAGAACCTTCGAAATCGGTTTGCGTGATCTTGAGTTATTTGTCCATTTTGTCGCGCACATGCTTACGCAAATTTAAGACTTATCTGGTTTTCTCATGGATGCCATGGTCATCAGAACTGGTTTTAAAAAAAATGGGACACTATGACGAGCACCACCTTTCATTTAAAAAAAAATCATCAAGATCGGTCCACCCAGTCGGGAGATATGAGGTAACAAACATAAAAAAAAGTACAGACGAATTTATAACCTCCTCCTTTTTTTGAAGTCAGTTAAAAAAAGGAAACAAAGTCGTCTATGTTATCTTAAATACTTTGAATAATAATTATCTTAAATCTTTTGAATGGAGTGTCCAATTTTGATAATTTTAAAAGTACTTTACAGGTATTGTACCAAAAGTAACAAAAGTGAGTTGACCCGTGCGTTCAAGGGTCGCGTCGTTTCTTGTCCCGACTTGCAAGCTACCGCGTGCGGTCCTTGACCCGAGCGTTAGCTGATTGTGTTTAATTATGTTTTTTTAGTAATGTATTTTTTATGAAACCTTCATTTCATGTAGTTGTACTAACACAATGGAGCATAAATAATGGTAATGTCAATCACCGGGACAATGTTTTAAAAAAAAATATTATTTTTTAATCAGTATCGATTTTTTTCCCGTCTCGTCATCTCTTCGTTTACGATTGCGGTGTAAGTAGTATAAGCGTTAGTGGTTGCGTGTCTTTACTTGAGTGGATGTAGATATTCATGTAATTTTAAGGGGATAGTTTTTATATTTATTTGTTCTTCTTCTTTAGGCGCCGTCTACGGGAGGTCGTCTATAATAAGGGCAATTTGAACATTCAACACAGCCGCTCGACATAAGTATTTGGTGCTTAGACTAAACCACCTGCGTAGATTTTTAAGCCACAATGTCTGCCTTTTTCCTGGTGTTTTTTTCCCCTTATATCCTTCACTGTATTTTTTTATTGTAAAACTAAAATCCTAGCAGCGTCATCGAATCAAGGTGTATATTTTTGAAAGTTACTTGAGTTATTGTTACCATAGGTTATGCCTGAAAATCACTGTTGCAGTCCTGTGACGAGCATTTAGGCTGAGACCACGCCGTGTTGAGCCAATGTAGATCTAAGTATTTGGAATTACATTTCTATATGGTTAGTTGAGATACCTGGATTGTGTAGGTGTGTCCTTGCATATATGCGTGCGTGTGTGTACTGTATATATGTCGAATCATAGGAATGATGCTAAAAATGTGCGCTCTACTTTGCCTGTTGATTTAGTTTATTTGGATGTATATAACATGTAAATTGCAATAAGTTTAATTTGTTCTTAAAAAAAATGTTTTTAATCTCAAATTTTATTCCTTAATCAATAAAATAATAATTGTTTTGGGAACTCAGAGTACAATTTAATATATATTTTTTTTTTTTTCTTGTTCTAACTTTATTTTAGTTAATTGAGTACGTTTTTGTGATTTTTGGCTAAAGAAAGATTTATTTATTTATATTTATTGCACTTCACCTGTCTTTGCAGTTGGTACATATGTACACGGTTGAATCTTGCGCAAAACTCGACGGAGCGTTTCATCATTTTCGGTATATCCGACGGATCTATATTCAATATATCTTGTTTTTCCAGGAAACCGCTGTAAATAACATTAATTGATTTCAATGAGATTTCCTTTAGAGAATTATATGACAGAATAGACATCAATGATAGAACTTACATTATATTTAGTAGCTCCTCGTTAATCTTGCTTCTAACCTCTTTCACTTTGGCGCAATGTATACTGCCTTCTATCATATTTGTTACATTTTCGTTTGACGATTTGCCTTTAAGTCAAGAAATACAGATATCTTATTTTATTATATTGCAGCAGTTCCCCGTGGCGTTACCCTCTTAATTTTGTATGCCCTTTTTTCTTAAATAAGAGTAGTCTAGTTATATCAGGTACTTGTCAGCGAAATTCTCGTCTTAATCAGCCAAGCCGTTTTAGACAAACGTAAAGAACAGACGTACAAACAAACAAAAAAATCTAATGTGCTATTTACATGTGGTAGTATTGAAACTTTCAAAACTTTTGGCTTCAAGATAATGATAAGCATTTATATATAACATCAAATTGTATGGAGAGGACTAAAGGAACTTTTATCTATAGAAACAGTCCCCTAAGCGGGCCACTAAATGAATTTAAAGAACCTCTTAGCTATAGAAACAATCACTTTAACTGGCCCTACATGTATTTAGGGAAACCCTTGGCTATAAAAAATCACTTTAACTGACCCTAAATATACATAGGGAACACCATAAGTATAAAAACACTTTAACTGGCCCTAAATTTACAATGTTGAATCCAACACGTGACACGTGTTTTCTGTCAATATTAGAAATTATGAAATAAATTTTGTTTTAAATTTATTAAATGACGAGTGGCAAATTAAAATGCCACGTGTTATTTGAAAATATGAAACTACCTAACCTTCAAACGAATTAGTATAAAAAACGCTGCACATCTTCGTCACGTTAATCAAGCGTTTCAAACGAAAAAAATAACCCTGACGCGCCTAAAGAAGTTTCACTTCAAAAATCTCCGATTCGATTCCCGGCAGAGTATAGTAGTGATGTAATTTGTCTGTGTCATAAAATTCATAGAATAACTCACTGGAAGCTTTGTCGGGGCTCTGATGATGTATTGACGGTGACTTCTCTCTGACATCAGCCTGTCTTTCGCGGACAGTGCACGGTGGACTGCCAATGGAGTCGTTGAGCGCTTCTTCTTCCGGACCTGCAATTTTTGATGTGATAACTTGTTTATGTGCACTGTGCATGTGAATTTTGAATGAATCTGAGCCGTCACACTCGGATGTGTAACGACTAATCGAGCGATACAATAATAAATATTAGAAGTGAAACTTCTTTTGCAAACTAATTTTGAAGTCTCGTTTATATTTATACAAAACTAAAACTTTAGATTTCCGAGACTTAGGGGGAGGGCTAAAGGAAGATGAATTTATTGTCTTTAAATATTAAAAGTGTCGAAAATTAATACAAATAATTCATTGAAATCTCAAATGACGAATTGTAAATAAAAATGCCACCTGTTTTTTGTCAACATTAGAAATTATTAATTAAATTTTGTTTTTGAATTTCAAGTTGAAAAATAGTATATTAAATTATTAAATGACGAGTGGCAAATCAAAATGCCACATGTTAATTTTAAATATTAAAACTACTTAACCTTCAAACGTAATTCGTTTGAAGGGTAACTAGTTTTAATATTAAGCATCACAAACGCTGCACATCTTCGTGACGTTAATCACTCGTTTCATCCGTAAAAATTTTACCCTCATGCGCCTAAGGAAGTTTCACATCAAAACAATTGCTGTTTATTAATCTCTAATTTTGGTTGTGAATTATTTGTAGAAGTCCAGAGAAGGTTTTGAGTAAATATAAATAAATATTATACACACCGGCATATTTAGCGTAACATAAAAAAAAGAATAAAGGTTTGATATCAGTATTATAACCTTATACGATACTGATATAATTTTTTTTATGTTCTATGAAGGGAGTGTTATGGGAATGTTGTAAAATGCACCCCACGCTTTTCACTCTGAATTAAATGATTATGTTTATAAGTTATTATTAAAAATTATTTTCTAGTTTTTAGTATCGTTTTCTATAAAAACGTGTTTTTTTTTAACTATTATTTATTATTTAGCATGATTTAGTATTTTTCCACACATCTAGTTCATTAAAGTTCCGGTCTTGTTTATACAATTAAAAAGACTGCCGGCTATCCGAGACGGCAGATCGCCAACTAGCTCTGTCCCTTTCACTCCTTCATAGAGGATCTATCAAAAGAATATATTAATCCTGGCCCTAACGAGGATAATGGGAAGTTTTTAACGAATCATGGCATTGTCATTGGCACTTAATACGTATGCAAAATTTGAAATTAATTAGACTTCTGGAGATAGCTAAAAATCGCACTCAAAGATCACATAGTTACATATATACATACAGCCCAAGCTAATAAAAGCGTTTTAAAAATGCTTGGAATATAAATAAAAAAGAAACTATACAGGGATTCACAGCTACTCTCCATTCATCAACTATATATACTGAACGCAGTAGTACGTCATCATAATTCGTACCCAATTTTACCAGATAAAAGAATCGAAGAATCAATATTACGTTACCTAAAACAAAAACTACATTTGCTAGAAGACAGAATACCTACCTAAGTCCATTTTTGTACAGAAATATTAATAAAAAGTCTAATATACTGACAATGAACAAATATGAACTGAAAAAATGTTTACTAAAACTATTATCTAAACTTAATTACGGGGAGACAGAAAAACTTTTAAAGACGTATATGTGATATTATTTACAAAGACTAGTGTCGACGTGAAAGCATCGCATCCATAAACTCAAATCGAAACATACAAATACACACACATTCATACAAACACACACAAACCCCCCCCCCCACACACAAACACACACACACACACACTTACACGTCATGCATGCATACCTTTACTTTTTCTTTTTATATTTGCACAAAACCTAAAATTGAAATTTTATTTTTGAGTACGTTTAGTTTATTATATACCATGTACATTGTTTGGATAGGCACTGGCACCTAAAATACGGGTTTTCCTAGTTGAGGGGTCAGGATGTCACAGAAAAAATTTATAAATTGTACCTAATAAATAAATATTTCATTTCATCATTTTAAACAAAATACATATAATCATTTACTAATGGGTGAGGTTACAGACGATTATGCAAAGAAAAAAAAACAAATATCCTACCAGAGACATCGTCGTCTTTATCATCATCGAATATGTTGAACATATTGCATTCCTCTTTCGCAACTTCTTCAGAAAAGGTAACCGTGTGCTGATTGTCCACTTCCACGACGAGACTACTCATCTCAGTGGGATGGTCTTCTTGAACCTATATTACAGATATTACATTTTTGAAGTTCTTTTGGCGCGTCGAAAAATTTTTACGTGCGCACACCGTCACATAAAACCGACACCCTGAAGTTAGCTATAATCAGCATTTTAGTTTTTTTTTAATATTTTTATCTTGTTACGCCAAGTATAACTTATAACGCGTGCACACAAATACACACAAACTTTTTTTAAATTCAAAACTATATTAACATCAAGTATCAGCCATTAAAAATTATATTTAAACTTGAGGAGATAAACGAAAAAAATATTTTATTAACGATTGATTGTTTGAATAAGATATGTATAAGGATTGTGTAAACTAATTGGAACTGGAAAAAGTAGCATCCTGTAAATTGGCCCTAAATGTACTTACAGGAACGACTTAGCTATAGAAACAATTTTGAGATAAGAGGAGAGGGCGCTGGTGTGCCACTATCAATAAACTTTCTGTGAATTTTTTATCGAAAATTAAAAAAAACGCGAATCTAAATTGAAATTTACCCAAAAAAAGTTAGACAGTGCATAATAATTAAGGACAGAGTGAAGTTCAGAAAAATATTAAAGAAATACTGCACTAATCCACGAGAACAAGATTAGGCAGGGATTGTCTCTATTACAGAGTATCTAATTATAGACTAACTACAAGGTTCACAGATACATAACGCTATCTATCTATCATTTGATTTATAGTTAACCAAAAGATAGATTTCATTGCCACAATGAAAAACATAGTGAATTTGATTTTCTAATTTAACTGAGCCTGGACTGATGGGAGACTTTGGCCATGGCTAGTTACCATCCTACCAGCGAACACAAGTTGCATTTTTTATTCTTTTTGTAAGGAATCCATAAAAGGTAAAGCTACCTCTTACCAGGTTAAAGCGTTCCCATATTACACTGTATCATCACTTACCATCAAGTGACATAACAGATAAACACCACTCTGAAATAAAAAGAAAATCCTAGCTGAACGTAAAATAACATTTGTCAAACAATGTAATTGTAACCAAACAATACAACAGATTAAGACCATAACCAATAATCTTACTTCAATCTCTTTCACTTCATCCTGTTCCATTTTCTGCAGCTCCATTTCTAAGAGTTCCTTTAAACATTCCTGTGGCAACTGGTTTAAGAATTGATATGGATCCTCTGGAATAAGTAAATATTAAATTTTAAGGTAAGTAGCAGCCCATTAATGTCCCACTCCTGGGCACAGGCCTGCTAACTAATATGAGAGCTGACTTTTTAGAGCATAGACCCACCACGCTGCTCCACTGTGGATAGGCAGGCATATTTCACAAGTACACTCTCTATTCCTTGACTCTCATAGTCCTTGGTGCATATTTCACTAAGCTACCCATTTATGTAATTACATAATTGCTGTCCATTAGTCTCGTAAAAGCTTGAGAACAGGTGAACTGATTTGACAAATTTTAGTCCAGGGACGGTTTAAAAAATAACAAAAAATGCTTGGAATGCTTTCACTCCTCTTCCTACTTGTCAAACATTTGATTTTCGTCCCATTTCCATTAATTAATTGTTATCCAATAGCCTAGTATAGCAAAGAGTTACTGATGAAGTATCATAGCCTATATTATTGTCACTTGTAAGAAAGAAATATACATTTATAATAATCCTGAAAATATAGAATTCATGTCGTCACCTTTAGACATGCTTTTTACAATATCTTGTTCTTTAACAAATTCTTCCCATATCTTTTGTTCTTGTTGCTTTAGCCTTTCTCTTCGAGTAGTCCTCCAGGTTCTCTCCAATGCATCAGTTTCAACAAACTAAAAATTATAAAATATTTCTTCCTTAATTATAACTTTATTTATTATGGTAAATATGATAACTATGTGATGGTTGAAATAAATGTGTAATACTATTGTGCTTAATGTTAAAACTGTGCTGTTTAAATTCTACACTAGAGCAGTATGTCCTATGAGTGAGAAAGTCAATGCCCTGTGGCAGGACAATACCTTTTAGTAACTTTTTACTTACTATGTTTATAACATTAGGCTCACATGCTGATTAATGCTTCTGTTCATGTTAGACACAAGTATCATAAAAATTCAAATCAATTCCTATGATATTGAGCATAAACATCATAAACTCTTGGGTTCTTAACCTGGCGGTTATTATCCTCACGGGGGTAAGAGTTGTATATCACAGGGGTAACAATGATCTGATTGTTTGCCTTAATTAAACTGACAATTGTGAAATCACACCTAAGTTATTTTGTTTTTAATTATTTTTATTTAACCTTATTTATAAACGTAAATTAAAGTACAAAATATATAAATTATTACAAAATATATTCATGTGCAATTGTTTTCATGGTTAATAAAGTCTATTAATTTTTATTAACACCTATTGAGTTCTTCATTGGGATGAGAGGTAAAATCAGAGACCTTAGTTAGGTCATAAGAGTAACAGACCTAAAAAGCCATGTTAGGTAGAAACACAAGTTTACATTTCTTACGTTAGCTTTCCATAGATTAGGCGCTGTAAAATTTTTAGCAAAATAAATTCAAGGAATAAATTAATAATTAAAAATTCTGTTTTAATAAAGCATCCGCCACTAAAACTTTAAAGTAATACATTTGAACTTGAATGGATGAATAAAAAATATTTTATTTACGGTTGAAAATTTGATCAAGATAGAATATTTGCTATAAAAACTTTAGAATGTAAATAACTCACTTTTAAATCCAAGCCCTCGACTTTTGTTTCAGGCATAAAAGAAAATCCTCTGATACAAGTCTCCATCGTTTTATTATAACAATATTAACAAAATAATAATATAGAAAGGTCTTTTTGAAGCTCAGCCCATTGAAATTCTCGACTGTAAGAATTTAAAATTAGCAATCGGATTCGGAAATAGCTTTATTCGACTACTTTAATTTAAAATATTGCACTGTCAATATATAATAAAGATAAATTATTAAGTAATCAACTTTAGAAAATATTTACGTAATTAATAATTCATAAATAAGAAGATTACACTATACTATTTCTTTAAATAATAATAAGTTTTTGTTTTGGTCTAGCACGATTATCAAAACACTAAGCCGTCAAGGATGCTATGCAGTGTGACCAGACTGAATATATCTTAAAACTTATTAGTATATATTAACAACTTTGCATTCATTATTTTAGATAAGTATTATTATTTTTTTATAGCATTGGTAGGCAAACGAGCTTTCAGGTCATCTGATGTTAAATGATTACCGTCGCCCATGGACACCTGCAGCACCATAAGGACCACTGATGTGTTGCCGACCTAATAAAAAAGAGTTTAATTGTCTCTTAAACGTTTCTAAGTAATAACCTTGTGAAAACTCCATTGCTGGGAATTCGTTCCACATCTCGCACGTGGGAAGAAGGATCGACGAAATCGAACTGTGCCTGAAGTCCACACATCCTGGGTGTGTGGATAAAGATTATTGTTGAAATTTATTTTAATAAAACGTATTAATTTAACGTCAAGGTCAGTTTTAACTTGAAGATAATATATATTTTTTTAAATTTTATATCAAAAGGTATTGTTTATTTATTGATGCAACCGTCAAACATTGTTTGTTTTCATAGAATACTTAAAAACAACTTGGTGTCGATATCAATCAAATTAAATCAGATTAAAAGCATATAGAACGTACCAGAACTTTCAATTATTTTTTTAGGTAAATATTTTTATGTTTATTGACACATTAAACTAAATATAGATTATATAAATAGTAGAGCCCTATGTTCATATCGGTTTTTACATGGGAGGATAACAAAATTTGCATTAAATCGCAACATTTGTCCCAATTAATGGCGTAGATAAAATTGACATATAATTTTTTTTTAGTTGAAGCAGCAGTTTTACAAGTTTTATTTGGTCACACTGGTGCCAAAATTAAGCCAATAGGCATTGAATACAGATGCCATAAACAAAATAAGGCGATACCACAGAGTCTTATTAATAATAAAAAGAAACGAATTATCTTTTAAATTTTTTGGCAACAATTTTATTTTTGAATTATTAAATATCATTAATAAAACAGTATATAATTACTATATAATAATAGTTTTCGTATTGTTTGAATAAACGATCGCGACAAATAAGTGATAGATGAATATTTAATATGTTGTACAGCACACAAGCGATAGTTGGTATAAATGCACGACACTTTCTTCAGTGGAATCGTAGAGATGTATTGAAAATCACGAATGATGCTAAAGAAAATCAGGTTTATTTCTTATTATTCATTAAAATTAATTCTAATTCTTATCAGACTAGATCACTCTTACTGTAGTTTAATACGTGGGTAAAAGTAGATTAAGTTTTTGGCCCCATTAAAATACAGGAAAATCCGTTACTGATTTGTGTAGGAAAAGAAATAACATTTAATTATAAGGGATATGAATGCATTCACAATCTTCATTTGTTACGTATTTATAGTTAGGTTGTTATTTTATTAGCGTTTTTTGTCGCAAGGAAATTCAACCACAGAAAAAAAAACTATCCTAACCTTTTAAAATCGCCATTTATTGAGGTAAGGCTAGGTTTTTTAGCCTTTTGTCTCTAAAAAACAAACCTAACCTTCAAAATTGTGATATCTCTAGATGAAGTGGCGTTAATTAATTTTATTTATATCATTAAATATAAATAAAATTACATATCGTCTTCTCACCCGATGGACGTCCACTGCTGGATATGGGTCCCACGTAATGATGTCCACAAGGCTCGATCTTGATAATATAATATGATAATTCCTATATAATTGAATTTGTACATTGTTATAAAAAATATTCTTTATTCAAGTAGGCTCAAAAAACACTAATGAATCGTCAGTATACTGTCCGTTGGTAACAAATCTACCACCGGTTCGGAAAGTTGATTTCGCTTATAAGAAACCAGCAAGAAACTCAACGGTTACTCTTTTAAACATTGTCTTGTGTATTACAGTGTATCTAGCTTTCATGTGAAACTGTAATCAAGTCCAAACATCTTTGTAGCTTAAATAATCCTCAACATTATAAGGCCTTTTGTAAAAGGACGTTTTTAAATTTTTTCTTGAAACTATACACGCAGGCATATTTAGCGGTACTTAAAAAAAAATTGATGTCAGTATCATATAAGGTTATGACACTTTAATCAAACCTTTATTATTTTTTTAATGTTCAGATGACGGTGTGTAAATAAACTATGTTTGTTTCCTCTACTCACTTAAACTGCTGGACTGATTTTGATGAGACTTTCACTGACAAATAGATAAATTATACTTCAAAGATAAATATACTTATCTTTTAAGTATAAGCCATATTTAGTCTGTCATAGGACATGGTTTTAAAAATTGAGACGTATGTACAATTATTTCATATACTATTGTTTTCAGTTTAGTTTGTGATTTATCGAATTATGTATATAGCATGCAATAAAATGTTTATCTATCTATTTTTAAATTCTTGTTCTTCTTATCATGCTTCTCCGACTAGCGAAGGTTGGCAGTCAGCTTTACGTATCCTTCTCTATCTTTCGCGAGGCGGAAAAGTTCAGCGGCGTTCCTTAAGCCTGTCCACTCGCGGATGTTTCTTCGCCAGGATTTCTACTGCCAACACATCTTTTGATAGCAACTTTTTTCATCAAGATGAGTTGTAAGAGCTCGTATATTGCGTGCCTGAGCACATGCCCGGGTTATACGACTTATTTCATCTCGACGGCTTGCAACTCGGTTTTTGTTTCATTTTCCGCAGAAGTTCCACATTTCACACCATGTCTATCCAGCTACTCTGCTACTAACTGCCTCATTGGTCTAGTGGTTAGCATTTTCTACTACAGACATGAGGTCCTGGGTTCGAGTCCCGGGTCGGGCCAATCAAAAAAATGGATATTGAGTTTTCTATTTAGGTTTTCTCAATATTTGCCCGAAGTTGGGAAGTTGGCGGTGTGATCCACCCCCGTGCCTCGGAGAGCACGTTAAGCCGTCGGTCCTGCGCTCGATCTCTCGCCGGTTGTGTCAGATTACCGTCACATCGGACTATGAAAGTGAAAGAATAGAGAGTTCAATTGGGTACTATGCCTGCCAATCTGCAGTGGGGCAGCGTAGTGGGTCTTTGCTCTAAAAACCCTCTCTCATATGAGTGAGGAAAGCCTGTGCTCAGCAGTGGAACGTTAATGGGATGCTACTTACTTCTATCCAGCTAATGGCCAACATCTGTTGAAATGTCCACATCTCAAAAGTATCAATCCACTTCCTAGAGTCTTCTTTAATCGTCCACGCTTTGCATTTGTATAAAAGTATCAGTCAGACGTAGCATTGAACTAGACTAGAAGACAGTTTAATTCTACGATTGCAGAATACCTTCTTCATTTTACAAAGCTACTTCGTGCAATCTCAATACGTGTCTTAGGTGTACAAAAAAAGCTTACTGCTAATGCTTCGGTAAACCCTCCCTATTTTATGTTAATTAAGTGCATATTTTTCATTTTATTATTGTTTATATCTTTATTCCTGTTTTAATTAAATTTTGATTATATTTCTATATATTACATGTCAAAGCAAATGTTATGCTCAATTATAATTCATATACGAATAAGTAAATGTGTCCTAGTTTATGTTATTTTATATTTTGAATGTTATGTATGTATATTTAATTAGAGTCCTTAAATAAATAAATAAATAAACTGGTTTTGGATATATTTATGCTAAGGTTAGCGTTCGTAGTGCACTAATTTATTCTGCTAACGATTTATTAAGACCTTCAGGAGATGAGGCTATAGCGCGGGCAATCAGAAATAAAATCATCTCATTCTTTTTAAGTCAAAATATGTATTATCTATTTCGCTTCTCGGTAACTATCGTAACGCAATTTGCGTCGTTATAACACCACCCAATAGAAAAAACAAAAAAAATCAGTTATAAAGTGACCGTTACTAACCGCGTGTCGCGTAGAAACTCGTTAAGTTTCTTTGTGGTATTTTATAAACTGTCTGTTTATTTGTGGTTTTGATTATATAAGTGATGTGAATAACAATGAAAATTCTTGAGGTAAGTTTTGATTTTTAAGATACAAGCGTATAAATATGAGACGGAATTTTTACACTATCTCAAAGTTTAAGTAGTCCAACTTGATACTACACTAGAGTCTTTATATAGTCAACAAAAGATAAAATTGTATAGATTAACCATTAGCAAACATAAAAATCATAATATTTGGTAATCTTTCATGAATATTTAAATCTCAATAGACACTTTAGCATCATTCGATCCGCGGGGCAATCGACGCAAAAAAATTTGTGCGGCGCGTGCTAGGCGACGCTTATTTCCGTTAAAAAAGCACGGGCAATTTACAGGGGCCAATAAAACGAGGCCGGACAATCTAAAGGATACTAATATTATTTATAATACGACCGTTTATTTTAACTCCACCGTCCAGATTTCAATTCTAACCACTAGTTTATGAGATTAGAGTGTTTAAATAAGCAAACTCATCAGCTTAATAATATTAGAATAGATTATTTTACGACGTTCTTGACTATGTGTCTTAAGTTATATTACAAAGATTAATGGATGAGGAAAATTGTCTCTACAAAGGAAGTGTTATTCACCCGATTGTTTATGGTCACAGTAAGGTCATGTCCTTTGAATCTTGCGTGACACATAGCTCTTATGAAATAATCTTTGTATAAATAGCTCTTTGACTATCAACAGACCGTTAAAGCATTATTCAATTCAAAAATATTATCTATATTATACAGTGTTTATTATTATTAAACTAATTTAAAAAATTCTGTCTGTGACTTTTACGCCAAAACTACTGAACTGATTTAAATGAAATTTGGTACACAGATAGATAGATAGTATGCTTTATTGAACACCACAAGAGAAACAATAATAATACAACGACTTAAGTAATTCTAGTGTACAATGGGCGGTCTTATCGCTAGTTAGCGATCTCTTCCAGACAACCCAACGTATAGGGAGACCGTCAGAGAAGAAAGAGTAGGTAGGCGGTGTTAATAAATAGGTAGACATACGCATATTACTTAGAATATAAACATACACAAATAGTTATAATATACATAATACGAATACATAAATACATATAAGCAATATATACACAATAACACATTATAAATATATATATAACACAGTTTTATTTATGTCTAAATTAAACGAAGTTAACATTATTCCGATAAAGAAAGACATAGTGATTCACTACATGCTCCTTAAATGTGGAGATACTCTGGCACTGCCGAATTTTGAGAGGAAGCGCGTTCCATAGGTTTATGGCACTAACCTTGAACGATTTGTCGTAGAATTTAGTTTTACAGCCCTGAGCCCTTAGCACCAATTCATCAGCACGACGCGCATTAGGAGTATCGGTCCGTCTAAACTCAAATTTAACTTTGAGATAATGTGGAGTTTTTGGGTTAAATAATACATAGTACAGAAGAGTGAGAATGTGCAAGTTTCGGCGAAGTCTGATTGGAAGCCACTTGAGCTTTGAACGAAATTCTGATATATGGTCATATTTGCGCAGGCCAAATATGAACCGAATGGCGCTATTTTGAAGTCGCTCAAGTTTATTTAACTGCTCCTCAGTGAGGTCGGGAAAGCTTGCGTCAGCATAGTCGAGAATACTGAGAAATAAGGACTGTGCTAGCATAATTTTGGTGGGAATGGGAAGGAAGCCTTGTAGCCGTCGCAGTGATGGCGCCAAAAAACTTTTTGCTGGTTTCCGTAATATGATAATATACTACTTTTTAATCGGAAAAAGGGTTAAAAAGGATGGAAGCCTATTTTTAGGCTGTTGATTCGATATAAATAATTATGACAATCAAAGTTTGTAAAAGTTTTAGCCTTAAGGTTGTAAAATTGCAATTATCACTAATATTATAAATGTGGGCGTAACTCTGTCAAAGCTACTGAATTATTTCCATGAAGTTAAGTACACAGTTAATCTAGAGCCTGAGAAAGCTTTTTGTGAAAAACAGTGAAACACTGCGAATATCTCGTTAAAGTATTTAAAGGGATGTCTTACTTGTAAAATAATTAGTTTAAATGTTTGAAAATGAGACCCAAAATCACTTTTCCACTATAAAATGAAGTCGCTTTCGCTGTCTAATAACCTTATATCTGTTAAACAAAGGAACGGATTTTAATGTACTTTTTAGCAATAAATAGAGTGATTCAAGATGAAGGTTTAAACCTATAATCTATTCATATTATAGGACAAATAAATGATAGTTAGACTGCCTCATTGGTCTAGTGGTTAGCATGCTCGACTACAGACATGAGGTCCTGGGTTCGAGTCCCGGGTCGGACCAATCCAAAAATGGATATTGAGTTTTCTATTTAGGTTTTCTCAATATTTGCCCGGAGTTGGAAAGTTGGCGGTGTGATCCACCCCCGTGCCTCGGAGAGCTCGTTAAACCGTCGGTCCTACGCCCGATCTCTCTCCGGTTGTGTCAGATTACCGTCACATCGGACTATGAGAGTGAAGGAATAGAGAGTGCAATTGGGTACTATGCCTGTCAATCAGCAGTGGAGCAGCGTGGTGGGTCTATGATCTAAAAACCCTCTCTCATATGAGTGAGGAGGCCTGTGCCCAGCAGAGGGAAGTTAATGGGCTGTTACTTACTTACTTAAATGATAGTTTAGAAAAACTAAAAAAACACGCTTTTATAGAAAACCGAACTAAAAACTAGAAAATAATTTTAAAAACAGAATCATTCCATTCAGAGCGAAAGCCGTGGAGTGCTTGACATATTAAAGGTTACACTCATTCTATTGGCAACTGTCTATGAAAGGAGAGTTATGGGAATGTTGTTAAATGCACCCCACGCTTTTCACTCTGAAGTTATTTTCTAGTTTTTAGTTAAACTATTAATATTTTTTAGTGCGATTTAGTATTTTTCTACATATCTAGTTAATTAGAGTTCCGGTCTTGTTCATATAATTATACCACCTTCAAAAAGACTTTTTCGTTAAAGTCTGCCGGCTATCCGAGACGGCAGATCTCAAAATACCTCTGTGCCTTTCACACTCTCATAGAGGATCTATGAAAAGAATATATTAATCCTGGCGGCCCTAACAAGGATAATGGGAAATTGTTGACAAATTATGGCATTGTCATTGGCACTTAATACGTATGCAATGTTTCCAATTAAATAGACTTCTGGAGTTAGCTAAAAATCGAGCTCAAAGATTCCGTTACATAGTTACATACATACATACACCCCAAGTTTATAAAAGCGTTTTAAAAAGCGATTTGTAATGTGATCTCGTTAATGTGATATAGAATTGTGTATCTTAAAACGATCCATAAAAAAATCCACAATGTTATATATTTATCTGTAAAGGATAACCATAGATTTTAGATTCGTTATATTTTTTGAATGGAATGTCCGATTTCAATAATTTAAAAGGTATTTTACCGATATTCAATCGGTAATAAGATAAGGATTAATACAGAGGTATGAATAATATGGTTTGATTGTCGACGATTTAAAATGCAAAAAAGTAAATAAATAAATAAATTTTTTATTGGCTTTCACACTTTTTACAATAAATAATATAAAAAAGAAGAATAAATATATATCTGTGAAGCAAATAAGGTTCGCCACTCAGCTCGAAGCCGCAGCAAGCAGCGACGCTGGTTTTCAGGGAGAACCTAAGTTACTTCACAGACACCCTTGCGACACTTGACTTAAAATTACAAAAGTAGAATACTATATTGAAACTATATCCTAGGTTCTAAAAACTAACGAAGTCACAAAATAAACAACTACAAAATAAATAAATATTTAAACCTAAATGCAATACTATATAACACTATACACATAAGAGAGAACAGAGAAGCATAAAGCACAGGGGCGTAGGGTTCTCCGCCGACGTCGTTATTAATTGGACCTATTATTTAATTTCTTATTCTGTGGGCGTTCGTGGGTAATGTTGGTGAAATCAAACACTTTATTAACTCGACTTGTAATGTTCAATCACTTAATGTTCCCGATATAAATTTACACAAACTTATTAAGAATAATAGCTAGGAACGCGACAGTTTTAATAGTCGACCACTCCGGCCGACCGCCGCCCGAGAACTGCCGAGAGACGGGCCGGACGGCCACTTATTGACTCTGCCCCCACGCCGACACAAAGATGGCGCCAGCGTTCCACGGACTATTACACACGGATCAGCGATCCACAGGCTCTTGCACTCCGACACACACACACATATATATATATACATA
Source organism: Elymnias hypermnestra (assembly GCA_015832385.1). Taxonomy (NCBI): domain Eukaryota; kingdom Metazoa; phylum Arthropoda; class Insecta; order Lepidoptera; family Nymphalidae; genus Elymnias; species Elymnias hypermnestra. Next base: position 1,864,381 of record JACTOM010000059.1, read on the forward strand.
CATTACACACACACAACCTCTCTTCTACATGCATGCACATTACATACAATACAAAGAGAGGTCTCTCATTCAAACTGCTCAGCGTAGTAGTAAGTAAGTAGCAGCCCATTAACGTCCCACTGCTGGGCACAGGCCTCCTCACTCGCATGAGAGAGGGTTTTTAGAGCATAAACCCACCACGCTGCTCCACTGCGGATTGGCAGGCATAGTACACAAGTGTACTCTATATTCCTTCACTCTCATAGTCCGGTGTGACGGGAATCCCACACGACCGGAGAGAAATCAGGCGCAGGATCGACGGCTTAACGTGCTCTCCGAGGCACGGGGGTGGATCACACCGCCAGCTTCCCAACTTCGAGCAAATATTGAGAAAATCTTAATAGAATACTCAATATAGATTTTTTGAATTGGCTCGACCCGGGACTCGAACCCAGGACCTCATGTCTGTAGTCGGACATGCTAACCGCTAGACCAATGAGGAAGTTTAGGTTATATACATTTTTAATCAGAAATTTTGGAGATTGGCGCTGTAAGCCGAAATACAGGCTACAGAGGATCACATAATTTGGGAAACACTGTATATTCTAGAATTAAATGAGTAAAATCATTGTATCTTTCTGTTGTGATGTTCAATAAATTATTATTTATAATATACGAAATGTTATGCAATACGAGGTAATTTTAACAAGAGGATCAATTATATGAGTCTGTCTTTCGATCATGTGAAGTAGTTGCTTTAAGAGAAGTAATTATATATATATATATATATATATATATATATGTATACATACAATATTAGATATATTAAACTACACTATACGCTATCCTATACTTATTACTACAAACAACATTAGACAAATTTTGCCGCAGCGACGTTGTTTGCCCCCCACATAGGTGCTGGAAGTGTAAATGTTTAATTACTGTCTTTTTGAAGAGTCAGCAAGTGCGACTTGACCTTTTTCTTAAAAGAATCGATTGAGTGGCACGAATTGGGGGAGGTAAATCATTCCAGCACTTATGGCACTAAATCATTCCAGCACTAAGTAGTTCTAGTGGCATTACTACTGTAGTTGGATATATGGCATCCAGGACTTTTTTATAGATATTAATACTTTCTATAATACTGTAGGACATTTTTTTGTTCTATAATCAATGGTTTTCGCAGTGTACGTGATGACAGATTTTTTCACACCTTGGGTTACATTTATGAATTTTTAAGGATCCCTATTATTTTTGAGAAAGTAATATAGCATATGTCGATCAGTAAAAATGCAGCTTTCTTATTGTTCGCGACTTTTCCCTTTCATTTCGGAAATAGTATATTTTATTGTAATTTAGAATCTATATGTATATAAATAATTAGTAAATTCGTATAAGAAATGTTTAATGATTATAGCATGTATATATTTGTTTGTATTGTTTTTCTTGGAAATAAGTTGTTTGTGCATTAATTGTTAACCCTGTGATTGGCGAATAATAGAATGCCAATCATAAGATATACTTTTATACGAATAAAGAGCCAACTAGTGTCGTTTGCTTGTCACAATAGTATACACGTGTCAGTCGAAGGCACGACATAACGAAAGCCAATTCGGCGTAAACTTTCCTGCTGAACAACAACTGAGTAAATTTAGATTCCAAGTATAGAAATTCTTTCACCTCTTCCACTTGTTCCCCATCTATCAAATATTGACATTCATCATAGATTCATCTCTTTCAAAAAGCATAACTATCGCTTTGTTTACATTCACTTTCATTCCTTTCCCTTTCAAAGCTTTATTCATAATATTTACCATCTCCTGTAGCTCATTAGCGGATGACGCAAGTATTACTTGATCATCAGCGTAGAGTAAACATTTGATGAGTAATTCATTCATTCTTAACCCATACATACTTTCTTTTAAATCTGTCAAACATTTATCCATGAATAGGTTGAACAGCCATGGTGACGCAACACATCCCTGTCGAACCCCTCTTTCGACAGGAAACCACGTTTACCACAGCGTTTCTCACCACTCGATCATAGGCCTTTTCTTAATCTACGAAATTAATCGATTAAATACATTGTACGTTGTATATTTCAATAAGATTGATATTGTATGTAAAATGCATTGTTTTGTCAAGAATTTCTGATACGATTGACATACAGTTTAAATGCTGGTGACTTAGGAAAAGTAAAGCGAGGTCGGGTTTAGATATTACAGTAAAATTCGAACTAAAACAATAACAGCGGTGACGTTTTGTTTCAATTCAGATGTTATCACAACTTCATTATGCTACGTATTTGTAATGCCTTTAGTTTCCGTTGTTGTTACGACTAGGCAATAGACGTATATAACTGACAGACAAATGATTAGTAGCGGAATATGTCCAGCTATATGTGTTTGCAGGTAGGTTATATATTTATTAATATATCTAAATTAATATTATAAAGAGGAAACGTTTGTGTTTTTGTATGTATATTAGTATGTTTGTAACGTTTTCACACAAAAACTACTGGAGCGATTTCGAAAAATTTTTCACCATTAGAAAACTGCATTTTTACTGAACGAAATACGCTATATTACTTTTCCAAAAAACATAGGGATCCCTAATAAAAATGCATAAATGTAACCTAGGGTGTGAAAAATTGGTCACAAAAAATCTGTAAACGCGTGCGCTGCGGAAACTATTGATGATAGACCAAAAAAATGTTCTACTATATTATAGAACTTATTAATATCTACAAAAAAGTCAGGGATACCATACGTCTAACTTCTGTAGTTATCTCACTATAACTACTTTTTTGCATTTAACAAGTTAATAAATATTTTATTAAAGACCGTTTCAATACCTGTAAAATATCTTTTAAAATATTAAATTGGACATTACATTTGACAGATATAACGAATATATCGTAGTAGTGTAGCGATGTCCATATTGATTTTATTTGCAGTGTATCATTTTGTTCACGTCTTTCCACTTCTATGAGATCGATATCTAGGTGGTTGAAACCGTTGGGTATTGGTAGTTTTTTATATATATATGTACGTATGAATTGTAAATATCTTTATATATGTACATATTCTATGTTCAATTTCTTTATTAACAGCGTTTACCTTCCTTCTTTCATTGACTGTCTCCCTAACCACAAGTGTTAGAAGAGATCGCTATTTAGCAATAAGACCGCTCACTAAATCTAGTAAATGTTTAGTTATTGTATTGTTCTTTTGTCCTTTATTTTGCGGTGTTCAATAAAATACATACATAGCATAACGCCTCTTTCCCATAGAGGTAGGCAGAGACCACGTCCTTCCACTTGTCACGATCCTTACGTGAGGCGGTAGGTGTGAGGTGTGGCAACATTAAATAAACATCAATAGATGTTGCCATACCGTACAACTGTGTCAACTACCGGTTGACATGATAACATACCATGATACCAGGGTACTGTCTCAAATCGGGCAATCTGAAATATAAGTATCTCTTTCTTTTTAAGTTATAATGTGTATTATCTAATTCGCTTCTCGGAACTGCCGTAACACAATATGCGTAGAGATAAGACCAGACAATACCAAAAACTAAAAATAAAACATTTACAGTGTCCGTTAGTAACTGCGCATGCGTCGCGTGGAGTTTATCTTTTTTTGTGGTATTTTATTAACTATGAGTGATTATTAGTGATTATTTGTGTTATTGATTACATAAGTGATGTGAATAACAATGAAAACACTTGCGGTAAGTTTGAATACAAGGCGAACTTTTTTCACTATCTCAAAATTTAAGCGAAACATTACGTTACACCAGAGTGTACCGAGTGTACCGAGAGCCACTTTAGCGTCATTCGATCCACGGGGCAATCTACACAAAATCGTCCGTGCGGGGGCGAGGCGAACGACTATTATTTCCGTTAACCAAGCGCGGGCAAATTACTGATTAAAAAAAACACAGCCACACAGGCTAAGACTTTAAGACCCACATTTAAAAACAGCACGCCTTTGCTAGTAGGGTGAAAAGGCTTCTAGGCCAACGCCATGGCGCCAGTAAGGAAACTTTGTTTCCATCTATGCTCGTTGTAGACTTTAAAAGTATCCAAATAAAAGTAAAGTAAGTAGCAGCCTATTAACGTCCCACTGCTGGGCACAGGCCTCCTCACTCCGAAGAGCAGGGTTTTTAGAGCGTAGACCCACCACGCTGCTCCACTGCGGATTGGCAGCACAGTACACAACTGCATTCTCTATTCCTTCACTCTCATAGTCGGATGGGACGGGAATCCGACGAGACTGGAGAGAGGTCAGGCGCAGGACCGACGGCTTAACGTGCTTTCCGAAGCACGGGGGTGGATTAAACCGCCAACTTCCCAACGTCGGGCAAATATTGAGAAAATCTTAATAGAAAACTCAATGTTGATTTTCGAATTGGCCCGACCCGGGACTCAAACCCAGGACCTCATGTCTGCAGTCGAACATGCTAACCACTAGACCAGTCTCCAAATAATGTGACATTAACCGGGCACATTACAATAGCAATATAGATTTAAGAAAAAAATTGCGTGCGTATAAAGTACACATGTCAGAAGTGAAACTTCTTTGGCAAACTAATTTTAATGTCTTGTTTATATTGATTTCCGAGACTTAGAGTGAGGGAAAAAGGAAGATGTGTTAGGAATTTAATGAAATTCATTAAAATATCAAAAGCGTCGAAAATTAATACAAGTGATTTTTCAATATTAAGGTAAGGTAAGTAGCAGCCCATTAACGTCCCACTGCTGGGCACAGGCCTCCTCGCTCATATGAGAGAGGGTTTTTAGAGCATAGACCCACCACGCTGATCCACTGCGGATTGGCAGGCATAGAACACAAGTGCACTCTCTATTCCTTATAGTCCGATGTGACGGTAATCCGACACAACCGGAGAGAGAGATTGGGCGCAGAACCGACGGCTTAACGTGCTCTCCGAGGCACGGGGGTGAATCACACCGCCAACTTCCCAACTTAGGGCAAATATGGAGAAAATCTTAATAGAAAATTCAATATCGATTTCGAAATGGCCCGACCCGGGAGTCGAACCCAGGACCTCATGTCTGTAGTCGAACATGCTAACCACTAGACCAATGAGGCAGTCAATATTAGAAATTACTATATTAAATTTTGTTATTGAATTTAAAATTTAGAAAATTTATTTATTTTAAATATTTCAAATGCAAAATAAAATGCCACATGTTATTTGTAAATATTAAAACCACCTAACCCTCAAATGAATTAGCTAAAAATAGGCTGCACGTCTTCGTGACGGTAATCATACTTTTAATCCGTAAAAATTGCCACATGTTATGTGGTAATTAGAAAGTTATTTAGACAGATACAGTATAAATCTTTATCTACTTAAATACTTTATAAAATATTAGCAGTTGTTGCAAAATGAAGGCGCGTGCCGCATCAAATTTATCCGATCCTACGAGAGACCGAGCATGTTCCACTATCCGAGCGAAGCCTGAGCAGGTCACTAGTTATATTATACAAAATTACAATAAGGTCTGTTTAAATTTGTCGCATTTAAAGTCTCACGCTTTAATGGTCCTTCGACCCGGATATGGACGATTACCAACGCAATCCATTCAAATAAATAAAATTGTCTGTTTGTGATGTCAAAATAACTACACTAGAAATCATTTTTTGGTTATTTATTTAGGCATAGCAACGGCTCTTAAAAATAATGTAATTAAAAATCATAATTGTATGTATGAGTCAATTAAAAAGGTAAACGTAACGAAAAACAATTCTTACAAAGAAAAAGCCGAGTTTAATATAAGCATTAGTTTCATGAATTTAATGGCTAAATTTGTCTGAAATTATAACTTGAATAATAATTTATGCGAGAGCAAAAACACTCTCTGCTTATACATATTATAAAACTAGTTGAACAAACATAACGCGTTAGAAGTTATACTTCTTTGGCGTAACAGGATAAAAATCTTTCAAGAAATTTATCTTTCGCCTTATCCTACGCTTGTAGAAATAATAAACGTAAACTAACTTTCATTGGATATAAATAGTTTATAATCTGTTTTCTATAGTTGAGTCTGAAAGTTATAATTTTGATAAGAATGTAGTAATATAATAAAATAATTTAGGTTATTATATAATTATAAAGTATTAAAAAAACTAAAATGTCGCGCATCGTTAAAATTTACTCGCATCATTTATCTCTAACGCGCCAAAAGAAGTATAACTTCAATAATATCGACTCTTTAAAAAAAATGAATGCACCACATATAAATAAAAAAATAATATTAATATTAATGTAAATTCTAGTAGGCTACATAAAATTAACGTCTCGTTTTCGTTTTCGTATACGTTTATGTAATAAACTACCAGAAGACGTTCAAATCGTTAATTAATAGTAAATTAATTGAAAATAGATAATGTAATTTGAAATATTACTTATTAGTAATTAAATAAGACGTACATTCATTCATAGTCGGGCTTTTTTAAGCGTGGGTATGAAAGACCTCATAAAAAAATGATTCCAACAAAAAAATTGTATGTATAATAAAAAAAAACATGTATATTCAAGTACGCTACGATCATATGCAAACTATAGTATTTTTAAGCATTCAATATTACTAAAAACTGTACACTCATGTGTCATGAATCCTAATTGCTTAAAAGCTCTGTCCGCCACTACTTCAATATTGTGTCGACGATGCAAAGTCGATTGCCAAATGGACTGAAAATTATTTCTAATGATAGTTAATTATGCTTAAAGGCAGTTACAATTTTATTTGAGTTTTCGCTTAAGGACTCTCATTACCCCCTTTTTCCCTATTCATATAGTAATTATGAGATTTTTTTAACGTTGTTTAGGCCGTTGTTTCGCTCGTGTCTTCAATTCCGTTGGCATCGCGCCACAGTTAGATAGAATCCCGTGAGTCAGCGTTACGCGAGACCGGTGCGCGACGGCGCGATCGATACCCTGTACGAGTGTACACCCTCCCCTCTGGCCCTCGCCCATGCACCTGTCGTGGCCGGCAGCACGTCGGGCAACCAAAATAATCCAAAAATGAAGTAATCCTAACGAAAACAAGTGCTTTCCTATGTCAATTTTGGCCGCCAGTTCAAGGTCACCGGTCGTAGACCTCCAACTACCTCAAAAACCATAACACGGGTTCAAGCAATACGGTGTTTATTTGTGTGATTTTATTTTTAATTATTACGCGTGGTGGGCAAGGTCGTCGTTTATTTTGCCGTGCACAAATGTCGGATCTGTTCCATTGCAAGTGCGCGCGTGCTCCGAGGTAGATCACAACAAAGGTGCTCCTAGACGATCTATAGTTTACCGAGGTGTGAAAGACAATGGCTTCGAAGGTCCTAGTACCGAGTGCACCGTTTGCCAAATTGCAGGTAAATATTACTATCTTTCAATAAGTTTAAAATGAAAACAGTGCTTCTTCGCGTTCTTTAGTTAAGGCCAATGTGAAAAAAGACGATGGCCTTGTAGGTTTTATTACCAATTGCACCCTTTGCCAAATTGCAGGTAAATATTACTATGTTTAAGTAAGTTTAAAATGATAACAGTGTTCCTATACGATTTTTAGTTAAGCCCAGTGTAGAAAGTCATTGTACCAATTGCATTCTTTGTCAAATTGCTGATAAATATTACGACTTTTAAATAGGTTTAAAATGAAAACAGTTCTTCTATACGATTATTAAATAAGCGTAGTGCGAAAATAGACCATAGTTTCAAAAGTCCTTGTACCACGTGCATCCTTTACCAAATTGCAGATAAATATTACTATATTTAAAATGAAAACAGTGCACCTATACGATTTTTAGTTAAGCGCAGTGTGAAAGAAAGGCAATGGCTTTGAATGTCTTTGTATCAAGTGCATCCTTTGTCAAATTTCAGATGAATATTACAATATTTAAATAAATTTAAAATGAAAACATTGCTCTAATACGATTTTTAGTTAGACCCAGTGTAAATAAAAGACAATGGCTTCGTAAGTTATATTACCAAGTGCACCCTTTGCCAAATTGCAGGAAAATATTACTTTATCTTTTAAATAAGAGTAAAATAAAAAAGTGCTGTTATACGATGTTTAGTTAAGCGCGGTGTTAAGGACAGACAATGGCTACGAAGGTCCTTGCACCCTTTGCGAAATTAATTGCAAGTAAATATTAATATATATTGCTTATTTTTTTTCAAACTCAGTGATCATTGTCGAAATATAGTTGACAACAGTATGAAATATAACAGCTTCAAAAATCTTAGTACCAAGTACAGGTACTGCCTGCAAGTAGAATTCTTTTCCCTAATATTCATTTTCGATCCGACGGAAGTTGGTTTCGAAGGTTCATGTACCAAGTGCACACTTTGCTAAATTGCAGGTAAATAATTCTTTTTTAAATTAGTTTAAAATTGTATAGTAGGAGCATTATTTAAAAAATTCAAGCTTAAGTCAGGCGCGGTGTGAAAGACAGACAATGGATTTGAAGATCCTTGTTTCAAGTGCGTCCTTTACCAAATTGCAGGTAAATATTATTATATATGTTACGAATCGGTATCAAATGTTGATCTGTAGTTATCTGCGGTGTAATTGAACGAGTTTGAAAGATCCTGGTACCAAGTTCACCCTTTGTTAAGCTGCATGCAAATATTACTTCATTGTCGACTTATAGTTAACCCTAAGTATCAAATGTACTAAAATGGAGATAAATATTATTTTCCCGAATATAAGTTCATAAATAAATTATATAATATCCTTATAATAAATTAATTTATTATAAGGATAGGTCATTTTTTTAAGATGCGTTTTAATAGAATTATAACACCTTCGAACGTGCTGTTACTAAGTGCAGCTTAAAGTTAATTACAGGTTGGTATATTATTTCTTACAATTTTTTGAAATAGAACTTATATTTATCATTGTTGATTAACAATGTGGAATGTATTATTAATAGATCTTCAATTAGCATAGAGCATAGCTTAAAACGATCTGATACCAAGTTAACCCTTTGTTAAATGCACTCTTTGTTAAATTGCAGATAAAGTTCCACTATATATGCTTCCTAAATGAATATTATTTGTATGTGTAAGTGTTATGATTTATTTAAGTATCCCATGCATATTTACTCGTTATAACAAAGACGCTTTTATTCGAGAGAAATGATGTGCTTTCGTAAGTCATGATGACCAAATGCACCCTTTGTTAAGTTGTAGGTAAATATTACTTTACGTATTATTACACAGTGTGAGTTACATAAGTGTTTAGTTCGGATTAACAAATTTACTCGTCACAACAAAGACGCTTGTACTCATTTTTATTTATTTATCTTTATTAAAAGGCACTTGTCCCAGTTTACAGTTTAGTAACATAAAAAAACTAAACAAATACATAAAAGATACAGAAAAAATCAAAACTTAAATTAAAAATAATAATAATATAAATAAATTTTAAATTAGAATACAATCAAAATTAAATCTAATAATAATAAAAATACTAAATAAATCTAAATCTTTCTCGTCATTTTCGTATTTGTACAAATTTATAGTATGTTGTACTTTTTTATTTGTTCTGATATAAATATTATGCTTTCGTAAGTCTTCATTACCAAATGCACCCTTTGTTAAGTTGCAGATAAAAATTACTTTATATAACTTCAAAATTTATATTATTTATTTGTAAAACCACGGTTTCAATTACAAAAGTGTTTAGTTCGGATTAACAAAAGCCAATTGATCATTGTGAAGGAAATGTTTTGTCTCAGATAAACCTATGGCCCCCTGCGTATAAACGGTCAACTTGTTGATGATGTTTTTGTAATTTCGATAATTATATCATTCTATTTATCAACCTGTGTCATCGTATTTTTAAATCGTGTACCTATTAAATATGAAAGCTTCAAAAACATTAGTTCAAAAGGTAGTTCGTTGACCCAAGCGTTAGCTGATTTTTGTGTTTCATTGTTGGTCTTTTTTATACTAATGTTTTTTTATGAAACTTTCGTTTCATTTAACTGTACTAACATGATGTAGTGTTGGTAATGCTAATAAAAAGTCCCGTCAGCATTGATGGCTTTAGAACTATCGCCTGTCTTCGTTTTCGGAAGCGGTCTGCTAATACCTTGTATATTGTAATGATGATACCCTTGTAAAATTGTTGTGGGTTCTCTGAATAGGGCGCGAAAGAATCTTCGTAACATATATCATCAGCAGTCGTCATACTTCAATAAAGAATTTTTGAACGTGAAGAAATATATTTGAGAATTTTGTGTAGTGTATATGTTTCTCCATTTAATGTAAAGAAATGTATTCGATATTGCTGTTTGAAACGAAAATAAATGCCAAGAATGATAACAGATGGAGCACAAAGAACTTGTTAGCGGTCAATGACTTTATGGGAAATCTATACTTACACCGGGTTTTCCATTGTTTTCAATAACGAAAACAACGATAGAGTTGCTTTAACAATGTTTTCATAGGATAATGTATATAAACAAACTAACATGGTGTTTTTAGGTAGCTTTTTCAATAATTTACCATTGTACAAATAATACACGTATAAGTACTTTAATTAACTTTTTGCAGTGTGTGTGCTTGGCAAGTTTCTTACTCGCGTTTACAACCATTTATCGCAATAAAACGTGGCCTATGTCCTTTCTCAGGGTCTAGACTATCCGTGTAACAAATTTCATTCAAATCGATTTAGTAGTTTAGGTCTGAAAACGTGACAGATAGATTTACTTCTGATATAAAGATCTAGCTTGAGGAACTATCGCATTAGTATGGATGATTTTGCTTTGAATAATCAGTGACAAATTCAAAAAGTTCACACGACTGAAGTAAAACTAGCTCTTTCTATCTTCACCAATTTATATCTCGCTCTCAACTTACGCTCGCCTCCCCTTATCACACTTTTCGTAACGCTTACCTTACGTAAATAAAACGTGGTTAAAAAGTTTTACTTCAAAAGTTTCTAAAAGTGAAGTTTGTTATAGCACAGTAGGGAAAGATTTTCATCATGTGTTCAAGATTTGTATGTACGAATGTCTTGACTTGATTCAGTCACATTTTTAACCGACTTCAAAATAAGAATGAGGTCATGACATTCCTTTTTATATGAAAGATGGTGCTTCTCATAGGGTTCCATTTTTATTTGGTCCAGTTCTGATGATGGCATCCATGAGAAAACCGTATAAGTCTTACATTTGTATTAAGCATGTGCGAGACAAATGGAGGAATAACTCAAGATCACGCCAATTACGATACAATGTGGGTCCATAAGAGTCGCTACCAACCAAATTCAGAGCAGTTAACACAAGTTCACTGCGTATATTATATATTAGATTATAGAAAATATATTAGAAAACATGTTGTACGTACATAAAACTATCGATCTTTCAATGAAAAGAGTGAATGTAACTTGAGAAATAAAAATAAACTTGTTATAAATTCTAGTAGGCTGCATAAAATTAGGGTAACTGTATACGTTTCTATAATGAACTCTCACAAGACGTGAGGTGTCAGTTAATAAATTCAAAGTCTTTGTTAAAAGATAGTTGATAGAAAAATCATACTATAAGTGGCAAGATTACTTAGACGAACGAATTGCTCTAATTTGTATTTAAATAAAATTAACCTATGTGTTATTGTAATGAGAATGGTAAAAAATTACAAAATTCCCAACTGAATTTGTTATGGGCTCTTCTCAGATCAAGGAAGGAAGGAATCCCCGCTATCATCAGTCGTACATTAGGGTTAGTGTGTGGGGAATAAATATATAAAAAAATATTAGAAATTGAAAGACAAATTTAAAAAAATCTTCTTCGCCCAATACTAGCTTCATCTTCCTAAGCTTCCTTTTATTTTATCTCTAGTTGGTTATTTAGTAATTATTAACTGTCTAAGTTAGTTGTCGTTGTGGTTTTAGTAATAATTTTGTTTTTCATTTTATGTAATATGTTTTTTTTTCTCCTTTAGTGTAATTTTATTATATAAGCATGTTGAGGCTACCAGTAAGTAGGTTTAGTTCTAATTCTAAAACTTGTTATCTTTAAGATTTATTTCTAATTTACTTTTTTTTATAGATATCCCCTGTTGTTGCCCTTTTTTAAATAAATATATAATCGCGATTCAAAAATGCTGTACTAATAAAGATACTTGTAGTTGAATAAAGATATTTTGACTTTGATGATAGTTTGGTTAGGTTTTGATCGTGGAGAAGGTTAATATCATTGGCGCGAACTTTTCTTATTGTCAGGTGGAAGAATACTTTGAGGGAGCCCGTCGCCGGACACCGTACAATTGAGGCGGTTCGCCCTGTCCTCGAACTATGGATGAAAAGATCCCATGGAGTGTTGTCTTTCCATCTCACACACGTCCTCTCGGAGCACGGTTGCTTCGCGAGGTACCTGTGTCGAGTGGCAAGGAGAAAACCGACAGAGGAATGTCACGAGTGTGGCGCGGTGGAGGGCACTGCTGAACACACACTTGCTGCGTGTCCGGGGTGGGCTGACCAACGAACAGCACTCGTGGCAGTAGTCGGAAACGACCTATCTCTATCCGCTGTGGTTAACGCCATGGTAGGGAGGGAAGTCTGTTGGGAGGCGATGGTCTCCTTCTGTGAAAATGTGATGTCGCAGAAGGAGGCGGAGGAACGTCTCAGAGAGGTGGATGGAGACGCTTCCGCCATGCGTAGGAGGAGGCCGGGGCTAAGACGTGCGGCACATGATCGATGTCTACCCCCTTAGGGTTAGCTTGTGGCAACAGATACGAATCCTGTTGCCCGAAAGCGAGGGAAGACAGGTGACATGTCGAGTGCTCCGGGCATGCAATCCGAGCGGAAGAGTTTTGTCGGAGGGAGCCTTGTAAGGCACATCGTAGGCGGGAGTGCGGTCGTATTCTGATCCCGTGCTTTCGCCAGCGAACGTAGGGAGGAGCACCGTCAGGTTTTAGCCGGTAAAAGTCCGGCATAACTTTCAACGCCTCCCCATGGTGTTGCAGGTATCCACGAGGATTTCCCGACGTTACAAAAAAAAACAAAGATCGTGGGATTCATGACAAAGTAACGGAATAAGGATTTTTTTGATTCGATCTTTGAAAAATATAGTTAATGTGTGACCTAATATGATACTGTACATATTCTTATAAATTTACGGACTATATAAGTTGGAGATAGGAATACAATTAGCTTAGCTCATGATATAATCCTTGTTGACTACGAATCTTGTTTGAATTTACGCAGAATGTTGACATATGAAATCCTTTGTTTTATAACATAAAGGTTAGGGCTTGAATAGGATTTCATGTATTCTATTTATTACTTTCTGTTTTCTGTAGCTTCATACCCACACTAAATTTAAAAAAAAAACTTTCTTTACCTTAACTCTTTAAATTCACCTTATCGTTAATCGAACCTCTGTGCTTCTGCTTGCAAAATGAATAATAGTTTATGTTTGACTATATACGTCTTAACATATAAATAATCTAATTCCCAACATCCAAAACACGTTTTTATTCACACAATTGTTTTCAAAAGGGACGACATGAATCAAATTGAACATATCCGTTTGAGTATCATTCGTTTAAACTATTAATTGCTTACTCCACCCATGAAGTGAGATAAAAGGTAAGTAGCAACCTCTTAACATCCCACAGCTGGGCATAAGTCTCCTCAGTTATAGGAATGAGGGTTTTAGAATATAGACCCATTAAACTGCTACACCACGGGTTGGTAGGCTATATATACCCCAGAACTACTCCCAGGATGTGCAGGTTTGACATCTGACTGGTGGGAGGCCCTGGCTGTGGCTAGTTATCACCAGTTGGCTAAGAGGTAGGTGAAATGCCTCTTAATAGATTAGCGTTATAATTTACCATCAATTGATTTGACCATTGATTGAAAAGAACAATCAAGCATGTTAGTTTCTTTTTTATAAAGAGGAACAGTTCCTCTTCTTCTGTGGATTCAAACTAAACATGGCTTTGGGTTGTATTTCATTAGACATTATGCATTGTACAAACAGCTAACTACGGCTTTGGTAATAAGTTAATTATTCATAGTTATTACGGCCCAGAGGGTACGGCCCGGAGGCCCAGAGGGTGCTTAGTCAGATAATCTGTCCGGTTACTAACTAAGCANAATTATACTTATAAAATGCATGCAATTTCAGGTGAAGAAATCACCGGCCGAGTCAAATGGCGGCGGTTTCGTAATAAGCGGCGACCCAGCCGCGAGGGTGGCACACTTAGAGCACAGTGTGCGCTTCCTGCAAGAACAACACCGACTAATGCTGAGTGGCCTTCACGCTGAAATAGAAGCATTGCGAGAGAGAAATAGAGGTATTTGAAAATGTCGTAAATTTTACGACAAAACATTTGGCTACTTGCTCTTATAGGACTTGCAAAGTAGAGTTCATTGAATTTGTTTGTTATACCAAAAAAATAGTTCGTTAGAGTACACTTGCAGTTTCGTAGTTTTGGACGATAAGGAAAGTAAGAGTAACGACTAATAGGGCCTGATATTTGATGTGTTTGTTATTCTTAGAAAATATATGAGTTAGACTACACTTGCAGATTGGTAGTTTTGGACGATAAGAAAAGTAACTGGAACAACTAATAGGGTCTGCTATTTGATGTGTTTGTTATTCTAAAAAAATAATTCATTAGAATACACTTGCAGTTTTATACATTTGGAGGAAAGTAAGAGGAACACCTAATAGGGCCTGGTATTTGATGTGTTAGTTATTCCTGGAAAAAACATGAATTTACGGTACACTTGCAGTTTGGTACATTTCGACAACAAGAAAAGTAAGAGGAAAAACTAATAGGGCCCGCTATTTGATGTGTTTGTTATTCTTAGAAAATACATGAGTACACTTGCAGTTTGGTAGATTTGGACTACATAAGAAAGTAAGAGGAACAACAAATAGAGCCTGTAAATAGACCAAATTGCTTTATCAGGATTTGCAAAGAGAAGAGTTTATTTGATTTGTCAGTTTTCTCAAGAACAAATATGAATTTAAGATCCATTTGCAGTTTTGTAGATTTGGGCAACAAGAAAGGTAACACGAACAATAGAACCTAAAATAGATCAAATTACTTTTACTGGACTTGCAAATAAAGTTTATCTAATTTGTTATTCTATTACCAAACGTGAGTTAAGTGCCCACTTATAGTTTAGTAAAATTTGGGCAACAAGGAAGGGAAGAGGAACCAAAGGGGGCCAGAAAATAGCACAAAATTGTTCATATTTGTCTATTTTAAGTGTAAATACTATTTACAACGCAAATATACACTATTTGCAATGATTCACATTCAACATCAGGTGATCCTAACAAGTGACATAATGACTTCAATTTGTAATTATACATTAAATTTTTTATAAATAAATATGAGTTTTTGAAATATTTACCTATATAATTAGTCAATAAAACCACAAGTGAGTTATTCATTGAAGACTTTTTTGTCGTAAAAAGTACGACAGACTGAAAAATTAAACTAAGTGAGATACATTCGTACAACAAAGTTATTCGTATTTTAGTAAAAAAATTAATAACTACTCATACTAAGTGTGCAACAACTGTACACTTAACAAGAGTTTAGTTCGTCTAGAAATTTAAAAATTAATGGTTAAATGGAGGTACTCCAACTAAGTGTAAATACACCTAAATGACTCTACAGTCATTCGTGTTTCAACAACACAAAAAAAAATAATAAAAATGGTATTTATGACACGTTTATTCACTGAAACAAAGAGTTTTAGTTACAGTTCAAAAATAAGGAAGTAAAGCTACTCATAGTAATTATGTTACACATGTTCACTGGAACAAAGAGTAGTTTAACTTCCACTTGAAAAGAATGATAAGGAAATAAAGATGCTCAAACTATCACATGTAAAGACCCAACACACACATAACGTAAACTAGAAGATATAGAAACCTTTTAAGTAAAATTTAGGGAGAAAGCATGACGAGAGTGTTAGAAAAGTGTGGCTAAAGGAGGTGAACAGTTTTACTTTCTTTACTTGAAGAGGGTTTCAGAGCATAGACAAATCATGTTGCTCCACTGCGAATTTACAGGCGTAGTACAAAAGTGTATCCACTAACACTAGTGCACTCTCTATTCCTTCTTTCTCATAGTAGGATGTGTCGGCAATCCGACATGAGCGGCGATATATCAGACGCAGGATAGCTACACAATACATGTCAAATACTAAGAAGTTCTTAACTCGAACCCAGGACCTCATGTCTGTAACCGTACAAGCTGACCACTGAAGCAACATGTGAACTACTAATAGGAAATCATTACCTCGTTTCAGACTTACAATTCCAACTTATATTCAACAAAGAGTCGGCTATAAAAACAACGCCGCCTTCGACAGAGGACAATGCTGAGAGCAATGAGGTAATATATACAAACAAGTCAAATTGCAGTGCATGTTATTACGGAAATAGCGAGGACGGAGGGGTATTAAATTTCCTACACTTATTCATTATATCTATACAAGGTGTTAGGGAAGGTGCCCTAGCTGCTCGTGCCCTCGCAACTGGCCATGGCGTCTGTTTTTTTTTTAATCGCGGGGGAAATCTTAAATAAGATCGGGCTATCGGGTCATGTGAGGTTGTACCTACTAAACCCCCTCGGCTATCTGCCTCTGCACATGTAAGATAGCTCCGGGTTCTCTGTCGAAATTCGCCGAAGCTACCCTCGTGCAAAAGTCCATAAGACTCATCCAGGTAGGATTTAATTCCCTACCATGAATCGTCTCATCATCATTAATTCACTTTCGCAGTGACAGAGNAAATTTGGCGAGAAAGCTGGTGAATGCATGATGAGAGTGTTACAAAAGTGTGACTAAAGGAGGTGAATGGTTTTACTTTCTTTACTTAAAAAGGAGAGGGTTTTCAGAGCATAGACAAATCATGTTGCTCCACTGCGAATTTACAGGCGTAGTACACAAGTGTATCCACTAATATTAATGCACTCTCTATTCCTTCATTCTCATAGTAGGATGTGTCGGCAATCCGACATGAGCGGCGATATATCAGACGCAGAATAGACGGCTTAACGTACTCCCGAGGCAATGGTGTGGAACACACCGACAGCTACACAATACATGTCAAATACTAAGAAGTTTTTAACTCGAACCCAGGACCTCATGTCTGTAACCGTACAAGCTGACCACTGGAGCAATGAGGCATATATATAGGGAACATGTGAACTACTAATAGGAAATCATTACGTCGTTTCAGACTTACAATTCCAACTTATATTCAACAAAGAGTCGACTATAAAAACAACGCCGCCTTCGACAGAGGACAATGCTGAGAGCAATGAGGTAATATATACAAACAAGTCAAATTGCAGTACATGTTATTACGGAAATTGCGAGGACGGAGGAGAATTGAATTTCCTACACTTATTCATTATATCTATACAAGGTGTTAGGGAAGATGCCCTAGCTGCTCGTGCCCTCGCAACTGGCCACGGCGTCTGTTTTTTTTTAATCGCGGGGGAAATCTTAAATAAGATACCCGATAACTTGGGTCGGGCTATCGGGTTATGTGAGGTTGTACCCACTAAAACCCCCTCGGCTATCTGCCTCTGCACATGTAAGATAGCTCCGGGTTCTCTGTCGAAATTCGCCGAAGCTACCCTCGTGCAAAAGTCCATAAGACTCATCCAGGTAGGATTTAATTCCCTACCATGAATCGTCTCATCATCATTAATTCACTTTCGCAGTGACAGAGATGGACTTCCCAGGATCTTTCTTGGCAGTGAAAATCCCCTAGTCTCACTGCTTGCAACCCAGATGTCCCATTAATCCAGGATTTACAATTTTCTTTTTCTTTAGTCTTCTGGTAAGACTATACCGCCTTATTGGCTCTAGTTCCAGATAGAATTACCGATTCTTTGCCGGTCTCGTTCAGCGGTCTCCTTTTTGACCATAACGGTTTCGCAGAAGGAGATCACCGCCCTCCAACTTCTGACATTCTAGCGGCCACGGCGTCTAGAGGTCGTTAATCCGGGCTGAGACGTCAGGTGTTTTAATTTTATGTTTCATTGCTGGTTGTTTTTTTAGTAGAGTAATGTATTTTATGAAACTATCGTTTCAATTATAGTCTCATTAGTAGTATCATCTGTTGTCGTTTTTGGGAGCAGTTTTCTAACATCTTGTACATATAAAAATCAATTACTGTTTATTTCGCTAAAACTCCAGGACCGCTGGACTGATTTGGCTAATGTTGGTATTGAATTGTTTGTGGTAGACCAGAGGAGGTTTAAAAGGTGAGTGAATGTGAGAAAACAATACCTGGAATACAGTAAATACAACAATATCACCTCTCCTTAGAAACTAATGGTTTCTGTCAAACATTTGATGTTCATCCCGTCATGTAGAAATCAAATCAAATTTATAAGAAACTTTTGTTTTTTATATTTGTCATTAACAACAATTTCTGATCGCAAGTATAGTATTGGACTTTGGCGGGAATCGAAAGGTCACGTTTATTTAATTACGAATTTGGCTGGGCAGAGAGCACGGATCGCTCTCCTACAGCTTGGTACAGGTGTTTACCAGTCATGGTTGCTTCGGTAAATATCTGTATCAAACTGTTGGCTGTGAGCCGTCGGCCAGCTGTTACGAGTGTGGTGCCTCGTTAGATACAGCTTACCACACGGTGGCAGAATGTCCCGCCTGGGGTTCTCAGCGACTCATTATCACGTCGCTGATCGGCACAAACCTCTCATTGGCTGATATTATAGATATAATGCTCATCAATGAGCAGGCCTGGAGAGCCGTTGCCTCCTTTTGTGAGACTGTAATCTCGCTTAAGGAGGGACGACAAAGGGAGAGGGTGAATGCCGCTGAGACACTCCGGCCCAGACGAAGGGGAGTAGGAAACAGAAAGAAAGAAAGAAAAGAAAAGAAAAAATCTTTATTCGGGACAATTATAAACTTATACTATATTAATATCTTATACAAATATATTTCATTAATGTATAGATATATAAATTAATGAAAGGAGGCGGAGGTTCATGCAACTCCTCCCCCTGTAGAATATCTGTGAGCCGAATACAACCGAGGGGTCAGAGAGGAATGCCTCAACGAGCCTCTGGTTCCCCACTCATGGTTGACGACGGTCCCGCTGGGTTTTAGTGGGTATTGCGAGTTCTTCCCCTCGCCGATTCCCACACTCCCGACCCCACAGTCGGGGTGCGTAAATGTATTTCCCAGCGTCAAAAAAAAAAGTACGGAATTTGCCGGGTCAACTAGTAGTTTATATAGTTAGAAATAACTATTCATAAAAAATACGTTAAATCAATAAATAAAACATTTACAAACGATGGGTCTTTATCATTAATTGTATTCATCATTATTATAATCATTATCGTTTGGTTCTTTTTCATTTAAAATTTCATAGAATTTGATGCGGAAAATATAGGCAAATGAATCATCGTGTAATCTCTGCCAAATCTATGATTGTATTATAATTTTTGACCATAAAACCTTAATAATATTCAGACTTATAATTAATAAGGAAATGGCTTCGCTGGTGGTTTATTATATAGTCACGGCTGAAGTCTCTCACTAGTCTAGACTCTAGACAAAATAGAAAATGCTATTTCTTAAAAAGCCCTATCAAATGAAATCGTACTGGTATTAGAAACCTCGCCTGTCCCTAATGGCGTTTTCTACTTACATAAATTGAATTAGGTTTAAATTGTTACTTTAACTAAGTTGTATATTTCTGCGTAAAGTTAGTATCTATCTATATATATAATAAACTAGCTGTTCCGCGTGGTGTTACCCACATAGTTCTTGATTCGCTTGTCCCGTTATTAGTTAACATTAACCTCTTTTTGATAAACATTTCATTTTTATCTGGTATCATATTTATTTTATAGGAGAAGTTAAAAAGAGAAGTCACTCGGTTAGAAAAAGAAGCGGCGGCGGCGCGAGGAGAAGCACGAGCAGCTGAAGCACGAGCTCTTCAGCTACAGAGACTTGTCGATACTCAGGCAGAGTAAGTATTCAATACACTAATGCTTAAAAACTAATTACGTTTTGCAGAATACCTAAAACACTTTTAAGGGAAACAGGCTATAAATTCAGCAGATTAGATACCACTTACAGATACTATATTTATGTCAGTTGAACTTCTGCTGAACCCACTTTGAGGAGTGGGCGATGATCCTGAAGGTACTCTTAAAAATTTTACAAAATCTTAGCTCACTTGCGAAACTGCGTCTGCGTACACTGTAAGTACAAATGTTAATATAGGTGTTAAAGTACGGCGACATCTGTTTGATGCTTATGTCACTTTGCTACAATCAGGGCGAAACCTACGACACATCAGCCGCTGTGTCCCCGCTTTTTAAACTCTCTGACATCTACGGAGATATCCATTTTTATTAAATGATGTTTTCAACCTAACTTGAAACAGGTTGAAAAGAGTAGGAGACAGCACTTAGCCTTGCGGTACACCAGAAATTACGGTCTTAGCGTCACATCAGAAACCGTCGACAATGGTTTAGAAAAAAACTTAATTACGCATTTAAAAAACTGGCAATCCAGATGTACACCGTATGGTAGCTTTGAAAGAAACTCCTTGTAACACTCTATCAAAAGCCTTAGCAATATCTATGCTCACGGCTAGAGCTTGGCTTAGAGCAACTGTAGCGAAAACCATATTGCTTGCGCGTTCCTTTAAACCTTGGAGCAGTTATCCAGTGTGAGCCCTTTCGTTGGCTCACCACGTAAACTATACCTGTTCAATCGCAGAGCAGAAAATCGCTGTAAATGTTTTTGAATATTCACTACCAGAGCCAGAGTGCTTTTCGTGTCTGTCGTATGTGGTGTCAGCGTGGACATGGAAAATCGAGTTAGCTGCGCGGGCGCCCTTATCTAGTCATATATTTCTCACACCCAGATGTTGTTCACGACTTCACTATGACCGTATTCTATACCCTTCTTATCTTTATTAATCTAATAACAAAGGAAATCTATCTATTTTCTTTAGTATATCTAGTTTATCCTAAAAGTCGCGAACATCCAGGAATCTTTCAGGTAGTTGCGCGGAATCAAAGGTTTGGGAATACGCTTTAAAAGGCGTAATTTAAGAAATCATAGACCATGCCGTTATATGGACTAAAGCCTCTGTCGGGAACGGATTGTTATTATCAATAACAGAGGTTTCCCACATATCCAGGGCATAGCTATCCAGGCCTATAAATATGTGAGCGTGGGGTTTGCTTGCCAGTAAAATGCGCAAACTGGAACTGGGCGGCCCGGAATCGAAGGTCTGGGCATATGCTTTAAAAAGCGTAATTTAGGTTGATTGGTCAAGGTCGCTACTTAGATTAGGGATATCTCTGTTGGGAGCACATTATAACGATCAATAACAAAGATTTTCCACATAGACTTGCGCTTGGCTACATTCACACCTGATGTTAAGTGTCGATGTAGCCTAAGCTGAATCGCGCTTGCCTATGAGGTGCATATTCACCCTGACCTTAAAAATACCCGAATTGTAGGAGTTACCAAAGCTGGTGTTCCCCTATTTTGCGGTGCGGATCAGAAATGATTTGTCAAATCGTTTGGTGCGCTATATAGACTAGAGGCGCCTAGTTCAGGACATTGTAATGATAGTAACAAAGGTTTCCCACATGTTCAGGGCACAGCTATCCAGGCTTATGTTATGTTTAAGGCAGTTAACATAATGACACTTCACTGCGTATACATATTAGAAAAGTTGTTGTACGTACACAAAAACATTGACTCTTTTAATAAAAAGAGTGAAAGTATATCATATAACTTACGAAACNATCATTTCGTGAGACCTATGTCCAGCAGTGGACGTCCATCGGTTGAAGCGAAAGCTGGTGTTCCACTATTTTGCGGTGCGGATCAGAAATGATTTGTCAAATCGTTTGATGCGCTATATAGACTAGAGGCGCCTAGGTCAGGACTTTGTAATGATCAGTAACAAATGTTTCCCACATATCCAGGGCACAGCTATCCAGGCTTATATAAATGTGAGCGTGGGGTTTGCTTGCCTGTAAATTGCGCTAGCTGGAGATGGGCGGGTCTGGATCTAAGGTCTGGGAATACGCTTTAAAAAGCGTAATTTAAGTAATGGTTCGTAAAGACCGCTATGTGGGCTAGTGGCACTTCGGTCCGCACATTATAATAATCAGTAACAAAGGTCTCCCACATATGCATGGCACAGCTAAAAGCGTAATTTAAGTAATAGTTGGTCAAGGTCGCTACTTGGGCTAGAGGTGCCTTGGTCGGCCCATTGTATGATCAGTAAAAAACGTCTCCCACATATCCATGGCACAGCTATCCAGGCTTATATAAATGTGAGTGTGGGATTTGCTTGCCAGGAAATTGCGCGAGCTGGAGCTGCGTGGAGCGGGGTCTGAGTGCGCAGCGGGGACGGTGGCAGTTGCGGAGGCGGGGTGCGAGGAGAGCCGCGCAGAGCTGCGGGCGCGGCTGGCGGAGGCAGAGCGGCTGGTGCGGCGTCTGCGCGCGGACGCCGAGCGCCAGCGACGAGAGGTACTCGGGGGCGCTGGCGTCACCAACCTACTGTTCGACGGCGCGGCCGCACGACACGCGCACGTACGTGTCCTCTGCAACACACCTCGCTTACGCTCACAACACGGGCTCCTTATACAAGCTGTTAGGCGACCGCTTCCGAAAACAAAGACAGACGATAGTACAAATGACACCTTTGATGAAAGGACAGAAAAATAATAGATCTTGTTTAACAAAAAGAATAATTTAGATTTCCGAGATATAGAGGCAGGGAAAAAGGAATATGTGTAAGGAATTTAATTGTCATTATTAAGTGTCAAAAATTAATACAAATAATTTAATAAAATCTCAAATGACCAATTGCAAATAAAATGGTCACATGTTTTATGAAAATATTAGAAATTATAAATAAAATTTTATTTTTCAATTTAAAATATTATGAAAAATTGTGTATAAAATTATTAATCCTCCTCTATGCCACATTTTATTTATAAATATTAAAACTAACTAACTTACAAATGAAATATCATAAAGAACGCTGCATCATCGTGACGCTATTCACGCTTTTCATCGCATAAAAAAACTAGCAATGAAACACAAAATCAAAAACAGAGCGGAACTAGACTGTGTTTTTTGAAACTATCGTTTAATTTAGACGTACTATGATGAAAGTAAGCCTCTTCATTATGGTACGGCTTAATGAAACGATAGTAAAGCTAATAAAACTTTAAAAAAAAATTGATCAACATCTTTCATCAAAAGTGTCATTAGTATCGTTTGTCTTAGTTTTCGGAAGCGGTCACCTAACACTGTATACACACTTCTCTGGTTGACTTTTGACGGTCTATTTAATCGTACTCTTGTGTTGGGTAGGACAATATTTAGAAATAATCCATAATAAATTTGAATTACCTTAAAACCGCCTTGTAACGCTCTCTCGCTCGTTCGATATGCGTTCGAATATTCGTGACATTTAACACGAGTAGACTATATGTTTCGGCCACTTTTATTACTTTTGAAAAATAATTAAAAATTATCAACTCATAATTCTATTAATAGATATATGTAGCTTGTATGATCGTGATTACTCAGTCTCATTCAATACAAACATGCACAACGTGAGTGTAATAATGAAATTCCGCGTCACTATTTTACCATAGCAACATTTTGCTTGACCTCAAATAGAGGTGGACTGCAGCTTTGACTAATTATGAGCTCTCCAAGGCTATTTATTCACTCGATTTTCCTGAAATCAAACATTGACTCATGCGCGATGTATACGTTCACTTTGAACAGTTAAACCGTATTTTTTAATCACCAACAATGTCGTAAGGATTATATGACCCAGTCTGTGATTTTTGTCTCTATGATATAGACTACTAATTCTCTACGTTATACATCAAAAAATCTCTATGGTATAAAATAATCAATTGTCTATGATATAAAATACAAATTCTCTATGGCATAAATTTTCAATTTTCTATAAAAATTATCTATGGTATTAAATAATAAATTCTGTATAGAATAAAATATTAATTCTCAATAAAAATTCTAATTACTATAAAATAATAAATTGTCTATGGTATAAAAATCAAATTATCTATGGTAAATAATACGAATTCTCTATTAAAAAACAGGTCTAATATAGGTCTAATATACAAAGAAAAGCGTATGCATATAAAGTTCTTTTATTATTATTATTTCTATACAAAGAAACCGAAGTAAACAGCCGGCGCGGACGGACATACGTTTCGTTCGATAAAAAAATAAATTGACATTAAATTATGTGTAAAGAGTGAAATATTAATGTCTAGACCTATCTATCTTTCGCCTTTTTTATAGAGAAGTGTGCGAGTTGTCTAACTTTTTGGTATTTTTTTTCTAACTTTGTTCCGTTTCCGCGCCATCGTACTTGCTTTCTAGTTTCCCTTGCATGAATCTTAATAAAATTATTTAATGAATGCAAATTGACAGTTGTTAGTTCACAGTAACTACCATTAAGTAGATATGTAAATGTGATAGTCCCCATTCCGTTCCAATCGTACCCTTATTTTGATAATATGTAGCAAAAATTATGCTTATCACGTTCTGAGATGTCTAATTTTCCAATATCAATTGTTTTATACATGAGTAGTAAATTACCTTTTACCAGATTATATAAGATTACAGTCAAGCGTAAATCACACACAGTTTTACGCAAATTCAAATCTGTCGATAAAAACTTTTATAGAATAAAAAAAATTATCATTATCCACTAATTTTCATTATTGGATACTATATTTATATAGTTGAATTTTGCGGGTTCCGTAGGATACCCTCAGAACATTGAGTTTGTAAAGAGTTGCTTCCTTTTTGTACAAATGAGGCGAGACTTATTAAATTGAGCCAATACATTTGACACGCCTCAATGTCTTCACATCATATCTCTCTCACTCACACGAAAAAATGAGTAACGCGATATATAATATGAAGTAAACTATATGATGAGCCACTCTTACATTTATGGGAGACACATGTTCTTCTCACATACCCTCGTCTGCGGTTATGTTTGAAGCCTGCGAGATAAATGCCAGTAGGGCTACTAGCAGTAGTAAATGCATTAAAGTAAAAAAGTCGTAAATGTATTTATAAACCGACTTAAAAAAAAGGGGAGTTCCCTGCAAGTTTCAAAGAGAGACTTGTCAATGTTTGAGACTTGTCGTGAATTCCCCTGTATTTTTTCAAGTAAGATGCTATTATAAAAGTCACGTTCCTGGAATCTGGTTTATTTATATGCCCGAATGTTGGATGAAATTTCACTAGTTCGATTAGATGTTTGTAAATCATAGTGAGGGGACCATGGGCTTGGGGGCCCCATATTATAATTTAGTAGTTACGCCACTGGCAATCCGTTCCAAATGAAAAAGCAGGATCTAATAGTTAAATGAGGCGTTAAGGCTAAATGTTAGCTAAATAGTTGCAGTGTATGAAGAACTCCCTGCACGCGTCATTACGTGCCAGTGGCCTGGACGGGTACGGGTTCCAGAATCACTACCATTTCCCACCAGTACACACATCAGACTTCTGGCGCGAGCCACTCAGAGAGTAAGTATTGACAACTTTGCAGATTATAGAAACGGTTTAAAAGTATATTTGTATAAACTAATGAACGCATGACCTTAAAATGACGTCATACTTACGTCAGTTGACGACAGAATACGATTATTGACAACTTTATAGAATACAGATTTATAGAAAAAGTACACGTTTATAAAACCTAGTGAGCAGATGGTCTTAAAGTGACGTCATACTTAGATCATATAAAGGTCTGTGGACGATCGAATACAAGTATTGACTACTTGACAGCCTCGCTGGCCTAGTAACCACCCTACCAGCAAAGACGTATCAGCAAACAAAGAGATTTAGTGGCCCGATACGATGCTGTGTAGAAACCGTAAGAGTAATATCGCCTCTTATGTGATTAGCGCGCTCCACCTAAGACTGTATCATCACTTACCATCAAGCGCTAAACTATCAGCAATAAATAAAGTATACGTATGACCTTAAAATGACGCCATATTTAGGTCATACAAAGATCAATTTACAATAAGATACGTATACTTGAAGTAATGGTGACTAAATTTATGTCATTAATCCAGATGTCAACTGGACATCATACGTATGTCATTTTGATATATAATTGTCAATATACTAGGCAACTATACTATGGGTCTCATGCAGAAGCTCAGTCACTCTGCGTGCGATGGAGAGGGCTATGCTCGGAGTTTCTCTACGTGATCGAATCATAAATGAAGAGATCCGTAGTAAAACCAGAGTCACCGACATAGTCCTAAGAATCGCGAATCTGAAGTGACAATGGGCGGGGCACATAGTACGAAGACCCAATTGACGTTGGGGGCCGAAGGTGCTGGAGTGGCGACCCCACACCGGACGTTGCAGTGTACTGAGACCCCCCACAAGGTGGACCGACGACATAAAGAGGGTCTCCGGTAGCCGCTGGAGCCAGGCGGTGCAAGATCGGGCCTTGTGAACGTCATTACGTGAAACCTATGTCCAGCAGTGGACGTCCATCGGTTAAAGCGACGACGAGCGACGACTAGGCAAAAAAAAGTTCGTGGGGTTATAATTTATTGTATACTTATATGAACTGTATATCGTAAACAAGATATAGTGGGTTTAAAAGCTGATATTAAGAAGTATAAATAAATGTGTTAGATAAGTTTGTTTACTTTATATAAAACCCCGTTCTTTACCATAAATTTTTATGGTTGTTTTAAAATAAGCATATAATTCCGTAGAGAATACAGTATGGGATCACGAAACAGAACTAACAGAAGACCACTGACTCTGCCTGAACTATCAGCTGTTGGACAACCGTTGCGCTCCACCGTCTATGCTAATAGTATGTACCTATCTTGTAAAAGTTAAACTATCTTATTAAGGTTTCTATTCTATAATCTTCTTGATTGTACATAGAACAAATCTTTACGTGGCGGCATATACTAGCGGGAATTTTAGTAGAGAGAAAGAAAACTACAGCGTAATTCTATTTTAAAATAAGCAATTTTTTAACGTTTCCTACAAGAAATAATAGTAAAGTTAACACCGTCTATATCGGATATTATTAAGCTCCAAAAGGACAGGAATCCAAAGTCGTAAAACAATTTAATAAAGAAATATATATGAGATTATAAAAAAAACAACTAAAACTGAATTCCTTCCTTCCTATATTTAAATTCAAAACCAAAGCAAGTGTAAGGGAAAGTCGTATAAATTGGGGAGAAAAACAGGGCAAGCCCACCCACGATTTTTAAAAAATATCGCGGGCGAAAATATCATATTTTTCTCATTAGGTTGCGTAATATATTTAGTGTATGAAATTCGTAATTCCTCTAAACTGAAAAAAAGAAATAGAAAGTAGAAGATATAAAAGAAAACAGTGTAGTTATAAGTAGGACATTATTTATTTATTTATAAACTTTATTGCACAAAGTGCAATCGACCGGCTTAAAGCTTTATCTACCAGCCAAACTTTCTGGTGTACCAAAGTCGTTGGTAGATGTGCATTACAGTGTTAATGAAAAAATACAGAGATAGACGGAAATAAAGAAAAATAATAAAATATTAATGATAATTAGAGCCTGCCTCATTGGTCTAGTGGTTAGCGTGTTCGACTACAGATATGAGGTCCTGGGTTCGAGTCACGGGTCGGGCCAATTCAAAATATTAATATTGAGTTTTCTATTAAGATTTTCTCAATATTTGCCTAAAGTTGAGAAGTTGGCGGTGTGATGCACCGGAGGGCACGTTAAGCCGTGCTTCGGAGGGCACGTTAAACTGTCGGTCCTGGGCCTGATCTCTCTCCGGTCGTGTCGGATTCCCGTCACGTTTGACTATGAGAGTGAAGGAATAGAGAGTGCCCTTGTATACTATGGGTAGGTCTATGCTCTAAAAACCCTCTCTCATATGAGTGAGGAGGCCCGTGCCCAGCAGTGGGACGTTAATGGGCTGCTACTTACTTACTTTTACTTAATTAGAGCTAGGTGTAAATTATGACATGAACAGCGGTGATAACAACACCACAACGAATAAAAAAAGGGGTATCATACTTGAGGTCATTGAAGCAGTGATGTAATTAGAATTAATTAATCTATGGCTTTGTTTTACAGATCATACACGAGTTCGAGGGTACGGTTACGAAAAAAATAAAAAGAGTCAAACCACAAATGGAGAGACAGCGAATGGGAAGACTCCAGAAGAACCTCCAGGTAAATATAAAAAATCTACAATGTCAATTCTATAAAGCGAAATTGAAGACATATTTTGTTGAGTATAAGTATAAAGATACAAACCTTCTATATATATTCTCCATATCAGATAAAAATCGGTACAAATTATTTGAAACATGTAAATAATGATTTATGAATAATTTTGCCGCCAAAACGGCTTACGGCAGATTCTGGTTTGTTAAAGATTCGTTATCTATACACCTTATTACATCATTAAGATTTTTTTATGATCTGGCGATGAATACTTTTGGATTTATCCATTCAAAAATTTACACGATCATCATCATTTGTTTGCCCTTATCCCATTAGATAGGGTCGGCACAGCATGTTTCCTCTCGCCACTTTACTCTATCCGCTGTCATTTCTACATTCATACCCCTTATACACACATCCTCTTTCACAGATTACATCCAAACTTTTTTGGATGCCGCTTACCATCATATTTAGGGCCCTCTTGCATACATGGCTATCCTCCCTTCTCATGACATGTCCATAGATTTATAATCTATAAAGTTTATTACATCTTTGAGATTTCTTTTTATGATCGAGCGATGAATAATTTTGGATTTATCCATTCAAAAATTTACACGATTGTCACCATATCTTTGCCCTTATCGCCATAGATGGGGTCGGCACAGCATGTTTTCTTTCGCCACTTCATTCTATCCCCTGTCATTTCTACATTCACACCCCTTATACACACATCCTCTTTCACAGATTACATCAACACTTTTTTGGATGCCGCTTATCATCATATTTAGGGCCCTCTTGCATACATGGCTATCCTCCCTTCTCATGACATGTCCATACATCGCCTTCCACTCCGTAACTTCTCGGTAACTGGTGCTACTTTCACACTTCCTCTAATATCTTTGTGTGCCTCTCCGATTAGCGAAGGCTAGCAGTCAGTTGATTATATTTAACTTTTTCCCTCCCTATTTGAGCGGCTCTTGCGATCCCGGTCCACTCCCTGATGTTGCGCAACCAGGATTTTCTCTTGTGACCAATACGCCTCTTGTCAGCCACTTTGCCCATCATTATTTGTTGTTAGAGTCCGTACCTGTCATGTCTCAGAACATGTCCCAGATACGCAACCTTCTTCTTTTTGACGGTCTTCCAAAGTTCCCGCTGACAATCCATTCGTCGCAAGACCTTTTCATTGGTAACTCATAAAGTTACCAATGAAAAGTAAGGACCCATAAGGTCCAGCTGATTTTGAGCATACGTCGGTAAGTCCACATTTTAAATGCTTCTATACGTTTTCTGATATCCACTTTTATCGTCCAAGACTCGTATCCGTATTATTCCTCTAATATACTCAATTCCTAAAAATGTACGCGATCATAATGCAAACACCTTTAATATTTTAATGACCGTTAAATTCATTAAATTCTTAACATATCTTCCTATTTGCCTCCATCAAAGTCTCGGAAATCTAAAATTTTAGATTTGTTATAAATAAAAACAAGACTTAAAAATTAGTTTGCCGAAGAAGTTTCACTTCCGACATATGTACTTTGTACGCACGCACATTTAATTTTTTTTTTTTAATAAACATTCGCTATATTTACACGCATATTTTATTTTGCTATATTCAAATTATAATTCATAAAAAGATATAGGAATTACCTGTAGAACTAAATATAGCTCCAATTACAATTACATGCTATTTTCATGTATTTTTTTTGTAAAAAAAGCTTTTTTATTTTATTTTTGTTGAATTTCAGAAGAGCACCTATTAAAACCGATATACACCGATAGGTTAGCAAATAAAGGAAAATCAAACGAGGATCGTTTGCCCACGTATCCCGAGTTGAAAATAGTGGTTACTAAAATTATCCCCCACGGCAATGGTGAGGAAAATGTATTTATTTGTTGACTCACGACTGACTTACTAACTCAAAATTATAAACAGCATGCTATGTATTTCAACGCGGAGTTTTACATATAATATGGTTAAAGGCTTATAATTAATCAAATTAATAAACAATCTATTTAAAGGAATGCGTTTTTATATAATTATCTGGTATAAAATATCAGCAATTTAATAAATTAAAATCATTAAACGTAAACTAATTGCAGGAATGGGATTTTTTAAAAGTATTTAGTATTAAAAAAAATATTGCCAGCTTGAAAAATTAGACTGTTAAATTTGGAGACCTATAAAAAAAGTAAATTAATTATCGTATATCAAAAGTAGTAAATAAGAGGAGGATACATTGACTACTTGTATTGGGATTTTACGTATTATTTTTGCATGTTCAGGTGCATGCATGCGTAAGTCACCAGATAAGGGCGCGGCCCCATTAGTGCTTTGCGTCCCGTCGTTGCAACGGATCAACGCATTGTACGCACACTGTCACGTGTGCACCTTAACTCAGGAGATATACAAACGTGTTCTTTTGTTACTTTTATTACGCCACCGGCAAAATAAACAATGCTATAGAAGATTCTGGATATCTCCTTAGATAGAATTAAGAAATTTTGATGGTTAGTTTTTTTTATGCACGAGTATAACGATTCAAACTACTCGTAATCATAAAATTTTTTGTTCCTACAGCTGCTCATTTATTCGCTATACGAAACATATCACTATAATGTCCGTGTGATTTGTCATATAATGGGTCCTTCTTAGATCAAGGATATAAGAAAACCTATATCAATATCCTTTTATTTTTTCGCTGGGAAATGCATTTAGGCACGGACCCCGACCCAGGTCATGAGTGTGGGACTCGGCGAGGGAGGAGACCTTGCAATACCCACTAATACCCAGCGGAAGCCTCTTCATCTGTAAGTGAGGTACAAGGTGTTCAACTTTCGCATTCCTCCCTGGGACCTCAGATGAGTTCAACTGAGGAGTCAAGGAGGCGGAAGGAGGCGCGCAAACACGCCCGCCTAGTACCCTGCCTCCATCGGCGGTAAGCGGCAGCATCTGCTGCATTCTCCCATGTGCGAGAGAGGGAGAATGGGCTTCCTTAAGAGAGACTACACTCTCGCAGAAGTAGGATACTCCGGTCCAACACACGCACTTCACTCTTCACCCCGCTTCGTCTTTTGTCCGTCGATCCGTTAATACGTCACGCGCTACGACGCAACAGTGTAATTGGGCAGGTAGTAACAAATATATTGAAAACAAGCCCTAAGCCCTAAGGGCGCGACCCCATTATTGCGTTGCGTCGTCGCAGCGTTTTCATTGCGTTGTTTCCTATATATTTGTTACAACATGCTCCATTACACCGTTGCCTTATAGCGCGCGAAGTATCAACGGATCGACGGACAAGAAAAGAAGTGGGTGGGGGGGGACAAAGAACGAAGGGTGACGTGCGTATGTTGTCGGAGCTCGGCTGCGACGATGGACAGTGACTCACCGGTAGAAGACGAAGATAACGAGCGTAACGACATTTTTTATCTTACCATGAGTGAGCAGGATATTGATATAGATTTTCTCATGTCCTTGGTCCGAAGAAAAACCTATTTATATGTAACGAATTACATGGATACTACAGTGATAAGCTTCGTAAAGCAAATGAATGGGGAGCTGTATGTAAAAAATATTTCAAGGTTACGAGTAGTTTGATTCGTTATACTCCTGCATAAAAAACTGACCATCACAATTTATAGTTTCGTTTATTTTGCTGGTGGTGTGATAATAGCAACAAAAGAACACGTTAATATTTCTCCATTGTGAAGGCCGACGCATGCGACGGCGTGGATACCCTCATGCGTTGCGATGATGCAGCGTCAACGCAACGCAGGTGTGGCCTACAATGAGTGGTTCCGTTGCGATGCAACGCACTAATGTGGCCGCGTCCTTATATTGCTAGTTATAACTTATAAGTGATGTATTTTACTAACACAAGTGAGCCTGTGTTGCCAGAATAAATTTTATTTATTTATTGCCATAATTAAATATTATAGAAATAACCGGTTATTTTGAAATGACATATGTAGGTCATGCAAAGGTCATTAGTTTGACGACAAATAGTATAAACGTAATGATGTTATTTGTCCTTAACCCAAAGCTGATATTGTTACGTAAAATCCCAGTGTGTAATAATGATCTATTTGTGACTCATATCTCACTTATGTAAATTCGATGAATTGCTGGTTAAAATAGGGCTAAGATGTTTTGCAAAGGTTTCCTACCCAATTGTGTGGGTTCTTTTACTCGTTCCAACGATATTAAGTAACAATTTTGTAATTTCATGCTGATTAAGTGAGAACGTAGTCTCCCTGCTCGAGTAATTGAAATTACGACTTGTCAATAGCAGAAGATGTTTTACCATTTCTATGATTCTGTGCACAAGTTCCGATTTCGACTCCTAATTTATCTAGATTAAGACTGGTAGGATGTTTCCATAATGTTGAGGTAAATTACTTGGCGTCTTGGCCTCTTAGGCTGTACCATCGTTTAACATTAGGTGAGACCAGAGTGAAGATATAATGCTATGCAATTCTTTATATGTTACCAACTATTCCCGGCGGTATACCAGCAGCACCCATCCCAGTGGAATGTTAATAGTGTGTCATTGGTTCTGATGGCCAGCTTATTCAGCTACGGACAACGAGTTATTATTTCTCGAACTTGTATAGTAAGTGATGTGCACATACACACAACCCCCCCCCCCCCCCCCCCCCCCCCCNCCCCCTTGTATCTACAGACCTGAAATATCTCTTGTGCAAAGAGCTTTGCATCAGATTAACAAAGATGATCGAATTCCAGTTAGAAGATGATTACTTTTACATGGTAGCGCGTTATTAACAATTCGGAGTTCTGTTTGGAACTTCATAAATTACATTAAGCTCGCAAACGAGCCGACTTATGCCCAGCGGTGGGACGTTAATATGAACTGTTATGTTCGCAGTCAGCACCACAGGCGGGAGTGACCAACGGCCGAAAGCTCGTCGCACTCACCGTAAGCAAGCCACCGATCACACATAGCCATACCTCTTCACCCCTCATTCCCAATACACTCTCACAAATATAGCCTCACGATACTTTATTTACACAAAAATGAAATATCAAGGTTTTATTAGAAGTATTATTTATCTATGTGTATAATCTGTAACAGATTACGTTAAGAGAGCATGAAAAGTAGACATAATAAAGGAGACTAACAAAATCGTTGTGATTTGAAAGTTGATGAAACGAAAAAGCAACAGTTAAAAGAGAGACGTAAATTCATAAGATTCAACGTGGTAGGAAACGAGATAGGAAGCATTATGTTTGTTATGTCCTTGGTGCTGTTTGTGCTCTGCTTCGTGCCCCCACGCCCCTCCACTGGTGTTCATCAAGGCATAGTGGGAGTTAAAATTAAATGATTACTAAAGCCAATTATCCTCTTGCCGAAATTTTACATTCGTCTCATTAACTTGAGGCCAAAATTGTTGAAGTTTCACCTTTGCACACGCGTTTTTTTTTATAATTCTAGCATTTATTATTATTGTGTGATCTCATCTCTATATTTGTGAGAGTGTTTATTATAATGTTAAAATTGTAGCCTTATCCAATATTATCTGATTATTAAAATATATTATGGAATAATTATTAATATTATATTTATTGCGAATAGATTTGGTTGTTTTATTATTACAACTTTGTGTTAAGAAGGAATTTTTTGCAGTTTTCAATACCTTACAATATATAAATAATTCCTATCAAATGTTGTCTGTTAGAGATTGCTTATAGCAATAAGACCGCCTTTGAACATCAATTGCCAAATACTATTTGTTTTATCTGATGTAAATCTGTTATTGTGTATCCATGCGTGCAATAAAGTAAAATAAAAAAAAATATTTTTGGATTCTCAACTTAATACAGACGGGGAAAATACAGGAATTAATAATACAATGAAAAGTAGTAACAAGCTTTTTACTTATCTTTATAAATGGGACTGATTTTAAAACTGGTTTAAATTAACAATGCTATACGTATTTAGATATATTTCCAAGGGTGTCAACACCGGAACCATCTAATTTATATTGACTGATTCGCCATGTGGTCCCGGCGTGTAGAATAGGGCCTCTCCCTATCCCATAGGTGTCGTAAAAGGCGATTTAAGGACGCTCGCACTTATACCATTTACACGCCAACTCACTACACTTACAGACATCTACACATGTATAAAACATTGGGGAGAATGATGGGAGTTAAAAATACGAAATGAAAAAACAAAATGAAAGATACATAACCCAGGAGGGACCTCTTGCACCGCGAGGGGAGAATTACTCGGAGCTCCAAAGAGCGCAGGTGTCCAGCCCGACGTATCTAGGCGGGCACATTTTATTATGCCGTCATTGGGCGAGAAAGCCACTAAAAAGGATAATCAAAATGAAAGCGGAAAGGGAGGCCGCCGTTGGCGGTGGGAAAACAACGGCATCCAACCGCGGTCGGCAAAGCGAGAACGCGATGCAGCGGCAGACGATTCGCTCTCCCTCACCGTCATCGTCGACGTCGTCGGGTGGCGAAACCGGGCGGAACACTGCTCGAGGTGAATGAGAACCAGGGTAGACGTCCAACTACGGGGGAATACGCCGGTTTAGCGAAAGCGAAGGCCGCCCTGAAAGAAGCAAAGTAATTGCGCGTGCTAGCTGAGGAGCTGGCAAGCCAGATAGCTGAGTGACGGGCCAGAAGAGATCTCCACATTTCAACATGCCCGTTCCCGTCTACTAAAGAGCCGGAACCACTCTCCAGACCAGACACTCGGGAAAAAATGCTAAAAGACGTGGTGATAATCAAAAAAACCGTCAGGAAGTCGCGCAACCTCAAGGGCGGGTCCGTGCGTGAACTGAAGGATGCGGCGGCGTCCATTAAGAAAGGCATAGAGGACTACAAGTCGCACACAGTCACATCTGAAATCGTGAGACTCCAGGAGGAGAATAATATTCTCAAGTCAGGCAGCAAGGAGGCAACCTTCCCTCCTTACGTAGGGAGTTGACATCACTGCGAGAAGAGGTACGGGAAGGGATGCGATGGAGCGCCGGGAGACTGGCAAGGCAGTTGCACTTCCGCCGGAGCATACCACGCCCCCCGCCAAAGAGAGTTCAACCGGGAGGAAGGAAGAGGCTAGTAACGCAAGTTCGCGAGATAATCAGTGCCGAATTGGCAGCACTCTAGTGCCACTTACTCACTCAAAGGGAAACTCAGCCGGCGACCGCCTAGCGGACGAAGCATCCAGCCCGTCGCTGGGCGTCGCGCAATAGCGTCATAAGAAAGTAATCCCAGAACACGGGGCTCCACCGAGAGAAAAGGCGAGAAGCCTCGGTTGTAGTGTGTAAGCCCACGGCTAAGGCTAAATCGAGGAAGACCAAGCAGGAAGTCACAGAACAAAAAACTCAAAAGACCTCGGTCCACGGGGCGACGCTCGCGTTTCCAGACTCACCAACTCATCGAATTAGGGTCTCAGTGCTGGACGAGTCCGTCACCAGCTCCGAAATCGCCGCGGCAGTGGCAAGGGATGGTGGCTGGCCGATGGACTAGGTCCGCATCGGAACTATCCGAATGTACGCGTTCGGCAAATGGGCGCGGCGTAGCTCCGTTGCTCCACGTCGGCGGCAACGAGATTGGTAGCGAGCGGTCGGATACTCGTCGGATTAGTGGCAGCAAAGGTGACCCTCCTCGAAAGCCGGCAACCCCGATGCTGCAGATGCCTGGAGGTGGGCCACGTCCGGTCCAGGTGCGCCAGTAACCGCGGGTGCTGCTACCGATGCGGGCAACCTGGGTATCTGACAAGGGACTGTGCGGTTCCCGCATTGTGCGGTGTGCGCTGCGGTGACCAGACCAGCAAGGCATAGAATTGGAGGCGCTCCGGGCTGTAACGGAAGTCAGAATACGAGGAGGAGCGCGGAAAGGGGAAGGATCTGCGAAGGACGGTCGCCGAACCTACGGTCTCGCCCGCGGATACCAACATGAACGCCCGCAATGACTAGCACATTCACACGTGCATTTCTGCAGGCGAATATCAATCACTCCGCCCGGACTCAGGACCTCCTGTTTCAGAGCAAGGTGGAGTGATCGATTCAGGTGGCCATCGTCTCCGAGCCATACTGGGTGCCGAATGGGCCGGAGATTTTGATGGCGTGGTCGCCATGGTGGCCAGGCCATCGGCCGGATCCCCCATTCTCACTCGGGTGGCTAGGGTCCATGGCTACGTAGCGGCTGAGACCGGCGATGTTAAAATGATTACCGCTTACTTCTCCCCGAACCGCAGCATCGCCGAATTCGACAAATACTTGGTCAAGCTCGGCGAAGCGGTACGACGTACGCGTTCAGGCCTAGTTTTACTGGCCGGAGACCTGAGCGCGGGGGAGCTCGTCACTTTCTAGAGGCGTGGGCAGAGGAGAATAGACGCGTGGTGCTAAACCACGGCATGATGCACGCGTGCATGCGCCAGTTCGGTGGATCTACGGGTTCGGGGATGGAGAGTATTGGGGGGCGTGGAGACCCTCTCGCACAACAGGTATATGCGATTCGAGGTCTCCACCGACCCCACTCCACTACTTGGGCCTGACAGGCTCTCAATTGCAGGGGACAGTCTCTCGATGTTCAGGCACCTGGTGCCTAACGATCTCGTGGAGGCCGCCCTCGTCCAAGCGTGGGCCTATGACGCGGGTATGCCGCGTACCTGCCCTAAACCACGGAAAAAAGCGGTGGTTAGACAACCCCGCGCGGCTACGAAGTGTGCATGGCCACGGAACCCCAGTACACACGCTATCGTCGTAGAAGGCGATGAGATGAAATATAGTAAGGGAGAAATATTTCCGCTACAGGGGGGCCGCCAAAACATTATAGGGCACAATCAGAGCAGCGAAAGACGTGGCAACGCGGGTCATGCTGGAGACTGTCGATAGACCCGTGGGGGAGGCACTATGAGCTCGTAAAACAAAAACTACCTCACAGACACCGAGTCTCCAAACCGAGGCGCTGGAGTGGAGTGGAGGGCAAATGACGCTCTTCCCGCTCGACCCAGAGGAGCTGGAGAGACGCGTCGAGCCGGCGCCCCTCGGGACCTCGTTTCAGCCGATCACCGAGGGCGAGATGGGATAACGTGATAAGTCCGAAAATCATTTAATTTCATCAATAAAACGAACTATTTTCCATATTCACAAAATATGAGAACAACATCATATATAGACCATACAAAGATCATCAAGTATGACGTAGACATGACGTAATAGGGCGTTTATTTACGGACATCATATTGACATTATATTTACGTCTTAGATCAAGAAGTGTGAAATATGTTACGTATATTCTGACTTAGCATAATATAATTTTGACATAAGTATATAATTACACTCATTGAACACGATACGCAATTAAAAATTAAAATTAAAGAAACATCATAAGTGGGTCCATATTTACGTACAGTAGTAATACGTCGAGAAGTATGAAATAATTACATATATGTGACTCACACGTAAGTTCTGCATAAGACAATATCATTAGGACGTCACACTGACGTAAACGTGATCACTGGTAAATGAGGCAATATATACAATTCTCAGCTTAACACCTCCAAAAACAAATTCTCATCATCACAATACTTATATAGATTTCCTAACAACCACAACAGAGAATTGTTAATTATTAAACTGTTCAAATCTAACACACTTTTACAATCTAAAAACAAGTTACTATTGACGAAATAATTCATTATTAATTTGTGCTTGTTGTCTGTATTGGCTAGGATACGAAATATATACACCAGCTTGCAACATATTGTATCTGTCTGTCGGCAAGTCTTGTGGGAGTTTATAGCCATCTTCATAGATTGTAGGAGATTCTCTAATAGTTCTTCTGGGATATTTTGTGAGAATTCATTATGACAGGACAATATAAATAAAAGATGCAATGAGTTAAAAGATAACTCCAGTTTTGATAGAGTTTTAAGCAATTTCTGAAGATGGTCCACCCTGAAATAAAAAAATTATATTGTTTACTATGATTTATTATAAATTATGATACAGTCTAAGATAGAGAGGGAGGTTTTCATGTGTCCTTGGGGGAATTATAAAGGTAGTTTTCATGTTTCCTGGGGATGGTGAGTAAATTGGAGGTTTCTATGAATTCTAGGGGGAGAGGAAGTAAAATGGGGGCTTCTACGTGTCCTTGGGGAGGTATAAAATGGAGATTTCTATTTGTCCTCAGAGAGAGGGAGTATAATGTAGGTTTCTATATGTCTATGGGGAGGAGGAGTAAAATGGAGATTTTTATTTATCCTTGTGGAGGTGGAATAAAACAGAGGTTTCTATGTTCTATGTTTCTATCTTGGGGGAAAAAATTAAAATATTTAATTAGTATACTTACTTCAGATCATCTTTCATTTGCATTGCAAAATGTATCAGTGCTGATAAGGAGGTATCCTGTAGATTATCATTGGTTTGGAGATCAATCAATTTAGAAACAGCGCCTTGAGCAGTGAGGATGTTGCAAACTTTACTACCGCCACCAGCTAAATTACCCAATGTCCATGCACAAGTTACCTAAAATATTGAAATCAAATAAAAAATTCTTCATTCAAGTAAGCTTGAGAAATACTCTTATTGGTACAATAATGAATAATAGGTGCTGGGTTTGATTCCTGGCGTTGGGGAAAATGTATTGCAGAAGCAGACATGCTGTACGTAAATTACTTCTTATCAGGTTTCATCTCAGACTGTACTATCTCTTACCATCAGGTGAGGTTAGTACTTATCAGCTATAACAAAAACGGCACCACCTATTTGTTGCTTTCATAATTTAGTTAATTGCAAAATAATACTTGGAAACATATTCTTAGTGAGAGTTTACATCGCGAAAGATGTATGTATACTGAATTTTAAGTCATAACGATTCAGATACTTATATATAATACAAGGTAAGATATATAAATAGAAATGGTTTCTTTCAATATAACAGCTATCCAGACAAAATTTATACAAACAAAATATATTTGTAAATCTTTTTGTTCTAGCTAATAACCTGTAGCAGCCAGATCATGTAATTGACCGAAATTTTTATAGAAAAAAAGAGGGATATCAGTTGTAATATCACATTAAGCCACATTTAGTAACAGATACAAGAAATACTTACAGCCAGCTCTATAGTAAGGTTATCTAATGCTGCTACAAGATATGAACCAGCTGCTTTAGCAATCGCATTACATGCTCTTGTATCTCCCAGAGCCAAATTACAACAACAGCTGGCTGCTAGACATTGCTTGTCCACATTGTGACCTGAAAATAATCTGATAAATTTTTTTTACTGGGCAAAATTTACATATTTAAAATCAAATTGATCAATAACAGATCTCCAATATTTGCTTTGCAAACGCTTCACTAATGTAATGGAAGATAAAGTTGCTTTACTTGTAGGTATGATTACTAGAAGTATATACTACTAGTTGTATACACACTTCTTCCCAGTGGAACTAGTGATTTCAACTAGCATTCCTATAATTCGAGCTTACTATTTTACAAAAAAAGACACATGTATATAAGTACTATAATAAGCTATATAAAAAAAAAATAAAAAAAAAATAAAATAATAAAATAAAATAAAATTANTTAAGGGTGAATGAATTACTCATGAAATGTTTACTCTACGCTGATGATCAAGTAATACTACAGGAGCTACAGGAGATGGTAAATATTATAAATGAAGCTTTGAAAAGGAAAGGAATGAAAGCGAATGTAAACAAAACAAAAGTTATGCTATTTGAAAGAGATGAATTTATGATGAATTGCAATATTTTGTTAGATGGGAAAGGTGTGAAAGAATTTGGATGCTTTCGATCTAAATTTACAAAAGATGTGAAAGTGATGTGGAAAGGAGGGTGAATGCAGGGGATATTGTAAATGGTGCTCTGCACACCTTTATGAATACCCAGAGGGTGCCTCAAAGGGCCAGACTGGCTGTGCATGGAGGAATGTTGGTGCCAACACTTATGTATGGTAGTGGAAGTTGGGTTTGGAAGAAGAATAAATGTGGTAGAGATGAGAGTGTTGAGAAGCATGAGTGGATTAAAACTGAGTGACAAAGTAAAAAATAATGTAAAGAATAAGTAAGCAGTGACTAAAATTGAGAAAGGAATGCTTAGATGGTTTGGGCATGTAGAGAGAATGAATGAATGAAAGGAGACTGACAAAAAGGATTTATGAGTCAAGAGTGAACGGGAAAGTTGGAAGGGGAAGACCAAGGCGAATGTTCCTGGACAATATCACAGACACTTTAAATAAAGTTCAATTCAAGAGTACTCTAAACCAACAAACTTGAGAATGAAAGAAGCGAAGGTGATATGCAAGGATTGTGGCAAGTCGAAGGATGTGGTCTCTGCCTTTCCCTATGGGAATTAGGCACATTGCTATGTATGTATGCTTAATATTGTGATTGTAATCTTATTTCAATATATGTATGTATTAAATATGATAAATAACATAATTCTGCTTAGCAGCATATATTTATTTATTTTAGCACACTTCCACCATAGACTATAACATCACTTGCCATCATGTGAGATTATACCCAAGTGTTAACCTATCAATCAATAAGAAAAAGTTTAAAGTTACATTACATTTTACCATAAGCATAATAATGACTTAAAAAGACAGATAATCACATAAGTTTTGTTTTATAAAAACATTATGATTCATTCCCTGTATTTGAACCCAGAATTTCTCTGAAAAAACCTCCAAGCCATTATGGCTATAGATAGATAGATAGAAATAAAGCATTACCTGTTAACTCCCTTACAAGACCCCTTAGAGCACCATGCTCATTTAAGAAAACTTCTATATTTTTACTGTCATTTAAAAGGCCATTTTTTAATATCTGCAGATCTTCAGTGGTAACAGCAGATTTTGTTTTCAGTTTCTTTGCTATTAGTTCTATATCTTCTGTGGTTATTCTAAAAGTAACAATATGTGAAATATAATGA
Source organism: Elymnias hypermnestra (assembly GCA_015832385.1). Lineage (NCBI taxonomy): Eukaryota > Metazoa > Arthropoda > Insecta > Lepidoptera > Nymphalidae > Elymnias > Elymnias hypermnestra. The sequence continues at coordinate 1,905,609 of JACTOM010000059.1, forward strand.
AATAAAATGTATTTATTTAGTTGAATTTGGATATGTAATATTGTTAATAACCAAACACATAATACAAATAGTTTATCATTTTAAAAAATTGCAATATCCAAAGTCATTACAATAAACATGAAATGAATACATCTTAAAGATGTCATGAAAATGTCATTTTAAAATCAACACAAATATCTTTATTCAGAGTTCAGACTACATTTTACCAAAAATTATACAAACAAATGTGAAATTTTAAGTCTATACATTACTTTTTACGTTTAAACATTCTTGAGTATTACAATAAAACTTTTCGATCAAACATTTGCAAAACTAATATTTATAGAAAGCTGGCATCATTTTTGAATTTACATTTTAAGAAATAGAAAACTGAGAGAGAAGACTATGGATGTGTTAGACTTGTTAACAGGTTAATGTGAAGGAAATAAAATTATTTATTTACAGTTAAGGTAATTACCTAATTTCATTAAGAGACCGCAGTGTATCCACCTCTTGATCCTTGTGCATGCGCCGATTGAATTTCAGTAGATTTCTTGTATTCTCTCTGATAACATGCACTGGTTCTATTTCCATTTCAGAGGAACGGTGGCCTTTAATTTGTTTCGATATTTTTATGTACCGACAAATGAGTTGACTTAAGGAGATTTTCGATTCGATGTCAAACTACAAAATATATACTGAAAATTCAATTATTATAATTACATTATTACCTGATATATAACTAAAAAAATATTGTGAAAAACCTATAAAGTTTTAGCGGCTCCATGAAAAATACAAACAATTAGTTACAAATATTTGAATATTAGTAAAAAAAATGTCATCCGTTCTATTTTTTAAACTATCCGTTTATTATAGGCAAAAGTTGTACAATATACAGCTTCTATCTCTTGAATTGAGTGACTGTAAAACAAAATGATGAGATAAAATCTTTTCTTACAAATAATTTAATATATGATAAAATTATATTACATAACAAATTATAGTATATTTAAAAATAGTTAGTAATAATAACAGAAATCGATACTTTTGTTATTATAAAAGTTTGTTTCACTTTCACTTTCGGCCATAGATAATATTACCCATATCCTACCTATTACCTATACAATCCAAGATTGGGATGGATTTTAGGGTTTTTTTAAAATTTTTTTTATTAATTTTAATAAAAAATAACAATAACAAACTCACATATTTCACAATTTTAGAATCGACAAAGTTAAATTTGGCCAAACGTCAAGTGAGTGATCATCTGACATCTATCTAGTTCCTGTGTTTAGGATATTACATATGCATCACATGCGAACGTTTATGCACCTTAGGTTAATTCTATAAGTTCATGAAAAAGCCAAAGGGTGACTTTTAGTTTAATACATTACATGCTAATTTTCAACTTTATACGAAAAACGTTAATGATCATAGCTTTTCTGAAATAAATTTTTTACAATTTTCATCTGTATCAAATTATTCCTACTATCAATATTTTTCGATTTAGACTCTAAAGAGGATGTGATTTTTTATTTAGTTTCGATTAACATCCAAAAAGAGGGGGTAAAAATTTGATTATTTTTAATAATTCATAATATACGGGATAAACCGGTGAAATGCGATGTGCAATGAAACTAATGAAAAATTGTGTTTATAAGTACCAGTAAAGCTATAACAGAATCGTATCGGTATCATACTTCAGTCATATAACTTGCTCGATAACATACATACATACATACATGCACTTGCCACGATCCTTGCATATCTGCTTCGCTTCTTTCATTCTCATTAAAACTTTCATACAAGTTCGTTGGTTTAGAGTAGTCTTGACTTTTTTTTTCGCTGGGAAATGCATTTAGGCACGAACCCCGACCTACAGGTCAGGAGTGTGGGACTCGGCGAGGGAGGAGACCTCGCAATACCTACTAAAACCCAGCGGAACCCTCTTCATCCGTAAGTGAGGCACCAGGTGTTCAACTTTCGCATTCGTCCCTGGTACCTCATATGAGTCTAACTGAGGATTCAAGGAGGTGGAAGGAGGCGCGCAAACACGCGCCGCCTAGTACCCTGCCTCCTTCGGCGGTGAGCGGGAGCATCCGCTGCATTCTCCCTCTCTCGCTCATGGGCTTCCTTAAGCGAGACTACGGTCTCGCAGAAGGAGGATACTCCGGCCCACATCCTATCATTGGAGAGCATCGCATCTATAATGCTCCCCAGCGAGAGATCACCGCCAATGATTGCCACCAGGAGGTGAGGTTGAGGTCCCCAGGCTGCACATTCTGCCACAGTATGACCTGGCCGTTGCTTAAAATGTCCTGGATTTGGTCCAGGAACGTTCGCCTTGGTCTTCCCCTTCCAACTTTCGCATTCACTCTTGACTCATAAATCCTTTTTGTCAGTCTCCTTTCATTCATTCTCTCTACATGCCCAAACCATCTAAGCATACCTTTCTCAATTTTAGTCACTACGTCTTCTTTTGTACCACAACGTTCTCTTATCACACTATTTCTTGATCTGTCACTCAGTTTTAATCCACTCATGCTTCTCAACGCGCTCATCTCTACCGCATTTATTTTACTTTTGTGGTTCTTCTGCCATACCCATACCCATGCTCGATAACAATCGTTATAATTATTCAATAGTTTCATCCCAAAATAATGTCATACAAAGCACCCTACGCTTTTAGCGTTGTAGGAGAACTGGATTATTTGGACTTAAATATCTATTTAATAAAATAAACGAACGACTAGTCCGAACCTTACTGACGTTGCACATTTTTTCCACACTCCTGTTAAAATTTAAAGAGCAATTGTACTTTTGCATGTTGTTGCTTCTCAAAAACAGTAGGCGCTTAAGTAAACTGCAACATTAAATATTCCCGTCAATTAATTAAATTTAATGCTTATTTTAAGTATTATTATATTGTCATGTATATTTGACAACTGTCGGAATTTTTAACGAAAACGAGTCGTTCGAAATAAGAGAAAAAAAAAACACTTTCAAAGATTCCGCATAAATCCGCAACATACATGCAGGTGAAGCTAATAAAGGATGTTATAAAAAGCTTTATTATGTAATTTTCTTCACACAGACGTTTCAATTTGTGATATATAAATAGATTAGTTAGTCGGAGATAATAAACACGATACACAGGAGGGCATCTAAGACTGATCACTGCAGGAACATTGATCTAAGCCGTTGAGGTTTCGGAGTAGTTCAATGGGTATCTCTCTACAGCTAATTGGGTTATTTTTAGTATAAAGCTTACAACACACTGTGATACAACCTTATAATATATATAAATTATATAATCTTTACTATTATTAGGGGTCAATATTACTACATTTGTTATTTTACTATATTTTTATTTTATGCTGACGTCTTTGTTTATTATATTGATATATCGATTACTTGTGCTACTTCCAGTGTAATGCCATTCCAGAAATCACAATTTCCCTTCAAGTTATTATTTTTCAAGTGGGTATAATCGATGGTAGCTCATGAGAGCGGGATACTTTCAAATTGTGGCACGAAAAGTATAGTGCGAGATATAATTTTGAAGAATCGGATAGCTAAATTAATTGATCCTTCAATGCTATAATACATATATATTAATACTGAATGTGTACTTCATTTACTATATTTTTGCAGTAATATGATAACGGTATATTAGTGAATGTTGCCAGGTCAAGTCGTCGGGGTTGGGAGCGGAATCTCTTCCGGAGATTCTTAGCACCCCTTGCCCCGCCGTTACCAAAACCGCTGCCAGAGCTAGGAATAGCGGTGCTGCCGGGGACTGGGGGCCGTTGCTGCCTTGTAGTTATCATTCACTGGTTATGCCATTAATAATCACGCTTGGCAGGCGGGTTAGTGATCGCAGTGCTGACCTTATCGCACCGATAACGCTGCTGCCCGTTATCGGTCTATGGCATTTAGATCAGCTATGGAGAATGGTTATACCGCCATTTGTCGGTCGCCAGAGCCTCGTTGGTAGGAGCAGGGTGCACCGCGTGCAGGTGAGGTTCGCGTTTGGAGAAACAGACTGGGACGCGTTCCTCCCTTACACCCAACTCGGTGGGGCAGCGTTCGGGAAACTACGTCAGATATTTTCGTCCGATATCCCTCAGTGCCTGAAGTCTTCGAACAGTGCGTGTTGCCAGTGAAGACCTACGGTTCAGTGATGTGGTCGCTGACTACGGGTCTCATGCGGAAGCTCAGAGTTACACAGCGTTTGATGGAGAGGGCTATGCTCGGAGTTTCTCTACTTGATCGAATTAGAAATGAAGAGATCCGTAGTAGAACCAAAGTTACCGACATAGTCCTACGAGTCGCGAAACTAAAGTGGCAAACTAGCTAATAAAACTAGCGTTTTCTTCCATCAAGACCACGATAAGCCACATATATCGACAGGTTTGGTAGTTAGGTTGAGAATTTCAATTGCAATTATCTTAAAGCCCGAACTTGGCATACTACTACTACTTATTCTGTTTTATTACTAAGTTTTTGCTGTTGAAAGTTTACCTTCAAAATGGCAAGAAATAATCGAACAATCTGACGCTTATTTGACTTAATTGAGAGTATCTGTGTATGCAAAATAACTGCTTAAACGCAATGCATTTCTTTTAAATTTACTTGTTATTATATCTTTCTAAATATAACGCGTTATATTTATTGTCCATGTAATCAAAGCCTTAAATCCGAAAGATCAAGTTATGATGGCCAATTACGAGATAAATGGCCTGCCCCTACATCCATTAATCAAGTTTCTAGGCTTCGCTTTCTTATCTGTATACCAAAATACTTTGGCGTGGTTTTGTTACTTTTTGCGTCTTGCTATCGACATAATCAATTCGTTGAGGGATTGTAGGACAAAGGACAAGAAAAACATTATCAAAAATAGTATCTTCGTCTTTGTCGTCGATGTCCTCTGTCTTGCCTCTCTAAATATTATACAGATTTTCATGCGGTTTGCAGCAATAGATAAAGTAATTATTGATGATATCTAGGTGTTAAATATGCTTAGGTTTTGTATCAATTGGTTGGAATATAACGCCAAATGTCAGAAATGGAAAAAGCTAAGTCGCCTGAGAGCTTTCATCGAAAGCGCTGGGTTAGAGATATAACAAAACAATTTATGATAGGATAATTCCTCTTTTATTTATCTTGTAGCATTTATTAATCAGTTGATAATAACTGGCTAAATCTTGTAAAAAAATGATATCGTATAATGCAATGCATTTGAATTAAATTGGCAAATATGTCTTCCGTCTACGACTTCCTGAATTTTTTGGACATTAACTTGTAATAAAAATATTATTTTCATCGATAACTGTATCGAAAGTTTGTACTTTTGGCGATATTTTGAGTGACGTAAGAGACACATTGCTTTTCGATTGAATAAATGCGTAATTTAACGCGAATGCCTTAAATTTTTGACGCATACGCGTTTGTTTTATATGTCAAAATATTTGGCAATTTGTTTTGCTGCGTTGTCAACATTTGCAGTTCACTTGCTGTTTCATAGGAATAGAAAGTTTCAAACGCATAAATGCGGGGCCGCTCTTCCAGTTCTTATATTCTTCGAGGTGTTTACCATAATGATATGAGTTCTTGCTAGCAGAGGTTCCGGATTCCGGCAGAAATATATCGTTACTTTACCAGCATTAAAATTACTTTTTAGTATGAGACATTAGAGGTATACTACCTGCTTGTTAGACTGTGACTAACTATATAACTTTCGATCATTAAAAAAAAAATTATTAGCTAAAGTCCACATGACCTTTGGGGCGCCAATATGGCGTACACCGCAAATGTCCTAAGTAGATTGACGTACGCCACAAATGTCATAAGGCTGCTAGCAAAGGCCACAAATATCATAAGGTTACTGGTATAGGCCACATATATCAAGGTTATTGACGTAGGCCACAATTGTCTCATAGATATTGGCGTACGCCACACATATCACATGGCTACTGGCATAGGCCACATATATCATAAGGATACTGGCATAGGCCATAAATGTCTTAAAGATATTGGCATACCCCACAGTTGTTATGAGAATATTGACGTACGACGTACGATATTGGCGGACGCCACAATTGTCCTAAAGATATTTGCGTATGCCACAAATATCATAAAGATATTGGCGTAAGCCATAAATATCGTAAGGATATTGGCGTACGCGACAAATATTTCAAGGATATTGGCGTACGCCACAAATATTATAGGGATATTGGCGTAGGCCACAAATGTCTTAAAGATATTGGCATACGCCACAAATGTCATAAGGATATTGGCGTACGCCACAAATGTTATGAGAATATCTGTAAAACTGTATATATATTACACTGGACATGGTTACAAATTAAATGAAAGAAAATAACGGACCTGCCTTCCAAAGTTTCTTAAGGAAAACGTTATTAGGTTATCTCTAAGTTAAGAAAATATAGGGAATATTTAATAAAACATCCTGCAACATCAAATCCCTTTATTCATATACATATTTTGGTATTGAATAAATACACACGGCGAGCAAAAGACGAAAGGAAATATGGTTCAAAGTTTATCTTAAGATATATACAGTAACCATTGTCTTAAGTTTAAACTAATATCAATTACGTTATATCCTTACTCTATTAAATGCAGCAAAATTCATACAATTTTGAAATTCACCTGATTTATGATATACTAAATTTTAAATATTATAGGATATTAAATATTTAATTATTATAACTAATGGCGTAATTACTTAAGTATTAAGTAAGTTGATATCATTGAATTATCTTAAGTTTATAATACGTCATGGAAAAGGTGTCTTTTAACAATAAACGTTTAATGTGTTCTAATCTAATTTTATTGATACATTAGTGAGCAAATTTAATAATTATTGATCACGTGAACTATATACAAGGTATCATGATACTGCTTCCAAAAACGATAGTACACTGACACTTATGATGATGGGATGGAAAAAAATCGATCATGAGTAAAAAAAATTCATAATTTTAAAACGTTTTGTTAGCATTATGTACGCTCCATCACTGTAGTACAGCTAAATGAAACGATAATTCCATAAGAAATATTATTTCTTTACTAAAAAAAACCAGCAATGAAACACAAGATCAAAATCAGCTAGTGTCGAACACACGGGTCAATGGACTGATCAACGATCACACAGGCGCAATCAGTTCGTTTTCGGAAGCAGTCTCTTAGCACAATTACATATTTTCCTGTATACTTAATACTACTGATATTATAGAAATTGCTACTTGTTAACTATCTTTGTAAATGCGAACTGCACTTTGCGATATTTTTGACAAAGAATATTTATTAAAATGTATGCTGAAGCGTACAGTTTTATTACTTTTTAATTATTTTAAATTTTTATAGATAAAACGAAATAATACAATGCAAAGATATATCTTCCATATTGAAATTTCCTAATTTTATCCTAAATAGTCGTCAATCTGTTAAGTAATCGACATGACACTATTTCTTATAATATTACTATAATTCCAAGCTAATTTATACCCATAAATGTAAGATAAGGTAAGGTACCAGCCCATTAACATCCCCCTGCTGGGCACAAGTCTCCTCACTCATTGGTGGGAGGGTTTTTAGAGCATAGACCCACTACGCTTCTCCAAATACCCTCTAACGGAGATTAATAAATTAAAATAGACTAAATAGTCATATCTTTTGTTTTATTTTCGTAATAGAAACAAAACTATTATTCGTTTTTAACTTAGAAATTATTACTTAATGCTTAGATAAAAAAAAACCAGCAATGAAACACAAAATTAAAACCAGCTGATTCCGGAATGCACGGGTCAACGAACTGATCAAATAACCAAAGTCCATACAAATTGATACAGTTTCGCGTTAACGATAGAAATATTTGTGATATGATATGTTTAATTTACCGATTACAGAAAATGTATAAGGAAAAATTGTTGATATGTGTCTTAAGTAGAATTTATATTTACATTTAAAAACTATATAATACTATGACATAAGTTTTCCTTTACGAAATATTATTTTCCACAACCGAATTGTTATAAACGATCGTTATAATCGGTTTTGACTAAAGTTTGAATTTATAAAGTATCTACAATCGTCGTCGTCGCTTCAACCGATGGACGTCCACTGCTGGACATAGATGTCACGAAATGATGCCCACAAGACCCGATCTTGTGCCGCCTGGCTCCAGCGGCTACCGGCGACCTTCTTTATGTCGTCCACCTTGTAGGGGTCTGCCTACACTGCGCCTTCCGGTGCGGGGTCCCCATTCCAGCACCTTCGAACCCCAACGTCCATCGGTTCGTCGTTCAGCTTCGTGATTCCTATGGCTATATCGGTAACTTTGGATCTTCTACGGATCTCCTCATTTATGATTTGATCGCGTAGAGAGATAGCAAGCCTCCAATCATAGCCCTCTCTATCGCACGCTGTGTGACTTTGAGCTTTCGAATGAGGCCCATAGTCAGCGACCACATTTTCGATCCGTAGGTGATCACTGGAAACTCGCACTGTTCGAAGATAGTGGAAAAAACGATGCTTATTTAAAAAAAAATTATAATTTTAAACACGTTTTACAAGCATTATTGACGTTCCTTCATATTATATACATACATACATACATAGCATCACGCCTCATTCCCATAGGGGCATGCAGAGACATCATCCTTCCACTTGCCACGATCCTTGCATATCTCCTTCGCTTCTTTCAATTTCATTAAACCTTTCATACAAGTTCGTCGGTTTAGAGTACTCTTGACCTGGCCGTTATTTAAAATGTCCTGGATTTGGTCCAGGAACGTTCGCCTCCCACTTCCAACTTTCGCATTCATTCTTGACTCATAAATCCTTTTTGTCAGTCTCCTTTCACTCATTCTCTCTACATGCCCAAACCATCTAATCATACCTTTCTCAATTTTAGTATCCTTCATATTATATATCCTTATATATATCCTTCATATTAGTATTGGTAAATGATATGCTCATTTAGTCGTTTCTTATACACTCACACAGGTGGCAGCCGCGTGCGGTCCTTGACCCGAGCGTCAGCTGACTGTGTTTAATTTTCTTTTCATTTAGCTGCATCAACAAGACGGAACATAAATAATGTTAAAAAACGTTTTAAAAATATGATTTTTTAAAATCGAAATCGATTTTTTTTCATCCTATCAACAAAAATGTCATTTATAATAAAGTTTGTCTTGGTTTTCTGGAGCGATTTCCTAACACCTTATATATGATATAGTTTATTTTTTCTTACATAAATTACTTACTCTAAGTAAAATTGGATAGTACAGAAGTATACAAGCATTTTCCATCGGTTTCCCTTTCGTCCTGGCTCAGTGCTACGCCATGTATATTTTATTACATCTAACACTACTTACACATACATAACATATATAAACATGTTTAAATCGCATTATATACAATATCACTATGTGTCTTTGGATTTATATGTACATTTTCATATTTATCTATATACAAAATGTCCTATTTTAATATTCAACATTGGATATTCACATATTTTACCTAAAATATATATTAGTCCGTAAAATTCGTTGGCATTTTAAGATTGCTAGATGAGATAAAAACTTTTAAGATACTACATTTTTTTATAGTGTACAATCTAAAGCGTTCATATAGCCTATATCTGAGTCATCACTTACCATCTGACGTAATGGTAAGTGACGATACAGCTTGAGAATGTAACAATTTCAGTACATGATGCTTTATAACTTTAGTGGTTAAAAAGAGCTGCAAGCTTTTTAAGTAATGCGATAGAAACGTGAGTAGTCTTTAAATCCTACGTATTCTGAGATTATAAAGCGATTACCCTTTGATTGCCCATGTCAGCTATTAGTTGATATGATACAATAATTCTGCCTCAACTCATGCAATCAGAAACATAAGCATCGCTTTCTTTTTAAGTCAAAATGTGCATTATATAGTAACTGTCGTAACAAAATATGTATAGAGATAATATCAGACAATAGAAAAAACAAAAAAATGTATGTAACAAAGTGATCGTTACCAACGGTGCGTCGCGTCGAAGGTCGTGAAGTTTTTTTCTGGTATTTCGTAAACTGTGAGTGTATATTAGTGATTATTCATATTCTTGATTATATAAGTGATGTGAAAAACAATGAAAACCCTTGAGGAAAGTTTTAATTTTTAAGATATGAGTTTATAAATGACAAGACGGACTTTTTCCCCTATCTCAAAGTTTAGCGCAACATGACGCTACACCAGAGTCTTAATTTAATAAACACAAGATAACATTGTATAGTTTAACTATTAGCAAACATAAAAATCATAACATTTGGTAATCTATCTATCTATGAACATTTAAGCCCCAAGAACCATTTTAGCGGCAATCGACGTAAACACGTTAAAAAGCGCGGGCAAATTACGGGGGGCAACAAAACGCAACCGGGCAATCTAAAGAATAACCTGGTAAGAGGTAGTTTTATTTTTTTTATTGGTGACAGGTTTCTCCTAGACTGTGATCGCACCTGATGTTAAGTGATGATACAGCCTACGATGGAATCGCAAAAATCTGGAGGAATTCTACCAGTCGCACCGGAACCACGTGTAGTAGGGTGATAACTAGCCACTGCCAGTATCCAATAATATCTATATATCCACTAGATAGCATAATGCTTTCGCCACGTAGACGCTCACTAAGAGGTTCCCTATATTCCCACGAGCTTGGGATATACATAAAGGCTAAAAACGCTATCTTACTGCGAAATTTTCAAAACTATTCGCCCGATTGACTTGAAATTCGCATAAATATTTCTTTTGCTACGTAAATGCTCACTAAGAACGATGTACTCCTGATTCCTAAAGTATAAAGGCGAAAAACGATCATCAAAACTAACTAGATAGATTTGAAATTCGGGAAAGGTGTTTGTTTCGCGACATAGACAATCACTAAGAACGACTTTCTTATTTTTCTTATTGTTACGGAAACCCACCTAGAACAGATAGTATATACTAGTAGTATATACTATCTGTTCTAGGTGGGTTTCCGTAGTATATACAAAATCTTTGAAACCATTCGCTCGATTGGCTTGAAGTTTGGCATAAATATTTTCGCAACAAAGTTTTTCATTAACGGTTTTCTCCATATTCCCACGGGAACCAGAACTGTGCGTGTAACACTTCCGGGAACAATTAGTTATACAACATCGGTTAGGGTGGAGTAATATGGTAAGCATTCGCCTCGCAAGAAAAGATTTGGGATTCAATTATGTTATAGTAAAGCGCATTGTCTAGGTATATACTGGGAGGTTTCGGTCGTGGCTAGTTACCATTACATCTACACAGAGGTACAATCATACTTAAGCACGATGTTATATTGAAACCGTTACTTCTGGTCAGCTTAACTTTGCTTTGAACTATAACAATATTTGAGTACATATTGTACAATAAAAAAGAGATTAAAGTCAGTCCAGTTCCTTCAAACGATTCTTTAGTACATCGACGCTGGAAAGCAAACAGGTAGTAATCTGGAAAACCAAAATTTTACATCAAAACAGAGACACTTCTTGCTATTGGGCTCGCCGCTTCTCCCTAAAATAACTTTAGTAGGATTCGTCCGAGATGCCAGAGCTGAATTAGCCAGAGGATATCTGGACCCCAAAACCTGGGCGAAGAAGATGCTGGGTTTTAGTGGGTATCCTGGAACAGCCAACGAATCCCACACTGACGGATGGAAGTGTGTCCTTCTTCCGGCGTGCATAAAGAATTTACCAGCGAAAAGAAAACCTTTTTTTTTGGCTACAATATATATTTTGCAGCTAAAAAAATTGATTTTGCCTCAACCAAATGTTTAGTTACAACGCGTTGGCTTTCTAAAGTAGTATCTATAACTCTTTATAACCACCTGGCAAATACAGCATATAAGTTATATATTTGTCTGAAATTGTTTCAATAAAATATAACATAAGTCTTAAAGAATTAAACGACAATCGGCTTACGTTCCTTCAGTTTACAAGAACAGCTTTTCTTCTTAAAGCAATTATTGTTTTTATTGACGAAAACGTCGTTCAAAGACTTGGAGGATTCCCGTTGCTATAAAGCGTCTCGTTTCTCGTTCGCTGCCAGCACTCTCTTATCTAATTCACAATTCGCCTTAACGTTATTGTGTTTGGCACCTTCGTCGTTATCTTTTATCTTGTCGGTTTTTTCTTTCACTTTTTCGCTCGTATCTTTTTTCTCCTCTTCGTTATCATCGTCCCTCGCTTGTACGGTTTGGCCGTTTATTAATTTATTAAATTCAGATGGATCCGTTTGTGTTCCTTTATCGGCACACAAGGGTTCTGGAACGTTATAGACTGTGTCATTACAAAGTATTTTTATACGAATATTACATATAAAATTAGCTACTGAAGTACTACTTTACTGTGGCTCAATGTAGTATCTAATCTGTGGTATTATCGGTATCAATAAATAAAAAATTTAAGAAAAAAGGACCGCCTTCAAAACTTACTCCATTAATATTTCATATAAAAAGTAAATGCAAATGAAATGGAATATATTGGACTACTTAAAAGTCTATCAAATTATTACGATAATATAATGTAGTTACAATCATTATTATCTACGGAGTCAGCGTCAGGTAAAGTAGATGTGTCCCTTGACGTCCATTTGACACCGACTCCAAATATAATAATAATTGTAACTACTATATTATTTACGTAAGAATTGAAGAGTTACGTTAGTTTGTCATGGATCTCATGATCAACTATCGTCAAACAACCCTTGAAGTATATCCTTACCAATACAAAAGGAATCATCGAAATCATTGACGTAATCTTGAGTTATTCGTGGCGTACATGCTTAATGCAAATTTAAGACTTATCCGGTTTTGCCATCATCAGAATTGGACTAAAAAAAAAGGGATCCTACGGAAGTATCGCCTTTCATATGAAAAAAGAATCATCAAGATCGTTTCACCCAGTCGAAAGTAACAAACATAAAACAAAAATAAAGACGAATTGATAACCTCCTTCTTTTGAGGCCGATTAAAATGGTCTGAACTATCTTATAAAGTCAGCTATTTGCTGGAAAATTGGAAATGTTACTTCGTTTTCATGTATATGAAATGCTGGGATCAAAGGAGCCCAATAGAGCTTCACTAGAGTGGAATGCAGCTAGGGTACTTCTAGTGATCTCACCCATGGATGAGGAGGGAATCGCTGGGTTTTAGTAGGTATTCTGTAATCTGTGAGTACCACACTCCCGATTAGAAATAATCTTTCACTGCGAAAAAAGGAAGGCCAATATAGCTATCTTCTCTGGTATTTCTGATGGTGTTCAAATCGGATAAGCAGATTTTGAGTCTGTCTATCTAGGACAAACAATCTAATATAATTCTTCTTTCCTTTATTAATATTTTACAATACTTTTTGCAGAATACTGTTTGTATTTCCTATTATAACTCAAGACCTGCTTCATTTCTTTCAAAAATATATAATAAATCCTGACCTGTATCTCAGTCATGGATAACTAGTTTTAATCAGACGAATTCGCAGGCGCCTTCTTTTTAATCTAAGTTTATTTGATTGAATTTTACAGACAATTTTGAGTTTTTTTTTATAATTAAAACTACATTGTTTCTTACTTTTACTGGGTGGATGAGGCAAAGCAGTGGAGGGCGGCTTCCGGCTATATCGCACCGGCATTATACTCTGTCGGACGTTCCTCTCGGGCCGGATCAGTATTATGTAAAGCTGAGGATTGTAAAATTAGTTTTATTTATCCAAAGAAATAGGTAAATTAGCATAGTGTTCGTATATTGTCAACATAATCGTTTACACAATGGCAGGAAACACCTGAAATAAGCAAGGAGATATGGACAACTTCACATCCCAATCATCCCCGCTTTTTAGGGTTTTTCTCCTTCTTTAGCCAATTTGGGAAAGTGTGTTTTACCTTTTTCTTCTCCTGTTAAGTATGACCTCGTTAAGTTACAAATTATTAATGAACTCTCAGGAAAATTATGTTTCCTTTAAGAAGAAACGTCATAAATTCTCATACGTCTAATAAAATTAACAATTAATTTAATGGTAACGTTCTAGAGAAATCACTGAATATATTGAAGATATTTATTAAAAGAAAGGTTATAAATAAACCTGCCTCATTGGTCTAGTGGTTAGCATGTTCGACTACAGACATGAGGTCCTGGGTTCGAGTCCCGGCCAATTCAAAAACCAATATTTCTATGTTAGTTTTCTATTAAGATTTCCTCAATATTTGCCCGAAGTTGGGAAGTTGGCGGTGTGATCCACCCCCGTGCCTCGGAGAGCACGTTAAGCCGTCGGTCCTGCGGCAATCCTCAGTGGAGCAGCGTGGTGGGTCTATGCTCTAAAAACGCTCGGTCCTTGGTGTGACGAGGCCTGTGCCCAGCAGTGGGACGTTAATGGGCTGCTTCTTACTTACTTACTTACTAATTGACAAACCATATTATAATTTGAAGGATAAAATGATTTGCTCTAAATGAAAACACAACCAAATTGTATTGTAATGATGCTGATAATAAAGTAAGAAGTAATTAGTAAGTTAACATTTTAAGGCGTTCTTTATTATCACCATCAGTCTATATGAGAAATAATATGAGGTAATGACTGTACTTGATGATTCAAAAGTGCTGTAGAAGATGCATGAATAAATAATTTTCCACCACCACCGAACACACCACTATTTAGGTCTTCTCGCTTAAGGTAAGTCAGATAACCTGGAGAAAGTGGTTGTGGTAGAAAGGGTCGAAACAAAAAGAGCAAAGGGTCGTTTAGCTAACAGTTAGTTTGATGGAATAAAGAGTATAATGAGACTTACGCTTCTACGCCTTAAAACAAGCCAAGGATTTGTAGAAATTGAAGCAGCTCGTCCATCCAACCACTGACGCGTATCAGAGCAGGCACGACATTCAGCAATGAAGTATACGGAAATGATGATGATCTTAGCAACTTTTAAACTTTAAATTGATACAAACCTTGGGTGAAAACAAGCAGACCAGTGTAACACTGGCACTAAGCGATATAGTGACGGCCATGCTTGTGATTCTGAGAGGCACGTGGCTGGCGGTGCCGAAGTATAACGGGACAAACGCCAGCCATATCACACACGTAGTGTACATTGTGAAACCTGTCAACATAAAATTAAAAACAAATCAATAATTTATTCAGTCAAATAGTGAAAAAAAACTTTATAGAAAAGCGGGATCTTCCTTAACCACTTAAAAAGTACGGGTGATCCGAACGGGGGGACCAAAAGAACCCAGTTCACGTATGGAAATCTGAAAAAGCGACTTACGCGGCCGTACAAGTTGGTAAAAACGAAAACAGTGTCGTACATTTGTCTCGCCCTATTCTTACGAAACTGTCTGATGGAGAGAGATAAACAGAGCGGAAGTCCTTGCGGCTGTCCATCGGCACAGGACAACTGCGAGGGCTGATGCCGATGAGGTCTGTAGGATCAAGGTCCTAGCCGACCAGGCTCTGATTCTGAAGTGGAAGGAGGATCTCGGGTCCTCAGCCGCGGGTATGGCGACAGACGAAGCGATTCGTCCTTACCTGGACCAATGGCTCTCCAGAGGGCACGGGACGCTTTCTTACAGTCTGGTGCAGATTCTGACCAGGCATAGTTGTCTCGGAAAGTTCTTGCACCAAATCGGCCGAGAGGAGTCGCCCAACTGCCATGAGTGTGGTGCACACCACACAGTGGCAGAATGTGGCGACCTCAGCGTCACTTCTTCGTGACACTGATCGGCGGCGATCTCTCACTGCTGGGCATTAAAGGCGCGATGCTCTCTAGTGAGAGGTGTTGGGCGGAAGTGGTCTCTTTCTGCGAGACCGTAGTCTCGCTAAAGCAGGCCCGCGAACGAGAGAGGGAGAATACAGTAGACGCCCCCTCTCACCGCCCAAGAAGGCGGGATACTAGGCAACGTATGTTTGCGCACCTGCTCCCGCTTCCGTGAATCCTCAGTCGGATTCATCCGAGAAACCAGGTAGGAATGCGCAATCTGATCCTCTGGTGTCTCACTCACGGATGAAGAGGGTTCCACCGGGTTTAAATGGGTATGGCGAGTCTCCTCTCTAGGAAATGATTTCCTTATAATGCGTTTAGAAATAACAAATATAAAAAGAAAGTTCTTCTAATACTCCATACATGGATTAAAAATAACCGGCCCGGTTAAGTTAAGTATCAGAAACCAATATCCACGTCTGTTTATCTGTTTGCGATAAACTCAAAAACTATTAAACGGATTTCCATGCAGTTTTCACCAAAAGATAAAGTTCTTCTTGCGGAAGATTTACGTATATAATTTATCAAGATTTTGTGTAAATTTGTGGAAATTTAACGATAGTGTCGGGAAAATCGTGCCGCTTGGGAGCTTTCATCGAAAACATTGTACAATAATAATAAATAATAATAATAAATAAATAATAATTCAGTAATTAAAAAGATATACAGATAGATCTATGTATATCAACTTATGTACCTTAGGTATCTTAAATACTTAAAGTACTTTATTATAATCCCAGAAACAAAAAAGTTTGTTTACATAGTGAAATAAACAGAAATACTTAAATATTGTAAATATTATGTTACATTTATATCTAATCCGCAAAGTTGATGGGATTTGAAGACAGACTGATAAAACATAAAGGCTTGATTTGCTCCATTATAATAGACGGTAGTATTATTTATTTTAATTGTCATTATTAGGCTATTTTATTTACCTAGAGAATGAAGTCCAGGAGAATTAAGACAGTAGAATGAAATTTCAAAGGAAAAGAATTCCAAGAGAAAAAGTATGATAGTAAAATGAAGTTTCAGAACAAAAGGTTTCCAGGAGACCGAATTAAGATAGGAGGATGAAATTCCAGGAGAATGAATTAAGATAGGATAGTGTCATTCTAAAAGAAGAGATTTCCAGGAGAAAAGATTTTCAGAAGAATGTATTAAGATGGGATAACGTAATTCCGGGAAAAAAAATTTCCAGGAGAATGAATTCAGATAGGAGATTAAAAATCCAGGGGAAAGAATTAAGATAGCAGAATGAAATTCCAGGAGAAAAGATTTCCAGGAGAATCAATTAAGATAGGATAGGGAAATTCCAAGAGAGATTTCCAGGAGCATAAATTAAAATAGGATAATGATATTCCAGGACAAAAGATTACCAGGATAACTAATTAAGATAGGAAACTGAAATTTCAGGATAAAAGATTTCCTGGACAATGAAATACATATTTTAAGACTGTAAGTAATGACATATTGAGCATTATATGGGTTGAGTTTGCGAATTTATTATATAATGTTTATTTATAGGTAAGTTATTCGAATATTCATTTCTATAAGAAAAAGAAAACCTAATTTTTATTTGTATTCAAGGTTTAAAAGCAAAACACTCAGTTACGACGAAATAAAGTCAGGAAACCTTTAAATTCTTCCATCGTTTTAAATTCATCTGCAGACGTCTACAACTCAATTAACCTTTCCATTTATAAAGAATTTCATTTTATGAGGAAAGAATTTTTCTTGGAAATCAACGTTTTGATTACATTTAGAGTCTATTCGAAAGATTATATTATATAAGAC
Source organism: Elymnias hypermnestra (assembly GCA_015832385.1). NCBI lineage: Eukaryota > Metazoa > Arthropoda > Insecta > Lepidoptera > Nymphalidae > Elymnias > Elymnias hypermnestra. The sequence goes on from JACTOM010000059.1 coordinate 1,923,216, forward strand.
AAAGTTCTTTAAAATCTTTCAAATTCAACTATAGAAAGGCTTTTGTGTGCGGGAGAAAAGTGCATCGTTCGCTCCCGATTAGTTTTTACTAGCACGAATACGCATAACTTAACTACCCGGTAACTTAGCAAACACTTGTTCTTCGAATATCAAATTCAAGTATTCTTTTTCTCATTTCACGATATAAAGGCTTATGTCCGGGACAAAAACGTATCCTTATCTCCCGGTTAAATTCAACGTATAACTCATTTTCTTCCTGTAACCTAGCAACCACTAGTTAATCGAAATGTGAATGTCAACTTAAAATACGAGGCGTTAATTTTTTTTATTTAATAAAAAGTCTATTGGAAATGGTTGAGCTTTTCATCTCAATGAGAAAAATGTAGACGCACAGCGGGAGAAAAAAAGGGCATCTCCTCCTGCGATTGTCAACAAAGCTTCCTGAGCGAGAATGCTCAATTTTTCTCCCTATATGCGTGAATAATCATCATCGAATATAAGTTTTTCGAGACATTATCTCCAATGTACGACTGGTAATGTTAAAGTACGACTTATTATCTTTTTTCTATTGTTACTAGCGTTCCTTCGCGCCATATCCTGAGAAGAGCCCACAATAAAGACAACCTTCCTTCTTTTATGTCAGTTTATACTAGTTACAATATTACTAGCTACAACTGACTGTTAGACTATAGATAGTTGTTTAACAACACTGATAGCTGTTAAATGTTGGGAATTATTGAGTAATATAACTTTAACTATATATCCGCTTTGTAAATATAAGTGTAAAAAAATAGTTTTCAATTATCTTCTAAACCTGACTTATGACGAAAATCTTACAAAAGTACTAAATTAACACTGATTTTGGGTAACATTGCCTCTTTCTTGATAAATTCTATAATATATATATATATATATATATATATATATATATATATGTCGGAGTGCAAGAGTCTATGGATTGCTAGTCCGTGTGTAATAATAGTCTGTGGAACGCTGGCGCCATCTTTGTATCGGCGTGGGAACAGAGTCAATAAGTGCCAGTCCGGCCCGTCTCTCGGGAGTCTTCGAGTGGCGGTCGGCCGGAGTGGTCGACTATTGAAACTGTCGCGTTCCTAGCTATTAGTGTTAATGAGTTTGTGTAAATTGATATCGGGAACATTAAGTGATTGAACATTATAATCCGAGTTAATTAATAAAGTGTTTGATTGCACCAACATTACCCATGAACGCCCACAGAATAAGAAATGAAATAATGGAACCAATTCATAACGATGTCGGCGGAGAACCCTACGCCCCTGTGCTATATGCTTCT
>JACTOM010000059.1:1924663-1967042 GCA_015832385.1 Elymnias hypermnestra
GATTTTGACGCTGAATGTTCGTTAGTTAAAGAAAATTTCACAACCAAGTTTAATGACAGGAGTGGCCATTGTAAGGCGAGGTGGCCATTGTAAGGCGAGGTGGCCATTGTAAGGCGAGGTGGCCATTGTAAGGCGAGGTGGCTATTGAAAGGCGAGGTGGCTATTGAAAGGCGAGGTGGCCATAGTAAGGCGAGGTGGCCATTGAAAGGCGAGGTGGCTTTAGCTATCAGTATAGTGATTTCTGTTTATGTGGTCAGGATTGGCCGAGTGGAACAAGATATTTTCGTGAAGTTTGGTTGCAGATTAGCCAGCACACAGGGACGTGTGCAGGTCAGGATAGCGCAAGGATGGTGCAAGAGTCTATGGATTGCTAGTCCGTGTGTAATAATAGTCTGTGGAATGCTGGCGCCATCTTTGTATCGGCGTGGGGACAGAGTCAATAAGTGGCAGTCCGGCACGTCTCTCGGGAGTCTTCGAGTGGCGGTCGGCCGGAGTGGTCGGCTATTGAAACTGTCACGTTCCTAGCTATTAGTGATTAGACCGACGGCTTAACGTTCTCTCCGAGGCACGGGGGTGGATCACACCGCCAGCTTCCCAACTTCGGGCAAATATTGAGAAAATCTTAATAGAATACTCAATATAGATTTTTTGAATTGGCCCGACCCGGGACTCGAACCCAGGACCTCATGTCTGTAGTCGAACATGCTAACCAATGAGGAAGTTTAGGTTATATACATTTTCAATCAGGAATTTTGGAGATTGGCGCTGTAAGCCGAAATACAGGCTACAGAGATTATTTATTTATTATTATTTATAATATTACGAAATGTTATGCAATACACGGTAATTTTAACAAGAGGATCAATTATATGTCTGTCTTTCGATCATGTGAAGTAGTTGCTTTAAGAGAAGTAATTATTAGTATAATGCTAGTTGTATATATTTAAATAGAAGAGAATAAAAGTTGTTACTTAATATGAATTGGTGTGTTTGTACGTCCTGACGATTAAAATATAGAAAAATAGATTTAATAGAAGTTTTAATCTATTAAAATCGAACCCAGGAATCTTGCCAGAGAAGGGAACACTCTCTATCAATTTGTATCCAATATTTCTTGAATTTGTTTCAGCATTGTGATTTATTCGGTCGAAAACTCAGATGGATGTACTTTGTATTGTTCAGGAGTATTGTATATTATACAATAGGAGGAACAATACAAAATACAGTGTTTATCGTCTAAGGAGGTCGGGAAATCGGTATTCCTCTTGTGTTGGGTGAAAATTCCTTTCAATTGACGAAAAATCGTGTGACATTGTTGAGTGGTTTGACCTACTTGCGAAGATTTTTCTATACTCTAAGTTAAGCGGAGTTACTTTGACTTAATGAAAGAAAGTACTTGTTTTTCTTATTAGATTACGCCTCGTTATTATAAATTATTCTTTAATAATACAAGATTCGATAAAACAAAAACATTGACTCTTTTAATAAAAAGAGTGAATGTATATCAAATTTGTTATAAATTCTAGTAGGCTGCAAAAATTAACAACTCATTTGAGGGTAACTGTATACGTTTCTATAATAAACTCCCACAAGACGTTCTTGAAGTGTCAATTAATAAATTCAAAGTCTTTGTTAAAAGAAAGTTGATAGAAAAATCGTATTATAAGTTACAAGAGTAATTAGACGATAGAAACGCGTGGGAGTGAACGAACTGCTCTAATTTGAATTGAAATATATTAAACTAATATGATAATGTAATGATGATGATAACAAAAAACAAAACACCCGACTGAGTTTGTTGTGGGCTCTTCTCGGATCGGGGCGCGAAGGAACCCTCGTAACTTTAGATTTTAAGTCGTTCTGGAGTATCATCATCAGACGTACATTAGAATTAGAGTGTGGAAAGGAAAAGAAAAAACAAAAATTTGACGATTCAAAAGTGCTGTAATATGCCTACTTGAATAAAGATATTTTGATATGATTTGATAACCGAAACGGATTTGTTTATAATTGTAATAATAATTCAAATGCTATTTTAAACGCCTAACAGCTTATTGATATTTGTATACATACAGTTTTATCTTTACGTGTATAATTAAATTCCTCATAAACGGCTGAACCGATTTTGTTGAATTTTTTTGTGTGTTTTTAGGTGGATTCAAGAATGGTTTTGATTCATAATTTGACCCCACAAATAACCAACTTCCCCATATTTCCATGGAATAGAGAGCTTCGCGGGTGATATCGCCAGGACCATTTGGTATGAACGAGTATATATCTATATAAACACGAAATTCATAGCATAATTAAAAATAAAGCGTTCATCTGATATTAACGTGTATTTTATGGGTATTGAATGAGACTGTACCATCACGCTCAGCTATGTTATCCACGTAAGAGTAAAGACACGTCGACTAAGTGCGCGAGAGTTTACTTTAGAAGAAAATTTGGTTCCCATAAAATACGTTATAGTGAGCCAGCCTTAAAAGATTGATGTATAATATCATTTTTTTTAGTACTTTAAAAGGGGAACAATTCTATCATACATAATTTTTGCGAAACTTTTACCGTTTACGCAGTGCGCGCAGCGAAAGCTTTCAAAAGGAAAAAAAAAGTAGAATTTGAAACATTCTATACTAGTGCGTCACACCTATTAGTCTTAACGTGATGAGATATAGTCTTTAGCCTTCTCCAATAAAAGGGCTATCTAACACTGAAAGAATTTATCGAATGGGACCATTAGTTTTTGAGATTATCGCATTTATGCAAACGTTATGCGCACGTCGATTATTATAATAAACGTTATATCCGGTTACTTAGATTGTTTACCCACCATTTCATTGAAATCCAAATATTCACCGAGATCATACATATTAATATGTATCGGTGGTAGAAACATGAACCTCTCCTTAGTAATTCGAGTCTGATTTAAATATCAGGGTCAATTGTATACATTAAAGCTATATAACTTTTGAATTATCTATCTTTAATGTCGTCATGGTAATTTAGAATTATTTTAATTTAATAAGATTTGGAATTAATCAAGAAAAAATTTGATTTTTTTTTATAATATTACCTCTGGGTTTATGTTTTTTATATTCATTAATAGCTGAAGTAAATCGAACTCCTTTTGATTCTGCTTAAGGGGAAAGAGAATTAGTATCTGGATTTAATACAGAATATAGAAGAGGGGGATTTGCTTTAATTTTTTTAACTGAATATTACCTCATTTAATGACGTCATATGTACGTCATATTTACGTGTAATAGTATTACGTCAATTGTGAAATAGTGGTTCACTACATCGTTTTGACGTTACACAACATAATCTTGACATTACACAATATTATATTGACGTTACACAACATAATCTTGACATTACACAATATTATATTGACGTAACACAACATCATCTTTGACGGCCACGCTGGCGCAGTGGTGCGAGTACTTGCCTGGCTGGCAGTGGTCCTGGGTTCGATCCCTTGTAGGACGAAATTAGGAAATTGTAATATCTTATTTGTCTGAGTCTGGACTGGTGAGAGGCTTAGGCCGTGGCTATTTATCACCTTACCAGCAAAGACGTACCGCCAAACAGAGAGATTTGTGTTCCGGTATGATGCTGTGTAGTAACCGTAAGGGGTGTATCGCCTCTTAACAGATTAGCGCGCTTCTATCTTAGACTGTATCATCACTTCCCATCAGGTGAGATCATTTTCAATCGCTAAACTTTCAGCAATTTTTAAAAAATTAGTTGTAAGTAATGACTATCCTGTTTAAAGGAACAGGCCGGTTTGAAGTTATACGATACCATTTTGATGTTATACAACATCATTTTAATGTTATAAATCATTTTGACGTTACACAACATCATTTTGAAGTAATACGATACCATTTTGATGTTATGCAACATAATTTTAACTTTTAAAATCATTTTGACGTTACACAACATCATTTTGAAGTAATACGATACTATTTTGATGTTATACAACATCTTTTTGATGTTATAAATCATTTTGACGTTACTTTTTGACGTAAACGTGTTCAGTGAATATTTTTAAACGTGTAAGCTATAAATAATAATAAATTCAAAACATAGACGATGAATTCGAGATATACGTAACAGTACAATCAATGTCGCGTTGGAATTTAACAATGTTATTACATACGAACTGTGATGCTCACGTATTCCTACATAATTCACATAGTTTACAATATTATTTGAATAATAGAAACAAAACAATCTATGCAATACAATATTCAGCGTGCATTAGTTAAATAAATATGCAATATTCAGTACTAGTTGTTTCTAGATATTACATAGATATGTATGTCTGAAACAATGCTGAAGGCGTTACTTTGCTACATTCCAAGTCAATAGCAAATAGTTTTAAAGATATCATGATGAGTTTTGCGTTTAATAGTCTAAAACCATCTTCGCATAATTGCCATTCTAATGTGATTCGTTTGAAATACATAGATTAGATGGATTCAAAGTCTATAACGGACAAAGGTACAAACAAATCAATGCGTTATTTTACAATTTATCTCAATACTATAAGTTGGAAGAGATTGCTCATTTAAACGTACTAATCTCTGGCACTAATGGCTCAATTATTGAAAACTCTTGAATTGTTAGATAGCCCACAACATAACAATCACCTTATGACCAATAGGGGAGGAACATTATTGATAAATACTGCAAAAAAGCGTGGTGTGGCTGTGTTATGGATACGACCGTTTGTTGTTAGTTAATACGTCTTGTAACAGGTAATAGTTTATATATAAAATAATCTATATCTCGATGCGCAGCAGAATGGCCTTTATAATGGAGGGACTTCCCCTCCGCCGCGCGCGATGTTTTACAGTCCTTACTTAGCATAATAAATTCTTAGATCCTTTAGCTATTCAGTGGTGTAATTTAATTTCGAATGGAGGTGATAGATATGTAGCTATAACACCAAACTCTATCCCCCGATTTTGTTATCATTCTTTTTTTAATAACTTTACATGGATGTGAATCTTTAGATTCTCATCCATGTAAAGTCAAATGGAAAACTTTAAGTCTGCATTGCTATCGCGAATAGTTTTGAATATATCCTGATGACAAAGTCAGTTTAATGCTCCAAAACCATCTTCGAATTATTGTCTTTGTAATGTGCTCAGTTAGTTGGATGGTTTCAGTCTATAACAGACATAGGGAGATACAGCTTATTGTCTATACATTCAAATCAAATGACAGATAAAAGGTCATTAGTGTTCTTGCCAGCCTTTCCATGTAATATTTCACTTGGAATTTCTCTCTTTAAAGTAACGAAATAGACCAATATGTAACGTCGTAATTCCCTGATAGACCACACCCAATAATAAGACCACGGATAAAGTCCACGATATCATATGACTTACGCTATCATATTATTAACTACGCCTTGCTAATTGAGCATATCCTGATTAGTGAGTTAGTTTAGTGCTCCAAAACCATATTCATATTATTGTCTTTCTAACGCCTTTTGGACTCAAAAGTCACAATGATTATATGGTTTTAAAGTCTATAACGGACACAGGTAGATACAATATACATATATAGATTAAAAGGTTAGAGCTGTATTTGCCAGCCTTTCCTTGTACTGTCTCTCTCTTTATAGCAACGAAATAGAGGAATATATGACGTGGTACTTTCCTGGTAGACCACACCCAATAATAAGACCACGGATTTAGTCCACGATAGCATATGTCTTACGCTATCAGATTATTAACTACGCATTGCTAAATTTCAAATCAATAGCGAATAGTTTTTGATATATCCTGATGAGTAAGTTAGTTTAGTGCACCAAAACCACTTTCGCATTATAGTCTTTCTAATGTACTCAGTTTGAGTGACATTATTTGGATGGTTTCAAAGTCTATTAAGGAGATAGGTAGATACAAGATACATATATAGATTAAAAGGTTAGAGCTGTATTTGCCAGGCTTTCCTTGTGCCATTTGTCTCATTAAAGTAACGAAATAGACCAATATGGAACGTTGTAATTCCCTGATAGACCACACCCAATAATAGGACCACGGATATAGTCCACGATAGCATATGTCTTACGCTATCATATTATTAACTACGCATTTCTTAAATTTCAAATCAATTCTAAATACTTTTGAATATACGAGTATGCTGATGAGTAAGATGGTTTAATGCTCTAAAACCGTATTCACGTTCTTGTCTTTCTAATATGTATAGTTTGAAATCATCCAACCGATCTGGTTGGATGATTTCAAAGTCTGTAACGGACATAGGTAGATACGGCTTTTTGTTAATATATTCAAATCAAATGATAGTTAAAAGGTCAGATGTGTGTTTGACAGCTTCACCTAATCCTGTTTTCCTGAGGATTAAACAAGAAAATACAGAAATATATGACGTGGGACTTCCTTGGTAGAACACACCCAATAATAAAACCACGGATAAAGTCCACGATATCATATGACTTACGCTATCACATTATTAACTACGCATTGCTAAATTTCAAATCAATAGCAAATAGTTTTTGATATATCCTGATGAGTAAGTTAGTTTAGATTAAAAGGTTAGAGTTGTATTTGCCAGGCTTTCTTTGTGCCATTTGTCTCATTAAAGTAACGAAATAGACCAATATGGAACGTTGTAATTCCCTGATAGACCATACCGAATAATAGGACCACGGATATACTCGTAGTCCACGATAGCATATGTCTTACGCTATCATGTTATTAACTACGCATTGCTAAATTTTAAGTCAATTGCGAATAGTTTTTAATATATCCTGATGAATAAGTTAGCTTAGTGCACCACAACTATCTTTAATAGTCTTTCTAATTTCCTCTATTTAAATCACGTTATCTGAATGGTTTTAAAGTCTATAAAGGACATACATATTTAGGTTAAAAGGTTAGAGTTGTATTGGCCAGCCTTTCTTTATATTATTTGTCTTGGCATTTCTCCCTTTAAAGCAACGAAATACAGCAATATATGACGTGGTACTTCCCTGGTAGAGCACACCCAATAATAGGACACAACTGGACCATAGTTATAGGATAAATTGAACGCAACATCTGGTAGTGTCCAGCGTTATTGCTTGATACAACAGTCATTACTTTGGCAGCGTTTTTCTTCCTTTTTTCCGTAATGTTTCCTTATTGCTATTGTAAAAGGACGATGTTTGTTTCTACCCTTATCTTAATTGATATTTGTGGCTAATTTAGCATCCATTTTTGATAACCCTTACTGATATTAGAAATACCAAAGTAAATGTGTCTTTTGCGCTTTCACGACATAACTACTGAACCGATTCAAATTGAATTTGATAAACAGATGCCAGATTTTAGAGTTCTTCGTATTCTTATATTTGGAGTCGGTGTCAGCCAAGGTGCCTACATATACAAGTTATAGGTGGAAGTGGCGCCGGAGCTGCCAAGTGGACACGCGGGACACCTACCTACCCACCTTCGCTGACGCCGACTTCGAATATAAGAATACGAAGAACTCTCAAAAATTTATCTTTTAGAGTATATTATTATATTTGTGAGAGTGTATTTTAAAGGCGGTTCTTTATTTGTTAAAATTTTTGTTAATGCATAAAAGCTGTAAGAGATGGAGGTATCGTCATTTTTAGAGCTTGTATCATTAAGCTTATTTTTTTGGACTGTTTAATCGATAAAAATAAATAAGTCATTCAATGTTTCTAAAAGTTTCACCTTCAAGATTGTAAAATAGTAATCCTTACTAATATTATAAATGCAAAAATAACTCTGTTGTCTGTCTGCCGGTCTGTCGCTGTCATGCTAAAACTATTGAACCGATATAAATGAAATTTGGTACATAGATAGTCTAGAGCCTTAATTATTAAAAATGCTATCCAAACACACTATTTTTCAATAAGATTAAGGTTTTTCTATTCCGAATCAAGATATCGCGAATCATATCGTTTATCATCCAACAGTTTTTTGTTATATTAAAATCAAAACAATTTGAAGTTAGACGCCATAATAAATCAGCTTAAACATATTGTGTGTGATACAATACCCTTGTATAGACTACAATAGAACCGAAACAATAGATATTGTACTTATATATACACATAGACTCTGTATTTGTACACTAATGAGATTATAATAATAAAATATTGAGTATACTCCAATTCAACGAATTTTAACACAATTATAGGCTTAGATTTTCTCGCTGGAAAACGTAGTTTCATTAGCTATCTGCTTGTAAACTGCATCTGTCTGCTTGCCTGGTTGTCTGTTATCGATACACTCATTTTTTTTTAAATATATAAATGTAAAATATATAGTAATTCTTGCGGAAGGTTTCTGTATATAATAAGTCAAGGTTTTGTGTAAATTCATTGCGATATAGCCGGGAAAACGGTGAAAATTGGGGTTTGTCTTGACACCTTTATCGAAAACGCTTTATTTTAAAGCTGGGAAAAGCTTTTGCGCATCTTAAAAGGTATATCATCGGTTGGCAGTGCGGGAGTCAGAGGAAACGACCAGTATCACCACTTAAACCTAGCGAAATCCATAAGGGAACAACCAGAGGCTTACCCTTGTGCATTCTTCTCTGGCTCTCCAAATTCATTGGCCTATTCAAGATAGCGAAAAGAGGGTAAACCCTTAATCATATAATAAAACAATGGATCGTAGGATAATCCTCTTTTATACATGTTTGTAATAATTGTCTCATTGGTTTGGTGATGAGCTTGTTCGGCTACAGACTTGAAGAGATCCGAGAGCCGCAGTCCTCATGTCTGATATTGAGATTTCTGCTAAGAAATTCTGAGGAATTTGGCGATTAGCTCCACCAACAAGCTTTGGAGAGCACCTCAAGCCGAAGATCCAACGTATAATCTCTTTCCAGTCGATTCAGATTATTGTCCTATCGGGCTATGAGAGAGAAGATCAAAAAACTATGAAAGGCATAATTGGAAGGCAGTGACCTCTTACTACGAAACTGTGGAGGTACATGAAAGGCAGAGGGAAGATGCTATAGAAGCTCTTCTTCTCCCGTGCAGGAGGTTGGCAGGTAAGAGGCTAAGATTTACTTTTCCTGCTTCCTTCCTAAGTTTTCCAGCGGGAGTCTTCCGGAATACCAGGGTAGATTGTGTTTACCGATCCTCTGGTGCTCTACTAAAGGATGGAAAGTTTAACGCTGGATTCTAGGGCAATCATGGCTTAATGCCAGCGATTAACACACTCCCGATTAGATTTTGTCCATTTTCCAGCGTGAAAAAAAGGCATAATGTGTTAGTCGTTTATTTTCGAATAAATAATAAACTTACCAATATGCTTGCTTTCATTAAATGCCTCTGGTATCTTTCTTGTCAGCACAGCGTATACTGTACACACCACGATGAGTACGATGGGGTAGAAGAAGGCGATCATGTAGGACGCGTCTACGTAGGAGTCACAGACCAACATGTTGTCCTCTCTCGTTGGATAGTGGAACATTGCTCGTGCTGGAGCCACTATCATCCAAACAACCACTATTAGTACCTGAGGACAAGGAGACTTTTGTTAAATGAGATGCCAACATTAATGTGTGGTAGTGAAAGTTGGGTATGGCAGAAAAAGTACACTAAATGCGGTAGAGATGAGAGCGTTAAGAAGTATGAGTGCATTGAAACTGAGTGACAAAGTAAGAAATAGTGTGATAAGAGAACGTTGTGGTATAAAAGAAGACGTAGTGGCTAAAATCGAGAAAGGTATGCTTAGATGGTTTGGGCATGTAGAGAGAATTAATTAAAAGGAGACTTAAAAAAAGGTTTTCTGAGCCAAGAGTGAATGGGAACGTTGGAAGGGGAAGATCAAGGTGAACGCTCCATGACCAAATCCAGGACATTTTAAATAAGGGCCAGGTTAAGAGTACTCTAAACCGACGGACTTGTGTAATGAGAATGAAAAAAGCAAAGCAGTTATGCAAGGATCATGGCAAGTGGAAGGACGTGGTCTCTGCCTACCCCTATGGGAATGAGGCATGGTGTGTATGTATGTATTTTCTAAGTTTACCAGAAATAACTAAATTATCCGCTCCAGTGCAATATTTCAGAATCATTTCAGTACCTATGTAGTGATTATCTCTCAGTTAGAGACGATTGATATCGTTTCAATGTTTAGGAGAAATAACTAAATTTCTCGTTCGCGTGTTAATTCCTGCGTAAAATCCCATCATCTATAGATATTTGTACAAACAATGGTATAGCTTAATCCTATAAGTTCTGCATTCTCACAAAATTTCGTCACTGACTACACCAAGTTTTTTTGTGTTTTGTTCTCAGAATAGTGAAGGAATGAACCCCCATAAGATTGTAAATCGTTCTCCAGTCGCACATAAAAGGAAAACGATTCAAAAGTGCTGGAAAGCATACTTGAGTATAGAATTTTTTAATGTGTTTGACTAAAGCTGGGCTTGCAACACCATAATCGTGTTACTTCAATTTTTGAAGTTCTTTATTACAAGAAGATATAGCAGCTATGAAATATTCAAACTTTCCTACAACTGCATTTAACGTGGGACGGGTGTGAGATGAAGTTTTGAAGGTTATGTCAAAACAGAGTATGCAAATGACGTGAACTCCATCATTAATATATGTTTATGTTTAGAATGCAGGTATCAAATTAAATCAGAAATTCTTCATTCAAGTAAATTAAAAACAAGTTTATAAGTTAGAACACAATACTACGGACAAAAACTATACAACTTGAGATAACATTATTGTATAATTGTTTACTAGACAGAAACTAGAAATTTGTTACTAAAACACTATAATTTTCTTCATTGAATTCCCACTATTTTATGAATATACGATAAATATTTTAAGCTTTTATAATATGTATCACACCTCTGAAGAATGTATTATAAGTTTTTTTTATTTGTTTTTATTTGTTACTAGCAGATCCGACAGAATTCGTTCTGTTAAAAAGATCTGGAATGTGGCAGATTGCAGTTTTACGAAATGAAATTACAGCAGTACTCGATTTTGAACTTTGTGCAGCGGTAATAAAGTGCAAATTGACTTTTTGACGTAAGGACGCACCTACATTGCTTAGACAACAGTGAGTAATTGTAATTTGTTATAAACTTTATTGAATAGCAATAAAAGTCAAATTTACTCTACATTTTAGTTAGAAAACCTTTGTATGGGAAACAGAAAAGGGCTGTTTTTATGCAATTATTCTCACCGTAAAAACCATCCTTGGATTTCAACGAATATTTAAAAAAAGGATTATCAAAATTGACCACGTTGTTGAGTTATGCGCTTACTAACACATTTTGCGATTTTCTCATGTAATGAATGTTTTTCTCTTGAGAATAAAGATCTAATGATGATATAAAAGGACGACTAAAACTAACGTTACCTAAACCCAATCGAGTATTTGTTATTTTGGTTATAATGTCATTACAATTTAATTCATTCTTATAGTTTAACTAGCTGACCCAGAAAATTTCGTACCGCCTCAGAATCTATAAAAATCAATTGCTGTTCGTTAGTCTCGCTAAAGCTCAAGAACGGCTACACTAATTTGGCTAATTTTGGTTTTGAGTTATTTAAGGAAGTCCAGATAAAGTTTAAGGGGAGTAAATATAAAAGAATTGCTTGGATACATAAAAAAAAACAAGTTCACTCTCCTTTAAAAACTATTCCTACCTGTCAAATATTTGATGTATACAGTGTCGTTTAGAAATCAATTGACAGTTGTTGACATTTGATATAGACACAAATGAATTTTTGATGGCACCTAAAACTTTTAGGGGGGAATCTGGGCGTATAGGTAGTGTATTTTGATTACGAATTATATTTATTAAGTTTTTGGTCAAGGTTAAGCTGAGAGTCGGGAGTTGAGTTTAAATGTAAAAGGAACCATCACTAAACGCCAACATCATACATACCATCCTTTGATATCGTACAGGATTAAGTCTACCTCAGATTTGCAGTGATGACTGCTGTGTGCCAGAGATAAAGAGACATTGCTATGCACAGTCGCCATGTCTCAATCTTCTCTATCTTTATGTATGGAGTTGAAACTTGGACCATAAAGGCAAGGAATAGATGCGTTCGAAACGTGGTGTTGGATGCCAATGTTAAGAATTCCTTGGACAGCCAAACGCACAAACGTATATTCCATTGCAGCTTGGAACCAAGGTTAGGCTCTCATCTCTATGTTATCAGCGAATCTTGGCTTTTTTCGGACACATCATGCGGTGAGAGGACTGCTTGGAAAAGCTGATAATCACGGGCTACATAGAAAAAGATGTCGAGACCGATCCCCGAAACGATAGGCTGATCAGCTGAGCGAGACCAAGCAAACTACGTTTTATATGATCTTACCAGGACCACGATCTTAGCGGAGAGAGAAGTTTTGACCAGATTTTTTTTACAAATTCTGCAATTGCCCGATGGTAAATACATTCTAACACGAGAGCGCGGTAGATTAAGTAAGAGGCAATTTATATCGTTTTTGTAGGGTTGTAACTAGCCACAGCTGAAGTCTTCCACCATTCCTGAGTCAGACTAATTAGAAAATTCAACATTCTAAATTTTCTCTGACCAGAATCGAAACTAGAGTCTCTTACTTACGAAGCGAACACCCTCACAATAACACCAGTGAGGCTATATAATTTGTAGACGTCCCGGGATCGATCCCAGTTGGGCGAATTTAGGAAACTACATTTTCTAATTTGTCAGACTCGGGACCAACAGTTACCACCATCAGCAAAGACACCGCCAAACAAAGAGATTTGTGTTTCTGTACGATGCTGTGCAGAAACCATAAGAGGTAAATTACCTTTTTTTATATTGCCGACAGTTTAGCGCTTGACTGTGATCTCACCTGATGGTAAGTGATGATACAGTGTAAAATGGATGCACGCTAATCTGGTAAGAGGCGATACACCCCTTATAGGTTCTACACAGAATCGTACCGGAACACAAATCTCTTTGTTTGGCGGTACGTCTTTGTTGGTAGGGTAGTAACTAGCCACGGCCGAAGCTTCTCACCAGTCCAGACTCAGACACATTAGAAAATGCAATTTCCTAAATTCGTCCTACCCGGGACCTCCGCTAGCAAAGCGAATACTCGCACCACTGCGCCAGCGAGGCCGTCGATTACCAGATTAAGGCATTTCAGTAAAAAAAAATATTTTCAACACGAAACAAATATGTCATTTCGTTGCTAGATCCCTATAATATTTATAATCGCGCTAAACATCTGTAACAAGGAGATTTATTATCATTAACGGCGTAAAGGATCCATTTCATTAATATGTGAGGCCCATGTGAAAAAGATTAATGGTCCAGCTGATAGGGGTCTGTTGGAAGGGAAAATCGAGGAATCGGCAGACGGACTAAATTTTCACGCATTTTACTTTGTAAGCCTAAATACTTTTTACATATTGTGTATTATTCTCCTAACCAAACTTAGCTACAATGGCTAGTTTCATATAAAGTGTTTTTGTATGTTTGTAACGTTTTCACAAAAAAACTATTGGACCGTTTTTAAAAAAAATTCCATCATTAGAAAGCTGCTTTATCAGTGAACACCATAAGCTATATTACTTTCTCAAAAAGATAGGAATCTTTAATAAAAATGCATTAATGTAACCCAAGGTGTCAAAAAATTGGTCACAAAAAATCTGTCATCACGTGCACTGGGGAAACTATTGATGATAGAACAAAAAAATGTTATACAATATTATAGAACGTATTAATATCTACAAAAAAATCTACGATGCCATATGTCCAACTACTGTAGTTATGCCATTATAACTACTTAACTGCATTTTAAAAGTTAATAAAAGTGACGACAATAATCAAACCATATTATTCATATCTCTGTATTAATCTTTATCCTATTATATATCTTATTAAAGAACGTTTCAGTACCTGTAAAATACTTTTTAATTTATTAAAATCCGACATTCCATTCAAAAGATGTAACGAATTTAAAACTTTCAATCTAAGAAGAAGTCCGACTTAGTCGACTTTACATTGCCACTAGATCTACGAGGGCGAAACCGCTGGACATAGCTAGTAACATATATATATATATATGTCGGAGTACAAAAGTCTGTGGATCGCTGGTTCGTGTGTCGTCTGTGGAACGCTGGCGCCATCTTTGTATCGGCGTGGGGACAGAGTCAATAAGTGGCAGTCCGGCCCGTCTCTCGGCAGTTCTCGAGTGGCAGTCGGCTATTGAATCTGTCGCGTTCCTAGCTATTAGTGTTAATGAGTTCGTCTAAATTGATATCGGGAACATTAAGTGATTGAACATTATAATCCGAGTTAATTAACAAAGGGTTTGATTGCATCAACATTACCCACGAACGCCCAAAGTATAAGAAATTAAATAATGGATCCCATTAATGACAATTTCGGCGGAGAACCCTACACCCTTGTGCTTTATGCTTCTCTTCTCGGTTTTCTCTTATTCTCCGACATATATATAAATCAAATGCTGTTCGCTAGTCTCGCTAAAACTCTGGAACGGTTGGATTTGGTAATTTTTGGTTTTGATTTAGTTGTGGAAGTCCAGGGAAGGTTTAAATGGTGAATATGAAATAAAAACAACAATAATAATAGTCAAGTCATCAGAGTTACTATCGCATTTATAGTATTAGTAAGGTTTATCGCTTATAAAGTAGTTCCCGTTAAAATATCTTTCTAGATATCAAAGGGATACAGGCAACATTGTAAAAGGAGGAAAAGTGTATTGAAATGGACGTCTTCTGCCATCACTAGTTATTTATGTGTTGGATTTCCTAATGCATTATGTATTTCTGCTTTCCTTAGCTTTTCGATGTTGCGAATTGTGGATTTCGTTTTAATTTACTTAACTTTAACTCACGCGGATTAGTTCGATACAATTTTTCCTGTGAAAAATTCATCATTTTGTTAATTCGAACATTTTTGTCAAGAAAAAGTGATAAAAATTAGATTATTATGAAATTTCAGAGTATAAAAACTTTTGCAAAAATTGAATCGAATGAAACGAAAACGTGTGGATTCAATTGAAAAGTTTATAAAGAGAAAACATTTGTGTTTTTCTGTGTATGTTTGTAACGTTTTCACACAAAAACTACTGGACCGATTTAAAAAATTGCCTTACCATTAGAAAGCTGCATTTTCACTGAGCGACATAGACATCCCCAATAAAAATGCATTAACGTAACCCAAGATGTGAGCCAAAAAATATGTCATCGCGTGCACTGCGAAAACTATCGATGATAAAACAAAAAAATGTTCTACAATATTACAGAACTAATTAATATCTACAAAAAAGTTTAGGACACCATATGTCCAACTACTGTAGGTTAGCCGCTATAACTATTTTTAAATTTTAAATTCCAATAAAAGTGCCGACAATAATCAAACCATGTCATTCATACCTCTGTATTCATCCTTATCCTATTAAATATTTTATTAAAGACCGTTTCAATACCTGTTAAATGCTTTTTAAATTATTAAAATCGCACATTCCATTCAAAAGATATAACGAAAATTGAAGCGACCCTCATAACTGGGCCTGCGACTGGTGAGTTAGCTCATATTCCAAGGATATCAATGATGCCTACCGAGTAAAGCAAAGCGATTTAAAAAATCTTTCATTACATACCATCACGCCTTATTCCCATAGGGGTAGGTAGAGACCACGTCCTTCCAATTGCCACAATCCTTGCATATCTCCTTCGTTTCTTTCATTGTCATTAAAATTTTCATACAAGTTCGTCGGTTTAGAGTACTTTTGATCTGGCCCTTATTTAAATTGTCCTGGATTTGGTCAGTTACTTTTATTCATTCTCTCTACCTGCACAAACCATCTAAGCATACCTTTCTCAATTTTAGACACTACATCTTCTTTTATACCACAACGTTCTCTCATCACTCTATTTCGTAATTTGTCACTCAGTTTCAATTCACTTATACTGCTCAACGCTGTCATCTCTACCGCATTTATTTTACTTTTGTGATTCTTCTGCCATACCCAACTTTCACTACCATACATAAGTGTTGGCACCAACACTCCAGCATGCACAGCCAGTCTAGCCCTTTGAGACACCATCTGGCTATTCATAAAGGCGTGCAGAACACCATTTACTATATTCCCTGCATTTACTCTCCTTTCAATATCACTTTCACATGTTCCATCTTTTGTAAATTTAGATTCCAAGTATAAAAACTTTTCACCTCTTCCACTTGTTCTCCGTCTATCAAAATATTGCCACTCATCATAGATTCATCTCTTTCAAAAAGCATGACTTTTGTTTTGTTTACATTCACTTTCATTCCTTTCCTTTTCAAAGTTTCATTCATAATATTTACCATCTCCTTGTAGCTCATTACCAGATGATGCAAGTATTACTTGATCATCAGCGTATTATCAGATCATTACCTCCTTGAAATCGAGAATTATTCAATACCGTAGAGTATTTTTAAATTTGCTTATCTCGAATATACTACGTAAAAGATGTTACGAATTAAAAAAAATATTAGTTGAACATATATTCGTTGTAAAATTAAATCTCTATATTCTTTAGATTATGAATGTAAGCGTGTCTATAATAAACTGAAAGGAAGTAATTAAAAACTAAACGAAATAAAACTTTTATGTTAACAAAAATTAAATCTATATTATCAAAATTCGGAAATTCTTAATTCATCATCTCTTACGCCCTGTCCTGAGAAGAGCCCGTAATAACTCAATCGTGTCTCCTTTTTTACCATCATTATGACAATATAGTATTAATTTATTTTGATTACATAAGAGCAACTCATTCACTTCCATGCTTTTTTTTTATAGTCAATTTAATGGTTCACATTGTAGTAAAAGGTAAGGTAGCAGCCCGTTAATGTCCCATAGCTAGGCACAGGCCTCCTGTCATGCGAAAGACGGTTATTAGAGCATAGACCCACCATTCTGCTTCTCTGCGGGTTGGCAGGCATAGTACACAAGTGAACTTTCTATTCTGTCACTCTTATAGTGGGATGTGACGGCAATCCGAGACGACCTGAGTGCTCAACGTGCTCTCCGAGGCACGGGCGTGACACCGACTCCAATTTTCCAACTTCGGGCAAATATTGAGGTAATTTTACTCACTCTTACTCACTCAATCGTACTTAGATAATAATGATAAGTTAAGTTATCCCTTGTAATTACGGATTTTTGTTAATCTCATAACTATAGTTTATTTCATTCAATTTTTCTTATATTTAGCCATAGTCGGAGTGGGTACTGGTTCCTGGAACACAGTTAGATCTAGTTCAGGAGCCAGTAACTCACATTATTTACGAGGATTTTGACGAGGAGACCTTCCAATATCCACACTAAAACCCAGAGGAATCAATTCATTCGTTATTGGGACATCAGTGGATCACTCTCGCACTTTGATGTATCTGATGAGTTCGACTGAGAGGGAACTTTGACTGCATTTTGCCTCTCTCATTCTAAGGCTTCCTACTCTATAGCCCTTATAGATAGACCACGAAACTAGTCAGTTGAAAAGAACCATTCAAGAACTATACAAGAGCATTGAAGTAGAGATAAATTGAAAAGCATTCTGCGGAGACGTTTCTTTATTAGATTCAGCTTATATGTTTTATGCATTGTGCTCTCTGTTTTACAATTTATGACCCCTTGGGACTGTATAAATCACTTCGGGAAATTTATGACTTTATTCTAAAAGGTTGGTCAAGTAAAACGGTTTGAAATAAAGTCAGGAGTCAATGTAAGCAAAGACTGCCTCTTTGGTCTAATGGTGAGATTATTCGGCTACAGATATGAGGTCCTGGGTTCTGTGTTGTGTAATCAGCAGTGTATTCTAACCCCGTACCTCGGAGAGCACGTTAAGCCGTTGGTCCTGTGCTTGATCTTTCTCTGGTCATGTCGGATTGCCGTCACATCCTACTAAGAGAGTGAAGGAATAGAGAGTACACTTGTGTTAGCGCATACATGATACCATATATCCGTTTCAACTCTGGCAATCAGAAATATGAGCACCTCTTTATTTTAATTCATAATGTATTACCTATTTCGGTTCTCTGTAACCGTAGTAACAAAATATTCATAGAGATAACACCAGATAATAGAAAAAAAATAAAAAATAAACCAGTTACAAAGTGACCGTTACGGTGCGTCGGTAATTTTTACGAGGTATTTTATAAACTAGGTGTGTTTATTAGTGATTATTTGTGTTTTTTGATTATAAAAGTGATTAGAATAGCAATGAAAACCCTTAAGGTAAGTTTAAATTTTTAAGATATGAGCATATAAATACAAGACGGACTTTTTTCACTATCTCAAAGTTTAACGCAACATGACGCTATACTAAAGACTTAATTTAATAAACAAAAGATAATATTGTACAGGTTAACTATTAGCAAACATAAAAATCATAAACATTTGTTAGTCTTTAATGAAGTTGCGGGGCAATAGACGCAAAAACCTCCATGCGGGGGCGGGGCAGGCGACCGTTATTTATACAAGCGCGGACAAACTACGGGGGCAAATAAAAACACAGCCGAACAGTCAGACGGATAAACTGATGTACTGTGCCTGCCAACCCACAGTGAAGCTGTTTGATGGGTCTATGCTGCAACTTGCAAGAGTCAATTTGGAGTAACTTATAGCACTACTTTTCAATTTGGTTGCTTTTAATAAATGATTTACATTTATTTAGTGCCATTACTATAATATCTTCTAGGAGTTTGTTATAGAAACGTATTGAGTTAAATAAATAAAGTAATCCAGGTAAAGATACGACGGAAATAGGTAGTAAATGGGACCATTGCCCAAGGGATCAGTTGTAATTCTTCTTTGAATTGCCCAACTAATATTGTAAGAGGGAAGCTGTTTGCTTTTCACGTCACTGGGGATACCTCAGTTATTGTGAAAACGCTTTTAAAATTTATAGAATTTCGGTGGATGTAAGAGACCCTGAGGTGTTATATGTAATGTTGCTTTCGAATAAAAAAGCTCTGGTAGTACTTTTTGCTTATTTATATCGCTGAGGCCTGCGACTTTGTCTGCTTATTATTGAGGGCGCACGAAGATGTGCAGCGTTTTTTATGCTAATTTGTTTGAAGGTTAGGTAGTTTTAATATTTACAAATAACATGTGGCATTTTAATTTGCCATTCTTCTAATAGTGACCAAAAACACGTAGCATTTTTATTTACAACGCGTCATAGATAGGTTTTCGACAGATTTAATATTTTGAGGAATGAGCTGTGGTCAACGTTATCTACATATAAGGTGAGCGGTAATCTGATTCAAACTTTGAAGACTCTCTATGAGGGTTCCAGTGCTTGTGTCCAGAATAAACGGAGCGTATGCAGAGTGATGGAAACCACTCCGTGTACCCTGTCGAACACCTCTTTCAACTGGAAAGTAGAAAGAGGTGTTTGACAGGGATATGTTGCGTCACCATGGCTGTTCAACCTATTCATGGATAATTGTTTGACAGATTTGAAAGGAAGTATGTATGGGTTAAGAATGAATGAATTACTCGTCAAATGTTTTACGCTGATGATCAAGTAATACTTGCGCTATCCGCTAATGAACTACAGGAGATGGTAAATATTATGAATAATGCTTTGAAAGGGAAAGGAATGAAAGTGAATGTAAACAAAACGAAAGTTATGCTTTTTGAACGAGATGAATCTATGTTGAATGGCAATATTTTGATAGATGGGAAACATGTGGAAGAGGTGAAAGAATTTCTATACTTGGAATCTAAATTTACAAAAGATGGAACATGTGAAAGTGATATTGAAAGGAGAGTAAATGCAGGGAATATGATAAATGGTGCTCTGCACGCCTTTATAAATAACCAGATGGTGTTTTAAAGGGCTAGACTGGCTGTGCATGGAGGAGTGTTGGTTCCAACACTTATGTATGGTAGTCAGAGTTGGGTATGGCAGAAGAATCACAAAAGTAAAATAAATGCGGTGGAGATGAGAGCGTTGAGAAGTATAAGTGGATTGAAACTGAGTGACAAATTACGAAATAGATAAGAGAACGTTGTGGTATAAAAGAAGATGTAGGGCTAAAAGTTAGCTGCTGTCTGTTTATAGCAATTTTATACAAATGCGAAGTTGCTATTTTTTTGACAGGGGCAATCGTTACTTTTACGTACCGTAAAGAATTTTTTAAGGATTTCATTATGTTAAAAACACCATTCATCAATTTCATAAAATGTTTGTGAAATTTTACTGTTATTTCTTTTAACACACATAATTTTTTTTAACATAATACACCAAAACATGTAATATGAAAAATAAAGTCAATTCCTATGCAAATTAACACGAACTTCTTATCTTCATTACATAAAAAGAAACTGAACCTTTAACGTGATTATTTGAAAAAAACTCTACTGTGTATTTGAACTTAAATAGATTAATAGAAAGTATTTCATTAACGATTATGAATATGGGCTTAAACACACCTTGAAATTGCTAAAAATAAGGATTGTTCCTGTCAAAAAAATATAGCAATTTCGCATTTGTATATAATTGCTATAAAAATTATAGTAGGCGCTTAAACATTAATTAAATATCGATGTTTTCTTTAAACTTTAACTATATTCTCGACATTCGGTTCTTCCTTCTTCACACCTTATCTTTTGACAAAGGCCTCCTCTAATGCTTTCCATCTAATGTACATAGCCATTTTTATCCTGCTACTTTCTTCAGATCTTCCTTTACTTATTGTGATTTCCTGGGTTACCATTCAATCATAATCCTGTCCATATCTCCTTCTTTTCTTTCATAATCTGTCTCAGAATTTTCCCGAACTTTTTCTTTCATTTTATTATGTTTTTCTATTCTATTCTGAATGACATCTATTTAACGTTATTCCAATTTAAATAAAAACATATAATTTATAGGAACACAATTTTGATCTCACATAAATTGTACCCTCAAAATGATAAGCAATTTGTTTCATGATTCAACAAATTCATAATAAGCGGATGAAGTTAGTAGATATTACGAGATGATACATAACGAGTTAACTTTGATACTCGTAGCAAAGTTTCATAATTTGGTTAGAAATTTCGTTACTTGCGGTTGGATGCAGGCACATACGAGAAAGAACTTCGAGTATATATTAATAATTTTGTTTGGGCTTTTATTATTGTTTACCGCTTTTATATTAACTTCGTATGTAGCAATAAATTCCGTAGTTTTTAATATACCACCGTCGTAATATACTTGTATACGAGTATACACAGTGGAAAAATTAAGGGACCAAAAAAAATATAAAGAAATTGATATATTTTCATTGAAAGTCTGATATATCCGCAAAAAATGGTCGTATCGAGACTAAAAAAAGACGAAATTGAAGCTAAATAGGCAACCAATCTAATGCTTAATATGGTTAAACTAAAAAATGGTTTTTCAAGTCTGTAGACCGAAAAATATATCGAAAAAAATGGGTTGTGAATGTGTTATTGACATAGCCATTTCTTGAACGTGAATACGTCTGTAATGGGTAATAATTACTACTTAAATATTATTATTTACATCAATAAATAGATTTTGATCAGAGTTGTCAATTGGAACTTGATTATACGTCGAGCTTCACTGAATCAAAAGTTATACTGAATGAAATCTCGATATGGCCTTCAAAATGATAAGTAAAATAAATGCGGTTATTGGCGCTATATATACCACTCTTCGGACTGGTATAAGCGAAGGAGATTTGCAAGGATCGTGGCAAGTGGAAGCACATGGTCTCTGCCTACCCCTATGGGAATGAGGCGTGATGCCATGTATGTATGTATGGCGGGTATTCCCCTCCGCCATGCGCGATATGTTACAGACCTTACTCAGCGTAATACATTCTTTGATCCTTTAGCTATCCAGTAGTGTAATTGAATTTTGGATGGAATTGGTAGATATGTAACTACAGCGCCAATTTTTAATCCCTGATTTTGTGAGGATTCGTTGTTTTTAATTGCCTCCCTATGGATGCGATTTTAAAGACGTATTCACGTCAATAAAATATCAAGTAATTTCGAAGTGAAAGCGCGACAGACAGGGTTACTTTCGCATTTATAATATGAGTAAACATTGAATGCTCATTTAAAAGTTTTAAAGGTTTCTTTCTATCTAATAAGTAAATATGTAACCGTTCATTATTTCCATTAAATTTATTGATAATAGGTGACCTAAGTTAAAGACTGCCTCGTTGGTCTAGTGGTTAGCATGTTTGACTACAGACATGAGGTCCTGGGTTCGAGTCCCGGGTCGAGCCAATTCGAAATCGATATTGAGTTTTCTATTAAGATTTTCTCAATAGTTTGCCCGAAGTTGGGAAGGTGGCGGTGTGATCCTCCCCTGTGCCTCGGAGAGCTCGTTAAGCCGTCGCTCCTGCGCCTGATCTTTCTCCGGTCGTGTTGGATTGCTGTCACGTTGGACTATGAGAGTGAAGGAATAGAGAGTACACTTGTGTACTATGCCTGCCAATCCACAGTGGTGGGTCTATGCTCTAAAACCCTCTCTCATATGAGTGAGGAGGCCTGTGCCCAGCAGTGGAACGATAATGGGCTGCTACTTACCATACCTTACCTTTAACTTAAAGCTTAAACTTCAACGTTTTATTGCTTGATTGCCACAGTTTTAACTGTGAAATTATTAACAAAACATTTTGTTATTATATAATTTAAATTGGCATGTTGATCAGTGTTTCTATTTCATTCTCACGATATCATCTTTCGAAGAACTGTGTGCTTTTTGAAATAAATCGTGGCAAACGTAAAAAGATGTTTTATTCAATATCTTATTTTAAAAACTTGCTTTTTTGTGTATGTCTTTGTGCAATAAAGCGTTTCTTTATAATAACTCCAGAGACAGTGAAGGAACATATTTGATTGGCATAAAAAAGGTTATAGTGAGACAATCTTTAAATATAGATATATGCTGTTTTAGACATTTTTTAAGAATTTTTAAAGAGGAACAGTTCTGTCATACATTATTATTGTGAAACTTTAACTGATCACGTAATACACGAAACCGAAGCAATCAAAAAGAAATCCCCTATTTTGATAAATCTTTTATTAGTACCGTTTCTATTTGTTTTAGCATGATGATATATAGTCTATA
The DNA here is from genome assembly GCA_015832385.1 of Elymnias hypermnestra. Classification (NCBI taxonomy): domain Eukaryota; kingdom Metazoa; phylum Arthropoda; class Insecta; order Lepidoptera; family Nymphalidae; genus Elymnias; species Elymnias hypermnestra. The sequence continues at coordinate 1,947,788 of JACTOM010000059.1, forward strand.
GCTTTTCTGGATAAATAGGCTATCTAACATTAAAATAATATTTCAAATCGGATCAGTAGTTGCTGAGATTAGCGTGTTCAATCAAACAAACTCTTCACCTTTTAAAAATCTAAAGTTACTTCTGTTCCTTTATGCCGTATTCTAAGTATCTTTCAATACTAACATAATACCCGTATATAAAGAAGTTAAACTTCAAAAATGGTTAAGAAAATTCACCTGTATCGATACAAGGGCTGAACATATTGCTAATTGAGAACTTGGAGAGATGAGTATAGGCCGCTTTGCTGAATGCTTGCTGGCGTTAAATATACGCGAAATCCTGTTGGTCTTGGTCAAAAGTGCTGCGTATACCACCGTAAAGCAGAATCCAGTACCAAATCTGTGGAAAAAATATCTATAAATCTCGTTTCAACTGGTAAAATTCTAGTTGTTTTGTAATTTTTATTCTTAACAGGTTAGGACGTGCCTATAATTTAATCTGATGACTTAGTCCAAGGTGGTAATGCGTAAACTTGGTGAAAGGTTATCTACCTCTTAAGCTTTCTATATTTAATTGTGTGGGAACCCAAATTTTCTGCTTGGCAGTTCCACCACAGGAGAAACCTTCCACTATACCAGATTCATGCAAAATTGATAATCAGATTTCCTAAATTCGACGGGAGATCCATTTACGCCCCCAACTGACAATCAGTCAGGAGGTTTGGGTTCAGTAATGGACGAGACCTCGCAATACCCACTAAATCCCAGTAAAATCCTCATCCTCCATGAGTGAGACATCAGGGGATCTACTTTAGCATTCTTTCGTGATCTCACAGATGAGTCCGATTAAGGATTCACGGAGAAGGGATTCTTCTTCTCTCGCTCCTGAGCCTACTTTAATAAACTACCATCTCGTAGAAGAATGCCACTCGTGTTCACTATTTGTCCTACAATGCTTTCCAGTCAGAAGTCACCCCCTCCTAAATTCCACTTTCTGGAAATCGAAACTAATGAGCTCTGTTACCAACGTAAGTCCTGCTCCAGCGAGTCCGTCAAGAAAGAAATAAGCATGCAAGTAGGAAATTAAAAGTAGCAAAATTTAATGCACATCTATGGATACTATCTTCCATGTGTCCATGTGTTCCACGTCCTTAACATACCTTTGTATAGAGCATAGTATATCAGTTGGACGGAAGACCAAAGCGAAGGTCACCAAGTAACACATGAGGATACCGGCGAGTAGCACGTAAGACAGCTCACGCCCACTTGCACGTACTACTGGGGTGGAGCTATGACGGAACCACACGCCACAGACAAACCTGGACAAAACAAAAATACACTGTTAATCTGATAAGTAAATGGAGGCTCTCACGCCATCGGAAACAAAGGGATGATTACCTCTTTAGACAGTGATATTTATTCACTGTCCAAAGTACTATCCGGTCTTAGGGTCACGGGTGACCTCAGCAAAACGAAAATCTTTAAGAAATTGTTAAGTCTCAGGACCACACGGTCCTAAAGTCTCAACACCAAAAGGCACAATGATGTATTCTGAAGTAAGGCAATCATATTTGCTCCTCTTGTGTTTTCCGATGATGTGAATGTGGGATGGTGCATGTCATGTAGCATCCCACACCAACGACCTTCCATTTTTATAAGGCATGTAGACTTTAGCTGGTCTTTAGCCATCATCACGAGCAATTCCATTAAGCTCGAGGATAGCCGGCACTTTAATGGTGACTAGGACATTAGCAGAAGGATCCTTTCTTTCTGATAATGCCTCTGAGTTCAGAGTATGTTGGGAGACAGTCAGCGCTATGAAGACTGTAGGAGCTGAACTGACTCACCACATTTGAATTTTTTTGGTAGGTCTGACAATAGGTCACAATGTATTTTTCATTCTTCTACCCCCATTTTTTTTAAAGTAACTTATAATCTTTATATCGTTGCTTTAGACGTATAATGACTCAATCCAGATATAAACCTTTTACTTATTATTGCGAGTACATAAAAGCTTCTAGTTGTAAGACGATACTTTCATTCCTTGCTAGTCTTTTTTCGCATTAAAAAGTTGTCTTTGTCCTTTCTAAGGCTCTACAGTATATATTTATACCAAATTTGATTTAAAAGAGTTCAGATTTTTTGGCGTGATTCCGCGACGAACCCAGTTACTGTCGCATTTTCGGACAAGAAAATTTAAAACATCATGGTTTCTACCGTGTCCTGAAAATTATGGACTATTGTATTATTTATTCAAAGAAGCAAACTGTTATTTTTTTGTTCAGAAAACGAAAAAGCTCACCAATAAAAAGATTCAGTAAACAAAAACATTTAATATGAAAATGAGGTCGCATAAGTAACGGATAATCGATTTTTACATTATTAATCACTGTCGTACTTGCTGCATGACACTCAATTATGTGTGGTGCCATATAAAAGAATTTCATTAATGCCGGGTCAGGAAAGAGCCTTCATATATTAAAATTTATACATACACTAGCTGGTGACTGTCACTTCGTCTGTGTAGAAATAAAACATGACCCTTACAAATATATGTCTGACAAAATATAATAATATACCCACAAGCATATATACTCTTCTGTCAATCGCTGACAATTATGTCAAACGTCATAAGGTTACATTAAAAAAGTTTTTATATTGTCAAAAGCACTAAGGAGGTGTTCGCGTCCTCTGGCGCTAAGCATTGGTACCTCGGAAGCTGCGTACTCGCACGTGACGGGCGGACAAGAAGACCCCTCGTGGGTTTCTGTCTTGTTTTGTCGTGATAAGTGCAGTAATTCCACGCGTTATTTGGTTTTGGAGGCCCTCTCGTAACCGCCTATCGAAGTGCGGCGGGTCAGAGCGCGGCTAGGTTATTTCCGTCCACGTGATGGCCGCAGTTGGACCTTCCTGAGCCTTTGGAGTGGAACAGAAGACCGGAGCCGCCGACAGCGATTTTGGACGCCTTGGCAGGTCACAGACACATCGAATCTCTCGTGTATTTTCTCCTCCCGCCGTCTCGGGCACCGATTCGACCTGGATTTCTACGTCCAGGGTCGAGTCCATGATAGGGTCACGGCCGGCGTGCACAGGAGGTTACATTACAAACGTTACCATGTTAAATTTAGTTTTATATATTATATTTAAGTTTCTGGCGCAGTTCTGCCCTATTACTTATTTAAGACTGCTTTTTAACATAATAAGGTTGTCTGGAAGAGATTGCTTGTAGCATTAAGACCGCCTTTGCATGTTTTAATTATAGTAATAAGTATCTTAGTTTATATGTCTTTTTATTTTTATCTTGTATGCAATAAAGTGTTTTCTTTCTCTCTCTCTCTTTTGTTAAGCTTTCTTAATTTTTCTGATATTCTACGTAACTTTGTTAATTATTTTCATTCAAATCTTCTCCTGACTGTAATAAATGAATTATCTAAATCGGTCCAGCTGTGTATACGTCATGCCGTGGCATAACTAAATAAGTACTCATTTTTAAATAACCAGTAGATTGCGCATGTCATCTACTGGTTGACATGATAGTAATACCGTCTCAATTTTCTTTTTGTCATACTGTGTATTATCTATTTCGCTTCTCGGTAACTGTCGTAACAAAATATGTAAAGAGATAGCACCAGAGAATAGAAAAAATAAATCAGTTCCAAAGTGACCGTTACTAACGGTGCGTGTATGGCGTCAAAGTTATATTATAAACTGTGAGTGTTTATAAATGGTTATTTGTGTTTTTGATTATATAAATGATGTAAATAACAATGAAAACCCTTGAGCTAAGTTTTAATTATTAAGATGGGAGCCTTTAAATACAAGACAGACTTTTTTACTATCTCAAAGTTTAGCGCAACGTGACGCTGCATCAGAGTCTTAATTTAATAAACAAAAGACAGCATTGTATAGTTTAACTATTGCAAACATAAAAATCATGACATTTGGTCAGCCTTTCATGAACATTGACAAGTCCTAAGAGCCAGTCTAGCATCATTCGACCCGCGGGGCAATTGACGCAAATTATTTTGTGTTACAAAGCTATATCCGTTAGAGAGCACAGGCAAATTACAGAGACCAATAAAAAACACGGCCGGACAATTTGAGAATAGAACCTCGATAATGATCGAACTTATAATGAAAATTAATAATGGTTGAATTGCCACCACTGTGCGACCACTAATAAAAATATGGCAATACTTACGCTGTTAATAATATTCCAACAGATGAGAAGGACATAGCACCAATGGCCCAGGCGGAGTCAGGCCTCAAATAAGCCTCAGGAATGGGCTTGCAGTGTGTTTTCGTGGGGTTAGGTAAAGTGCCCCATGGACACACTTGACAAGCAGTCTCTATCTCCGGCGAACGAATCTATATAAAAAGAAATCAGACACGATTATAAATGTGTCTTTTGTATACACAAATATATTAACAAAATAAAAAGACTGTGCACGCGCGCGCGCGCGTGTGTGTATGTGTGTGTGTGTGTGTGTGTAAGCGTGCGTGCGTGCGTGTGAGTGCTGCAAACGTGAATTATGAATTAATGTTTAAGAATAATTTCATTTCATTAATATCCAAATTACTCAACCAATGTATCAATTTTTATTTACAAGAACGCTAATTTTTTTGTTAAATTGTAGATATAACTCGATTGATGGGAATATTGGCTTCTGGCAAAAGAAGTTTAGGATATATTTGTTTGGGTTTCACTTGCTTTTCTTCTTCTGTTCTTTCCAGACCTGGGCAGGAAGGGTAAAGATTTATTTTTCCTTAGACTTATTGAGTTTTCTTACTGAAAGTAACCCACTGTGTTTGTAGAGATGAGTAGTAGAAAACCTACAACACTTTATAAAACATGACTTTTAAAAGAATGTTGAGCTCTTTCTAATTGTAAAATTTTAGTTTTTGTCGCACCACCTCAATTAGATTTATTAAGAATCGTTTTCATCTTAGTTTCCGTGTAATGCTACATGACATGACCAATTTAAATTGTGGTCCAATATAACACCAAGGTACTTAGTAGTGGAAACCTTATTAATTATACTGCAGACACAGTCCCGACTATTATATTGTTTAGCACACTTATGCATCATTATTTTAAAGTTACTGAATGGTTGGTTACGATGATTTAATGCCAAACAGACTCGTTATTTGTTTTGGAAATATTTAAACTCAGATAATAAGAACTTAGCCAAGTTGTAACATTAAGTAGATCCTCTTCAGCATGAGATATTACATCAACAAAGGATGAGATAGTAAATATGATAGCAGTATCATCGCCGTATGAGATTATGTGTCCATTTGGTAATGTGACGTTGAAAAGGTCGTTGATATATATTAGGAAGAGCTTAGGTCCAAGGACACTGCCCTGAGAAACTATAATTGTTTTTAGAAATAGATCTAGTTAGTTTTAGACTTTTAATTTTGGGTTCATTTTGAAGGGATTTTGACTGGTAAGTAAACAATTTTATAAATGTTACCTAGGTTACTTTTATATTAAAAAAGAAATTCTCTGGGTTATGCAAAACCAGGAGAAATAGTACCGCTTTCCCTCGGACTACTATCTAACGTTCAATCTCATCCTTCCACTTGCCCCGATCCTTGCATATCTCCTTCGCTTCTTTCATTCTCATTAAACCATTCATACAGGTTCGTCGGTTTATAGTACTCTTGACCTGGCCGTTATTTAAAATGTTCTGGATTTGGTCCAGGAACGTTCGCCTTGGTCTTCCCCTTCCAATTTTCGCATTCACTCTTGACTCATAAATCCTTTTTGTCAGTCTCGTTTCGTTCATTCTCTCTACATGTCCAAACGATCTAAGCATACCTGTCTCAATTCTAGTCAGCTCGTCTTCTTTTATACCACAACGGTCTCTTATCACACTATTTCTTACTCTGTCACTCAGTTTTAATCCACTCATACTTCTCAACGCTCTCATCTCTACCGCATTTATTTTACTTTTGTGGTTCTTTTGCCTTACCCAACTTTCACTACCATACATAAGTGTTGGCACCAACACTCCAGCGTGCACATCCAGTCTAGCCCTTTGGGACACCACCTGGCTATTCATAAAGGCGTGCAGAGCACCATTTACCATTTTCCCTGCACTTACTCTCCTTTCAAAATCACTTTCACATGTTTTATCTTTTGTAAATTTAAATCCCAAGTATACAAATTCTTTCACCTCTTCCACTTGTTCCTCATCTATCAAAATATTGCTATTCATTATAGATCCAACTCGTTCAAAAAGCATAACTCTCGTTTTGTTTACATTCACTTTCATTCCTTTCCCTTTCAAAGCTTCATTCATAATATATAACATCTCCTGTAGCTTATTAGCGGATGTAGACCATTGAATTTACTACTCATATTATTGTTACTAATATTATAAATGCGAAAGTTACATTGTTTGTCTGTCTATAGATAGTCTAGACCCTGAGAAAGGACATAGGCTACTTTCTAAGAGGAAGAAAGGGTTATGAGTGATGAAATTATCGTTTTTAAGAACTTGAAAGTTATTTTTTATAGTGTTGATTCGATTTAAATAAATACAACATTCAAAGTTTGTAAAAGTTTTTACCTCATGGGTGTAAACAAGTGAAACACTGCAAATAGCTCATCAAAGTATTTACAGGTATGTCTTATTATTAAAAATGATACTGTATTAGGATATCGTAACAAAAAACTAAGGGGATCTCATTAATCTTACTCGATTGAGTAAGATCAGTAACTAAAGAAGTTAAGACTTTATTCGATTGTCATTTATTCAGAGGACAAGGCTTCTAGTTGTGACTAATTTTGAAGTGTCAGGCGAAATAGAAAATACTTAAGCAGCAGGGATTAGAGATTGATTAATGTAAACAGTTCTTGAGATACAGATATTTATGAGGTTATTTTGATTTAATAATAGAATCTATATCTATAAAAGAGATATCCTGGAGGATATCACGATATCTCTGGAACCATAAGGCGTAGAGACTTGAAATTTCAAAAAACAAATCAAATCAAAAATATCATCTTTACAATTTTTTTTATTGCTGACAGATTAGCGCTTGACTGTGATGTCACCTGATGGTAAGTGATGATACAGTCTAAGATGGAAGCGCGCTAATCTGTTAATAGGCGATATACCCCTTACGGTTTCTACAAAGCATCGTACCGGAACACAAATTTCTTTGTTTGGCGGTACGTTTTTGCTGGTAGGGTGGTAACTAGCCACGACCGAAGCCTCCCACCAATCCAGACTCAGACAAATTAGAAAATACAATTTCCTAAATTCATCCTACCGGGGATCGAACCCGGGACCTCCACTAGCAAAGGGAATACTCGCACCACTGCGCCAGCGACTTTCTTTTAACAAAGACTTTGAATTTATTAATTGACATCTTTAGAACGTCTTGTGGGAGTTTATTATAGAAACGTATACAGTTACCCTTAATTTTGTAAGATTAGTACTTTTGACGGGTAGAAGTCAGCTAAGAACGGATTTTGCGAAATTCCACCCGCAAGGCGGGTTGCAGGGGTGTTAAATAAAAATGCTACCTAAAAAACATTCCACGCAGACGAAGTTGCGGGTTCGGCTAGTTATAAATAATTATGTAGGTACTACCACATTAATCAAGGCTCTGCAGAAAAAAGAATTATAACGACAAAGCAGAAATTAGTTGTTTGTAAAATCGGTTTGCGGACGATAATTTCACGTGATAATGTTACAACAAAACATTGACAAAAGACTGCTGTTGTTATAAGCAAGCAATATTAAGGCAGTTAACATAATGACAGTTCACTGCGTATACATATTAAAAAACTTGTTGCACGTACACAAAAACATTGACTCTTTTAATAAAAAGAGTGAATACATTATATAACTTACGAAACCAAAACAAACTTGTTATAAATTCTAGTAGGCTGCATAAGATTAACAACTCATTTAAGGGTAACTGTATACGTTTCTATAATAAACTCCCACAAGACGTTCTAAAGATGTCAATTAATAAATTCAAAGTCTTTGTTAAAAGAAAGTTGATAGAAAAATCGTATTATAAGTTGCAAGATTACCTAGACGATAGAAACGCCTGGAAGTGAACGAATTGATCTAATTTTAATTAAAATATAGTAACCTAATATGATATTGTAAGGATGATGGTAACAAAAAAATACCCGACTGAGTTTGTTGTGGGTTCTTCTCGGATCAGGGCGCGAAGGAACCCTCGTAACTTTAGATTTTAAGCCGATTTTGAGTACCATCATCAGACGTACATTAGAATTAGAGTGTGGAAAAGAAAAGAATAAAAAATATTTGACGATTCGAAAGTGCTGTAATATGCCTACTTGAATAAAGATATTTTGATTTGATTTGATATACAATGGAATTAGGCAGATCGCGCCCCTTTATCACTGACATCGAGTCATGCTTTTTCGTTGTTGAAGCTGGTGTACATCCATTTATAAGACGTTACCACGTCAAATAGTTTTGTTTTTACATTAAGGATATCGAAAAAATTACATAAAATATATAAATTCGCACAAAAGCACACAAAAAAATCAATTTTTATTGAAGCTATGTTGTTTTCTTATTTAAATATAAAAACGTTCGTCTGTAATTGCCATAGTATAATAACATATGTTTTATTAGCATAACTTGATTTTGCCTCCCTTGGACGACTCGATTTACTTAAGATTTCACTTGACAAAGATATTTTATATGAATTGTGAAAATTTTGGGTTTGTAGGTGTGATAAGTAGCAGCCTATTAACGTCCCACAGCTGGGAACAAGACTTCTAATTCAAAGGAGATAGAGTTTTTAGAGCAGACACACTATGCTGCTTTATTCCTTCGCTTTCATAATCCAATGTGACGGGAATCCGACAGAAGAGAAGAGATATCAGACCCAGAACCTCATGTCTGTAGCAGAACACGCTGACCACTATACCAATGAGGCAGTTTTTGAGTTTACTTATAATAAAACAACTGTTTGATTACTCTAATTTGTTATTTAACTCTTCCAAAGTAGAAGTCCACTAATACTGTATTTAAGATTAGTTTAACAAACCAAAGGGCATTGATTAGGGTTCAAGAATCCCAAAAGTTCCTCATTCATACCCAAAACTTCGAATCAGTTTGACACTGGTTGAGTTAATCACATATTCAAAGTCATAAGTATTAAATTCTTTATTTTTTTTAGATTCATTTACAGAAAAGTTTTCCAAAAAGCTATGACCTGTGACTAGTGGAAATTACAGTTTCTAATTTGTCTGTGTCTGGACTGGTGGCTACTTACCACCCTATCAGAAAAGATATATCAACAAGTAAAGAAATTTGTGTCTCGGTATGATATTGTGAAGAAACCATAAGAGGTAATTTGCCTCTTACCAGAATTATTTTTGTCTAATACACTAGCTGCACCCTCGCTTTCTAAATCACTGATATCTTCTAAGATATCCATTTTATTGACATTATTTTAAAGACCATTATAATCTACATGAAATATACAATATAAGTAATGCATTTAATTGGAAAAATAATAATTACAGATAGTATAAAAGAGCTTGGTAAATAATACACATTTTCCTGAAATATGCAAAAGATAAAAATGGTTACTGTGGGTTATCATTTTGAGATAAATATATATAATATTCCTTTTTTTATCAATCGTTTAATGATATACAATTCCGTAGTACATTAATTTTATCTATCTTGTAAGGTTTAGTTGAAATTGCGATTTAAACTCACAATATCCATATAACCTTTATCTTCAATCACTATCTATTGCTGAAAACTACATTAAAAGCTCTAAGGGAAAAGACAGCGGAAGCGACTTCATTTTATACTATGTAAAGATTACTTGTTTATCTTGATTTATAGTAAATATTCGTGTATGTTTATGCAAATTAACAGTCAGAAAGGGCCTCCGCAATCAAATTGTATTGCATAGTTTATTAGATATAGCGTAAACTAAACTTGGGAAATCAAATAAAGCTCACTTTAATCATAATTAAGGCAAGTTAAGGGTCGATTTATCTTACCCTCCGGCTTTATCGGATTTAAAGCTTATGCTTTATAAACTATACTATATAATATATCTAGTTATTTTAATTAAAAGTCGTTTGGTATGATTTTGGTTGAGAAGATTGTTTGAAAGCTTTAATAATCTGGAAATATGAGTGGGATTTAAAAAGCTTTTTGGATTTCACAATGAAATTTCAAGCTTATATATATTGCTTTATTATCACTGGAAATATTAGTGGAATTTTAGTATTTATAATACATTTGGCAAATAATTGAGGCAAAAGGTTCTACGGGAACAGGATATCCGAAGCGTATAGGTTGTTTTTCTGATCGAGTTTACATCTGGAAGTATGGGTTGGATCTAAGTAAGGTATAAGGTATAACGGTACATGAAATTCCAAGGGTTTAACTTATATGTTTGAGATATATATACACACTCAGTAACATTAGTACAGCAAAATGAGCTGACGCTCGGGTCAACGAACGCATGCGACCGATGTGCGTGTTAAAGAAACAACTAAATTTGTTTTCTGTTTTGTGTCTGACAGTTTAGCGTTTGATTGTTATGTCACCTGATGGTAAGTGGTGATACAGTCTAAGACGGGTGCGCGTTAAGCTGGTAAGAGATGATATACCTCTTATGGTTTTCTGCACAGCATCGTAATGGAACAAACATCTCTTGTTTGGGGATACATTTTTAATTGTAGGGTGGAAAGTAGCCAAGGCCGTAGCCTCCCACCATTCCAGACTCAGACAAATTAGAATACGCACACTGCGCCAACGAAGCCTTCAAAATTGAAAATGCGAAAAACAGCATAGTCGCGACCTTGAAAGCACGGGTCATCACCCGGCCGGTCGTTCGTTGACCCGAGCATATATATATCTCTTTGCTTGGCGGTACGTCTTTGCTACGACTATGAGAAAGCCTTCGATTCGGTGGAAACATGGTGGGGTGGCAGCGCAGAAGGTGGCCACCGTCCATGTAGCGGGGCGGGGAATTGAAATAGAGAGGAATGGACTGTATAGCGGTTTAGATATAAAGGGAGAAGGCTAGTGGGCGCGTAAGGGGTGACAGTGATGAAGGGGGAAGGAATCGCGTGCACGTACCTGGAGTATCGGGATCTGCTCCTACTCCTCGACGTAGGGCTGTGCACGGGCGTGGTTGCGACGGCATAAAACACTTATCACTGCACTACACGGCCAGCGGTTCACTTCTTCGATAGTTCTTGCGGTTCGTATGACTTCAAGACGAAGATACGAGCGGGTTTAAAGCGAAAATATCGGCGGGGCGAAAACACACCTTGCGCGGCGGAAGCGTAGCGAGTATATGCACGCGAGGGACAAGGTAGGGTACTTTTGGAAAAGGAAACATTTTTACGCGGCACCGTCAAGATTGAACCAAAGTACCGCCAAAAGTGGCGTCACCACATGGGCTGTGTTGAAATCTTTGCAGAGATGCCGAATTGACCACCGGTACATACACGTGTTGAAGTGCTTGTACGAAAACGCCACCATGTCAGTCCGTATACAGGACCGAAACACAGCATCTATTCAACTGCAGCGTGGAGTGCGACAGGGAGATGTTATCTCCCCGAAGCTCTTTACTGCGGCGTTGCAGGCTCTGTTTAAGCTTATGGAGTGGAACGGACTGGGCATCAACATCAATGGCGAGTACATCACTCATCTACGATTTGCCGACGACGTGGTCATTATTGCAGAGACTGGAAGATCTCAATGCAATGCTCGATGACCTCAGCAGAGCTTCTCGACAGGTGGGCCTAAAAATGAACATGGATAAGACGAAAGTTATGTCCAATATCCATGTTCCGCTCCACCCAGTCATCGTTGAGAACTCAGCACTCGAAATTGTAGACGAATATACATACCTGGGACACATTGTCCAGCTAGGTAGGTCCAATTTCGAGAAAGAGGTCAACCGCCGAATCCAACTCGGTTGGGCAGCGTTCGGGAAACTACGCCAGATATTTTCGTCCGATACTCCTCAGTGCTTGAAGACAAAGCTCTTCGAACAGTGCGTGTTGCCAGTGATGACCTACGGCTCCGAAACGTGGTCGCTGACTATGGGCCTCATACGAAAGCTCAGAGTCGCTCAGCGTGCGATGGAGAGGGCTATGCTCGGAATTTCTCTACGTGATCAAATCAGAAATGAGGAGATCCGTAGCAGAACCAAAGTCATCGACATAGCCCTACGAATCGCGAACCTGAAGTGGCAATGGGCGGGGCACATAGTCCGACGGACCGATGGACGTTGGGGCCCGAAGGTGCTGGAGTGGCGACCCCGCACCGGGCGGCGCAGTGTAGGGAGACCCCCCACAAGGTGGACCGACGACATAAAGAGGGTCGCCGGTAGCTGCTAAAGCCAGGTGGCACAAGACCGGGCCTTGTAGACGTCATTACGTGAGACCTATGTCCAGCAGTTTACGTTCATCGGTTGAAGCGACGACGACGACGTCTTTGCTGGCAGGGTGGAAACTAGCCTCGGCCGAAGTCTCCAGCGTGGCCGTCTTCCCACCAAATTCGGCGATTGATCACCCTCTACAGTGTATACAGTATTTTGTTCTCTACGGTACACTTAAACTGTATTTTTTTAGAGTGTCTAAGATGATTAATTCCTGTCGTTAACCCGGGATATTTGCTAGTATATTGGGTTGTTATTCAATGGTTCAAATGGTTGGGTCATCTGGGGCCCGTGGAAAATGCTTTTAACGGGGGCATACCGCAAAAAATTTCAAGTACTTATTTTAATTTTAATAGTACCACTTAAGTAGTAAGAATTTTATTTTCAAGAGCATGGGTTTATACATGTATATTGATTCACATTCACTGAGCTATGTACGTCCCACTAGTGGGCATAGACCTCCTTTCTTTTTTGAGAAGGAATGAACTTTATTTCTCACGCAAGCCTTCATTTTATTTTGCAGTTACACTAATAAAGTAAACACTGATACAAACGCTTAAAGACTAGTTATGACCATTGTGCTAAGTATAATTATGACCTCAATTACAGGTATAATCATATATGCAGAATAGGAAAATAAAGGTTACAATTTTACAATGGCTAAGCTTTTTATTTTGCGCGAATTTTACTTTAAAAACTGAGAAGGGAGTCTGAGAAAATGTCCGTCTCGGTATCGGTGGTAACAGAAACGTTATATTTTTTAGTGATTCTATTTAATATGGAATAAGAGCCGAGGTTTGTTCGAGAGTATTTTAGAACGAATGGAAAATATTTGTCACATCACGGTAGCCTCGTTGGAACGGCAATGCTTGTTTGAGAAAGGAAGTAAGGAATATCAGTTAAGCCTTTAAAGAGTTAGGAAAGTGACGTCCATCGCTTGTCTGTGGTCGCTCTAGGCTCATACCTCATACAGCTTCTTAGCCATACTCTCTCTCAACGAAAGATGTGTATGGTATGATTTTAGTGTGTGGGTGTTTAAACTCTTCATCAAGAGACTGCATATTCATCTTCTAGTCGCTAGCCCTTCAATAAAGGAACAACGTCTTGAAGAAACCTTATTAATTTACAAGGAAATAATAATAACATCGGGTCCCATGTGCCTCGAGGGCCAGGGCACTCTTGGGTCACAGGCTCGTGGCTTTTTGCCAGCCCTGCCACACTATACGCCACTGTTGCTATTATAAACGCCTCACCTCATAAAGTGTGCAGTTGAAGCAATGCCAGCAACAACTTTCGCCTTCCACATATTGCTTCGCCTGTCCCAGCTCGCACTCAGCGCTGCATACTGATTCAGGGGGACGACGTTCGCCCCACTTAAATTGGATTTCTGTCGGATAATTTAATAAGGTTAGTTTTATTATAAACTAGCAATACCCTGCGATTTCACCCACGTAGATATCGATCTCGTGCGAGTGGAAAGTCTACTCGGACTTATTGTATTTCAGATTTTAATTACTTCCTTTCAGATTTCGCTTTACAATGAATATGACGGAAGTGACATTTGTATTTGTTGTTGGGGGTTAGATTTTATATGTAAAGAGACTGCAATGACTCGTTAACGACACGTTTTAAGGGTGCTATAAAATGAGCCGAGAGCGCAGGTTTGGTACGCATTCTAAGTGACTGCGTTGGGGCATGGACCGTTGTCTTTGTAATAACCAGTACTGTTATAAAAAATCCACCAGACTTCCGCCTTTTTCATATAGGCAAATTTATTATAATTATTTAGTTGCATTATGCTGTTAATAATAATACTAATAATTTTATTTCAGGCCCTTAATGTGCCCATACAGTTTTACATAATACAAAAATACGAAAGATATTGATAGTAATACTACCTTAATCTATACTAGAACTTACACTACTTGACTCTCCCAAGCCCGATATGTATACCGTTCCAGTGTCTCCAGAGAGGACTATCCCACTTATTGGAATTATAGGTCCTCGTGCTGAGGGAGCAAGATGGTGCTACCTATCACCCTACTCATCATTGACGCAGCAACTTTGTGTCCAACCGTGCAACCGCGAACATTGCTGACGCACTACATCTCCTCGGCATCCCTCAGCACCGCCCTTAGCACGTTATTATACTGAACTCTCAAGGCACCATAGGTCCTCTGCGTATAGCTGGCCCACAGGCTCGTAGGAGTGCCAGCTTTACTTGCTTCGTACACCATGCAAATCTGCGCGCCAGCATATTGCCTTGAACCGATAATGCCTTGCGCTCACGTTTCTAGTTACTGTCATCACCCAGACGTTCCGTTACAATATGCCCGAGGTACCTGAAGTCAGCCACCCTCTTCAGGGGCGTTCCACCAAGTTGAATTTGTGGATTAAATTTTAACGGTTTGTTAATTATCATATTCTAGTTTCACTTATATATTCCTTCTTATAAAAAGTAAATAAGTTAGTAAGTAGCAGCCCATTAACGTCCCACTGCTGGACACAGGCCTCCTCCCTCATGAGGGTTTTTAGAGTATAGACCCACCACGCTGCTCCACTGCGGATTGGCATAGTACACAAGTGCACTCTCTATTCCTTCACTCTCATAGTCCGATGTCATGTCTGTAGTCGAACATGCTAACCACTAGAGAGATGAGGCAGTTTTCCTTCTAATATCTCACGTTAATTAATTAGTTAATTAATCTCATAATCTATATTTCCTTCTGATGTCTGGCCGGCTTATCCCTTTTTAAATCCGACAAATATATATCTCACTAATTCGTAACATTATAAATTGTTAAATATAAAAACAAAATCGCAATATGCAAAACTTTATGTAATATTAGAGAAAAGAGTTTTTTTAATACTTTTGTCTCAGAACTTCCCTATACACATTATTTCGTTTAGATTGTCATTTTTAAACTCGTTATATATTTTGAATGGAATGGCCGATTTTAATAATTTAAAAATTATAATATAGGTATTGAAATGGTCTTTAAACGCAGTGAGGCCGTTGACGAATTATTTCATCGGTGAAACAGGTATCTCATTAAACCATAGCAAAGCGTGGCTGGTATTTGTTTATACATTTTCGTCTGAAATCTCCTTTGTTTGTTATATTAGGAATAATAACTAAAAGAAAAACTGGTAAAGAGAGACTTAATTTCCCAATTACGAGGATCAAATATGGCGGAATTGGTTGATTGGTCCCTTTGCAAATCAAGTTTTCGTCTCAAAGGAGCTATTTATTTTTAAATTCCACTAATTGCCTACGCAGCGGAAATGCCTGAGTAATACCTCAAAGTCCTATGAAACTGTTACAGCTACAGAAGGAGATATATTTTATATAGTTTTACGTATTAGAATCATATTAGGTTTATATTAAATCATTCATATAGGTTTGCTTTACAAAGATATAATAGAGAAAATATAACACAAATAATAATTGCATAATAAAGACACGCCCCTAACGCGCTTACTTGCTGGAACACTAACGTTTGTCAGTCAAATATAGATAGGGCATTTTGACGTCAATTTATTCCGTGAGGTTTGCCCAGCCTGGACTGTTCAGCGTGCCACACTCGTGGCGGTTATTGGTGCGGATCTCTCTCTCCCCACCGTCATTAGAATGATGGTGAGCAGCGAGAGAACATGGTGTGCTACGCTCTCCTTCTGCGGGGATGTCATGACACGGAAGGAGATGGCGAAACGATTGAGGGAGGCGAACGTGACCACTTCGATCGTTCGCAGGAGAAGGCCGGGAAGGAGGCGATAGGCTCACGATCGCCGTCTCCCTCCTTAGTGGTGACCTTTGGGTAACGGAAACGGGGTCCGTTACCCAACAAAGTAAGGTCTCGCGATGTGGTTAGTGGCTTGCCAGGTGCTCCAGGCAATCCACTGTCGGAGTAAGTTTTGGTCATTGACCGAGTTGGGCCTAAGCAGGCAGGCACATCGCTGGCGGGGTTGCGAATGTCTGTCAATCGCGTTCTCGTGACCCCGTCTCCGAGTGATGTAGGAGCACCGCTGGGTTTTAGCCGGTACGAGTCCGGCATGCACAACATCTTCCCGAGTATTCCAGGTATCCACGAGGATTTGCCAGCGTTAAAAAAAATTTGACGTCAATTTATTCCGTGTTTATAAATAGTTTCGTGCAATATCAGCAAATAAGCGTAGTGGCGAATGTTATTAATTTATGAATGCAATTTAGCATTGAAGGCTCAATTAACTTAATATAATAAGTAATATTCCAAGTCTGCATAATTATATCTCATATTTTACTCTTCTCGTGCCACCGTCAATTATCATCTTATAAATATCCCCACCAATTGTTTAAACCACTTCAAAAGGAGTTGTAATTAAACTAGACTTGAAAATCTTGGTGTAATTTTAAAAATTAAGCCATGGGAATCCAAAAAATATAATTGAAATGCCACTTCTGTCGTGTGCACTTAATATCTTTTTTATGCAGTTGTATTATAAAAAAGGTTGTAACTTACGATCCAGGTGCAGCTGTAGCTCTGTCTCCAGGTACTGTCCAACCTTCACCCAGTCGTAGACCCCCCGGGAGATTTGTTTGAAGTGCAAAATGTTGTAACGTGCTGGACCGTCGCCGTTAGCGTCGAAGTGGAACTCGTCTTTACTTAAACCTGCATAAGTGAATTGTTATGTTCACAACTGAAACCGTATCTAAAACCTCTTCGTATAAAGTGTCTAGTATAAAATCCTAATTTTCGTGAGAAAGTGTTTCAAAGATAAATAATTTTCCACTATACTACCTTTTGTACTTATGATATGGTTATTTTAACACCCTGTTCTAGTTTATCTATTGTATTTACATTTGAAAACTTGTACGTGTATAAAAATATTGACACTTTCAAGAAAAACATCTAATTACTAATCTAAACTAATATTATAAAGAGGAAACCTATGTGTTTTCGTATGTATGTTTGTAACGTTATCACACCAAAACTATCGGACCTATTTTAAAAATTTTTCCCCCATTAGAAAGCTGTATTTTCAATGAGCGACATAGGCTATACTTTCTCATAAAATATATGGATCCATAATAAAAATTCATTAATGTTGAGCAAATTGTGGAAAAATTGCGTGTAATTATTTATTTTTAGACTTTATTGTACACCATATAAAGTAATTTTATATTAGAAAGGAGACTTAGAGTTAAGAGAATTAAGAGTTTAAAGGTAGGTGACGAGAATAATAAATACCCTACATACATAAATATGCCTGAAAATAGAATACATATATCATAAATATATGTCAGAGAATAAGAAAGAAGGAGAGCATAAAGGGCATCCATAATCATATCAATCAATCATAAATCACATCAATTTCCATACTGTGGGCGTTGGTGGGTAATGTTGGTGCAATCAAACACTTTATTAATTAACTCAGATTATAATATCCACGACATAGTCCTACGAATCGCGAACCTGAAGTGGCAATGGGCGGGGTACATAGTCCGAAGGATCGATGGACGTGAAGGCAGACCCCCCACAAGGTGGACCGATGATATAAAGAGGCTCGCCGGTAGCCGCTGGAGCCACGCGGCGCAAGATCGGGCCTTGTGGACGTCATTACGTAAGACCTATGTCCATCAGTGGACGTCCATCGGTTGAAGCAACGACGATAACGTCCAATTACTTAATGTTCCCGATATCAATTTACACAAACTCTGGCGAACCGTCACCCGAGAACTACCGAGTTCGCCGCCGGGTCACGACACTTGACTCTGTCTCACGCCGATAGATAGATGGCGCCAGCGTTCCACAGACTAGCGCTTTCCAACATATATATATATAAAAATAAAATACATTTATACATAAATATATAAAATATAATCAGATAAAAACATACATATACGTCGCGTCGTCGTTATATGGGAATAAACTAAAGGGAAAGATTTTACAAGCGTGTCGCTTTAACCATGAATGAATTGATGATGAAGCTATTGATGATAGAACAAAAAAATGTTCTACAAAATTATAGAATGTATTAATATCTATAAAAAAGTCTGCAATACCATATGTCCAACTACTGTAGTTATGCCACTATAACTACTTATTTACATTTTAAGAGTTAATAAAAGTGCCGACAAAAATGAAACCAAATTATTTATAACCTCTGTCTCAATTCTTAACCTATTAAATATTTTATTAAAGACCCTTTCAATACCTGTAAAATACTTATTCAATTACTAAAATCGGACATTCCATTCATATTTCAAAATTTCTCGCAATATCTGTGGAGTATTTTTAAATGTGCTAATTTCGGATATTCTAGTCTTTTACTATGACTATACAATGTACAACTATACAATGTTTGACAGATTTAAAAGAAAGTATGTATGGGTTAAGAATGAATGAATTACTCATCAAATGTTTACTCTACGCTGATGATCAAGTAATACTTGCGTCATCCGCTAATGAGCTACAGGAGATGCTAAATATTATGAATGAAGCTTTGAAAGGGAAAGGAATGAAAGTGAATGTAAACAAAACGAAAGTTATGCTTTTTGAACGAGATGAATCTATGATGAATGGCAATATTTTGATAGATGGGGAACAAGTGGAAGAGGTGAAAGAATTTGTATACTTGGGATCTAAATTTACAAAAGATGGAACATGTGAAAGTGATATCGAAAGGAGAGTGAATGCAGGGAATATGGTAAATGGTGCTCTGCATGCTTTTATGAATAGCCAGATGGTGTCTCAAAGGGCTAGACTGGCAGTGCATGCTGGAGTGTTGGTGCCAACACTTATGTATGGTAGTGAAAGTTGGGTATGGCAGAAGAATCACAAAAGTAAAATAAATGCGGTAGAGATGAGAG
>JACTOM010000059.1:1968512-2006539 GCA_015832385.1 Elymnias hypermnestra
TTATGCAGCCTACTAGAATTTACAACAAGTTTGTTTTTGTTTCGTAAGTTATATGATATACATTCACTCTTCTTATTAAAAGAGTCAATGTTTTTGTGTACGTACAACAAGTTTTCTAATATGTATACGCAGTAAAATAGTTTCAAGTAAAATAGATTACCTTCATATTAATTACACAAAGAAAATAACATTTGGATTAGCTTTTCTTCGTGCGGTAAAGATTTGTTTGAGAAAAACACTGGGAAAATTCAACATAACATTGGGAAAGGTAATTTGGCGCTAGACTTGAGTATGTCATGCCAAGAAGTGACAATATCATATAGAATTGAGTTTTCTTCTGAAATAATAATACTCTTTTGTTAAGAAAACCTGTTAAAATGAAATGATTACAAACAAGCTGATCCGCTAAAGTTATGCTTATCTAACTTTGCCACACCCCGCACTGTACCACCTATTTTTAAATCTCTGATAACTTCTAACATATTCATTTTAATGAAATACTACTGACGTAAGTCTTAATCTCCATGAAATTTACAAGGTATATAATGTATTTAATTTTATATGGAATAATTATGTATTGTATAAAATAGCTTGGTAAATAACATATATTTTTCTGAAGTATGTGAAAGATAAAAACGTTTAGTGAGAGTTATCTTTTAGAGATAGATATATACCATCGCGGACTATTTTGTAGATCTTTTTATGATATACAATTCCGTAGAACATCAATTTGATCTATCTCATATTGTTTAGCCAACGTCTGCGATTATATCTTTTCTACGACACATTTTACATACATAAAAACCACTTGAACCACTTTATCAATTACTTAAAAGTAACTGTGCCGCGGCCTTTTAAATATCAAATATCTCCTAAGATATCCATTTTAATAAAATGCTGTTACGGACAGTTTTGATCTACATTAAATATATAACGTAAATAACATATTTAATTGGATATGGAATAATACTGTATTATATAAATTAGCTTGATAAATACCACATATTTTTTTGTAATGTGTAAAAGATATAAATGGTTACTCTGAATTATCCTTTAGAGATAGATATATAACACGGATGTTTTAATACATCTTTTTATGATATATAATTCTGTAGTACATTAAATTGATCTATCTCATTAGGTTTAGCAAGCGTTTGCGATTTAACCGCACAAATATTAGTTTGTTACGACATCCCATTACCAATGTTTGAATTTTTCTGCTTTTATTTATAATAAATTGTGTTAATAAGTACAGATTTCTATATCCGTTTGACTGTCCGTTCGCGTAATTTATTTAACCCATTCCTTTGTCCTGTCCAGTGTCTTGTTAACGGAAATAACCGTTGCCTGCCCCGCCCCCGCATGGACTCTTGGGACCTAAATGTTCATTAAAGACTACCAAATGTTATGATTTCTATGTTTGCTAATAGTTAAACTATGTACTGTTGGCTTTTCTTTATTAAATTAAGACTATGGTGTAGCGTTATGCTGCGTTAAATTTTGAGATAGTGGAAAAACTCCATTTTGTATTTATAGGCACATATCTTAAATATTAAAACTTGCTTCAAGAGTTTTCATTGTAATTTATGTCACTTATGTAATCAAAAACATAAATAATCATTAATAAAAACTCACAGTTTATAAAATACCACAAAAAACTTAATAAGCTTCGACGCGACACAAGCAACGTTACTAATGGTCGCTTTGTAACGGATTTATATTTTGTTTTTTCTATTGTCTGGTCTTATCTCTACGCATATTTTTTTATTATTATATTATTATTACGGCAGTTAGAGCGAGAAGCGAAATAGATTATACATATTATGACTTAAAAAGAAAGAGATGCTTTCCGATTTCGATTGCCCGAGTTGAGACAGAACTATGGTATCTTGCCAACCAGTAGTTGACACGGGAACTACGTGAGTAATACCGAGAGAAATAGCCACTATTATTATACAACAACACCGTTATTTCACAAGAACGAAGTGCTAATGCAATGCTAATATAAGTTCACTTTGAGAAAGTTTTACAATTGCAACAAGGTATTGCTGCAAGTTATAAAAGTTAACTGTATAAAGGTACGAATTTCTTTTTAAGTTACATAAAGTGAAGATAGTTTTCCAAGAAATCTTAAAATGATCTTTCTTGTTTCATGACTGTGTTTAAAAGTCTTCAATAGTGGGAAGAAAAAGTAAATACTATAAACCTGTTACTAGTTTTCATTGTCATTTTAATTGATAGTAATAATACTATAACTAATTTAATCTCTATTATTTATTTTTGCTTTTACACGATACAAATTAACAATAGAATAATAAAGAATGGAGGCAATATTCCCAAAAACAGGTCTATCCAATATTAATGGAAATAAGTTATGAAGAAAATTTAAATAAAGACGGAGCATGTATTTAAGAAAACGAGTATGATGAATGAAAAGTGATAAAAAAAAGATGCTAGAAAGGCAGAAAGTAAAAGTAAAGAATTGAATAAAACAAAATTTCCTTTAAAAACTCTACTCAGCCGTGTGGGACTCGTAGGACAATACCCACTAAAACCCAGCGGAAACCTCTACATCTAATGGGTGGGGGGCCAGAAGTTCGCCTACGCATTCCACTCTGATGGCTCCTCAGATGCATCCTACATAAGGTTCAAGTAGGTTGGAACAGGTGGGCGTCCATCTTTATGCCGGAATAATTGCAAGCATGGCTCAGTATGGAGCACCTTTATGGGTGAACGCCTTGACAGCTTCGAATCGAGCTCTCTTGCGAAAAGCCCAGAGACTGATAGCCATCAGGGCAATTAGAGGTTACCGGACAGTGTCATGGACGGCGGCGACCCTCTTGGCGGGTGACCCTATCGTTCCTAACCCTCCTCCGGCGGAGAGGGGCATGAGCTACTGCCTCCCTCGCCTTCGAGCTTGCCTCCTTCTGTAAAATACAGACTCACAGAACGAGGCGAAATCCCTCCATGCCGTTTCGCTACCGACCATGGCGGCGTCTATGGTCGGTAGTGTGAGATCGTCTTCGACTACCGGCGATAGAAGGTGGCGCTGGGGTCCCCAAGCTGGGCACTCTTCCACAGCGTGCTGCGCCGAATCAATTGCCGCTCCACACTCAAAGCAAGCTGGCGATTCCTCCCTACCAACAATTTGATGCAGGTATTTGCCGAAGCACCCGTGCCCGGTAAGCACCTNAGCACCTTTATGGGTGAACGCCTTGACAGCTTCGAATCGAGCTCTCTTGCGAAAAGCCCAGAGACTGATAGCCATCAGGGCAATTAGAGGTTACCGGACAGTGTCATGGACGGCGGCGACCCTCTTGCGGGTGACCCTATCGTTCGTAACCCTCCTCCGGCGGAGAGGGACATGAGCTACTGCATTCATCGCCTTCGAGCTTGCCTCCTTCTGTAAAATACAGACTCACAGAACGAGGCGAAATCTCTCCATGCCGTTTCGCTACCGACCATGGCGGCGTCTATGGTCGGTAGTGTGAGATCGTCTCCGACTAGCGGCGATAGAAGGTGGCGCTGGGGTCCCCAAGCTAGGTACTCTTCGCCGAATCAATTGACGCTCCACACTCAAAGCAAGCTGGCGTATCCGCAGGTATTTGCTGAAGCACCCGTGCCCGGTAAGCACCTGCACCAACCCAAAGGACAATGATCCGTGCTTTCTGTTGAGCCAACGATCCAGTTGCGGCCGGATTGCTGTCACCGTGTAAATGCCCGCTAATGGGGACTCGAGGTCTTCTCTCCACCGGCTGATCAAGGTACTGTCGGAAAGTTTTTTCATCCTTGGTCTATCTACGACATTAGGCAACTCGCCTCTGGCTCTTGCGGCTGCCCGGCACTGATAGGCAGCCGCAATAACCCGCCCAAAAAAAAAGGAGGTTATATTGAGTCAACCTTAAAACATAGACATGTACTGTTACAATAATAATTTTAGGACTTCTCAAGACGTACAATTCCGTTATACGTGATTGTTGCCTAACTTTCCTAAATACGAGCTTCGTATGAATAAACTTCCCCCCGATTTTGCAACATTTTTTATTAATACCCAACTTCTGTAAGTCTTTGTATAATGTTTTATAGCTTATATCATTCCTTGATAAATGGGCTATCCAATACTAAGAGAATTTTCTAATTTGTATTGATAGTTTCTGAGATTATCGCGTTTAACTGATAAACATACATGCAAGTTTATAATATCAGTAAAAATTGTAACAGATTTAAAAATACCTGAAATAAGCGTAATAATTAATTTACTAGATGATATCTTGATGACAAATTAATTATCACAATGTCTATAACAATATGCAAATTGATTTATATTAATTGAATATGGATTAATATCTAATATCAATGTGAGTGACATTAATACAATGAAATCTAGATAAATGGGCCTTCAATATGTAAGTATCTGTCCTACTAGTTATTACAATAAGTTCTCGAAACATCTGCGTTAAAATTTTCAATAAAAACATGATATCTAAAGTTTTTTTTCCATATTTACTCTTTCTTTCTTTTTAAACTGCGATCCCACCTGATTGTAAGTAATGATACAGAAGAGATGGAAGCTCGCTAATCTGGTAAGAGGTAACTTATTTCTAATGGCTTCAATACAGCGTTGTACTGGAATGTTAGCGTTTCCTTTGCGGCACGTTATGGTATTGTGGTAACTAACCTTCGACCAGTCAAGAAACAGATAGAAATTAGATTTGCCAAAATTTTCCCTAACTATTGTTAGCGATCGTTATGATTTTATTTGTGGATTGCTATTCCGGAAATTCTCACATTTAGTCAAAACTTCTGTTTAGTCGTCGATTTCACGACGACTGTGATTGGTGGACTTATTATTTTTCATTGGGGAGTTTTTACAAATGGGTATTAGTAATATAGCACTGGGGAATGAAGGAAGATTCACCTAGTGACAGTTCTTAGTTTGTATTAACGTTAGTATTGTTTTAAAAAATATTGAAAGCGTGTAATATAATGAGAATAGTATTACAAATTAGTGAGCGACTCTAAAATATCTTCTTTGCTGACAGTCTAAGATGGAAGCGCGATAGGCAGTTTACCTCTTATGGTTTCTACATCAGGTATCAGAACACAAATATCTTTTCTGGTAGGATGGTAACTAGCCACAGCCGAAGCCTCCTAACAATCCAGACTCAGACAAATTAGAAAACGCGATTTCCAAAATCGCTCTATCGTGGATCGAATCCAGGACATCTACTAGCAAAGCCAGTGCTCTCACCACTGAATAGTGTTGGTATATTTACTGCAACACTATAATATTTCCAGGGCAAATGGGTAATCTCTACACGAGATTTAAAACCGTGGCCTGACTCGACATAATTAGTTTGGTTTTAACTATGAATATTACGTTCCAATTGGTGTATTTAATCAATAAAATATTTATTCATAAACAATGTTTATTCTAATTTAATCACAAGATACTTCGTTTTATTGTCTAGTTATTATATGAATAGTTTTGTTGTTATTTCAACACGGGAATAGAGGACAAGCCGCAAATGCTTTGCCACTGTTGCATAGATTTAAATAGCAGTTTTTAATAGCTTATTTTGTTAAAAACACTAAAAGAGTTATGTTAAAAACGTTACTATTTGAAAATTGGGAAGATCTTGCGCGGAAAAGGCGAGAGTGGCCAAATACAATTAATAAAGCTGCGAACACCACCGTTTAGAAGACCTGGATACAAAGCGCTTGCGTAGGATAAATTTCTCCAAACTATCTTACAGTTACAATGATAATAATCAAGGTCAGCTGTAGTACAAGTCCTGTGACACAAATTTCAAAACAAAATCCGGCTTTTCCAGGTATATTAGGTCACACAATAAAGATAAGCCAGATTCGCTATTGACGAAACGTCTTGGCGGACATCATCATCATGGTGGTTAGGATTTCTTAAAATTTCTGACGTACCATGGAACCTTATAAATTTTTTCTTTGATAATAGCTATAGCATAAAAACTTAAAAGAAGAATTAGCGCGTGAAGCCCCGATACAAGATAGTGACTTTTATATATATAAGAAGAAACTGGAAAATCTTACCAGTGAAGTTGACTTTGCGCAAATATCTGAGAAGATCTGCGCCACTTGCTGGACGCATTGCTTCGCAGAGCCCTGGTTTGCCACCGCATACTTCTGCATGCATATCTCTGAAAAAGGAAACATAAATAAGTTCTATTTCGCATTAATTAGTAGTGCTAAATTACCCAATAACCATCGCCAAGCCAATAACATCGGAGTGGTCACGCCTCATTCCAATAGGAGTAGAGACCACGTCCTTCCGCTTGCCATGATCCTTGCATATCTCCTTCGCTTCTTTCATTCTCATTAAACCTTTTATACAAATTCGTTGGTTTAGAGTACTCTTGACCTGGCCCTTATTTAAAATGTCGTGAATTTGGTCCAGGAACGGTCGCCTTGGTCTTCCCCGTCCAAATTTCCCATTTACTCTTGACTCATAAATCCTTTTTGTCATCTAAGTATACTTTCTCAACTTTAGTACTACATCTTCTTTTACATCACAGCGTTCTATTATCACGCTATTTCTTACTTTGTCACTCAGTTTCAATCTACTCAAACTTCTCAATGCTTTCATCTCTACTGTATTTATTTAACTTATATGCTTCTTCTGCTATACCCAACTTTCACTACCATATATAAGTGTTGGCACCAACACTCCTCCATGCACAGCTAGTCTGGCCCTTTCAGATATCATTTGGCATTTTGTAAAGGCGTGTAGAGCATCATTTACCATATTCCTTGCATTCACACTCCATTCAATATCACTTTATTTTATTCGTAAAAAAATACCATTAAACGTCTCTTTCTCTGCTCTGTTATTTTCCGTGTTACCTTTAATTCAAATTGTTGCAAAACAAAACAATCGTTATAATATATTTACTTTCAGGCAAACTCGTGCCAACATGGATCTCATCACAGCCTTTTATTAGGCGTTATTAAGGTAAACCAAAGGCTTTTATAAACAACCTTTGGTTGCCTTATAATATAACATTTTTGTTGTAAAAGTTGTTTTTTTTGAGCTTCTTTATTTGGGTGATATCTAGAAGTCTATCACCTTCAGGATTCACATGATGGTTAAGACTTTGGTGATGAACTTTGGAAATCCTATTGATGTCATTATTTACGAGCCCTATATTGAGATCCTTGTGGAGATCATTATTTCATCTGGAATGACGGTAGTAACACATTTGAAACATTTATGAACGTGTTATACACCTAAGTAAGGTCCCTTTACACCCTATATGGTTTTATTTACATGAGACCCGACCTGTCCTTACACATCTCTATGATCCCCTACAGGCATATTATTCATTCCTTGCACGTGCCTAACCTTTTTATTACCGTAGAAATTACATGTTTTTGGTTTAATGATAATATGATAAACTACCTGACCCATAAAACTTCGTCTTCGTTACACAAGACAAAACAAATCTGAGATTACAATGAGTCAGTCTTAAAAAACAGACATATGCTATCAAGAACTTTTTTTTTTTACATTTTAAGAAAAATAATTCTATCATACATGATTGTATGCTCTTAAAAGGGATTCATTTTCACCACTTTTGCTTTTACTTTAATTTCAATTTGTAAAATTTTAATGTTGAGTACAGTTTCAAAAATCATTTCATTCTGTCTTTCTTCTTTCAGTCTCTTTTTACTTCTGGTCTTTTCCTCTCTATCATCCGCTTTCGATTTTTTATGTTCTATCTAGCCTCTCACTAAAACTATTTTTATTTCGAAGCTGTATTTCTTGTTAAGTCTATGTTTGGACAATAACTCTGCTGTTACTTCGCCACTTACATATTTGACTAGTACAGAGTAGTTAAGCTACTTTATTTGAAATATAAAAGGGATAAGCAGTATCTTATGTATTAATCAAGATCATGAACTATTTGTGTGCCCAATTTCAAATCCATTCAATGTTTCTGCGTGAATGAGTTAAACGTCAAAACCTGCCAAAGGATAGATTTAAACGTATTAATCTATATTTAGGTGTCTCCTATAAATAGCCTAGTTAATGAGGAAGGCTATAGGATATGTAGCATCACGCTTAGAATACCAGGTGTGATGCACTCAAGAAGAACACTTAACAATTCGGCTTTTTTTCTTTTTGAGCGCTTCCGCTACATGCTTTGTGTAAACGGTTTCGCAAGAATTATTAGAAACAGAATTTTTCCCCTTTAAAAGTTGTAAATAAAAGTCAAAGACAACATATATCTATGTCTTAAGGTTGGCTCACTATAACATTTATGTATAAAATACGAAATGTAGATTTACAACCTGATATTAATCCTTGAAACCAAAAGGGTGACGCCGCAAGGAACAGCTAGTATCTTTACATTTATCGTACAATTTTGAGGATACAATTTATGACGGGTTGTCTAATCTTAGCCTTTGGGTGATATTTCAATGTAGGTAGAAGAAATTTCAGACAGACAGTCACAAATAGACTCGAAGGCTTGAGAGATGACAAGACAAGAAATATTGTTTACTTTATACGAAAGGGTACAGACGGTCTTATCGTTTAGGGGTAGGGGGGAGGACCTACCTCTCCCTTTGGTGATTTAAAGAGTTTAAGCAGCTATCGCAAACGATTCTACTCGCCATTTTTTTCCGCTGAGATGCCTTTAGGCAACCCGATCAGACTAGATCTATTCGGGAGTGAAGGAATTGCTGGTTATAAGCCAGAATACCCGTTGAACTGCCTCATTGGTCTAGTGGTTAGCATCTTCGACTACAGACATGAGGTTTTGGGTTCGAGTCCGGGACTCGAACCTTCAAGACCTCATGTCTGTAGTCGGGCCAATTCAAAAACCAATATTGAGTTTTCTATTAAGATTTTCTCAATATTTGCCCGAAGTTGAGATGCTGGCGGTGTGATCCATCCCAGTGCCTCGGAGAGCACGTTAAGCCGTCGGTCCAGCGCATGATCTCTCTCCGGTCGTATCGGATTCCCGTCACATCGGACTACAAGAGTGAAGGAATAGAGAGTGCGTACTATGCCGGCCAATCCGCAGTGGAGCAGCGTGGTGGGTCTATGCTCTAAAAACCCTCGCTCCTCGAAGTGAGGAGGCCCGTGCCCAACTGTGGGACGTTAAAGGGCTGCTACTACTTACTACCCATTGAAACCCAGAGATGTCTTCCCCATACTTTAGTGGAGTAGGAGAAGGCAGAAAAAGCGCAAATCTACGCCTCCTACCTTTCAATCTCCTGCGGCGGAGAATTCAAATGTCGAATAATTCGGAAATTTGAATAATTAGATTTTTTTCTGAATTATTCGTATACTTTTAATTATTCGATTCGAATGATATTGGCACACCTCTAATACTTACCTTTACATAAACTCATGTAATATGGAAAGGGCCTTCTTATACGTAAATTTATGAACATACATAGTAAGTAGCAGCCCATTATCGTCTCACTGCTGGGCACAGGTCTCCTAACTCATATGAGAGAGGGTTTTTAGAGCATAGACCCACTACGCTGCTCCACTGCGGATTGGCAGGCATAGTACACAAGTGCACTCTCTATTCCTTCACTCTCGTAGTCCGATGTGACGGGAATCGGTTACGACCGGAGAGAGATCAGGCGCAGGACCGACGGCTTAACGTGCTCTCCGAGGCACGGGTGTGGATTTCGAATTGGCCTGCCCTGGGACTCGAACCCAGGTCCTCACGTCTGTAGTCGAACATGCCAACCACTAGACCAATGAGGCAGTCCGTAAATTTATATACATACATGAAATATATAAACTCAGTCGGTTAACATATAAAATTATTGTAAAAAGTTGACGTTGTTTAGGTTTAGAAATAAATTACATTTAATTCTCATTCACGTTTTCGAGACCTAAAGCTGTTTCGATCTTATGCTAGACACAACATGAATGCATAATACCCTTTTGTTATTACATTAAATCCATATTAAACCCATATTTTTGTAGATATTACAAATCTACACATCCTATATCAACCAAGATTTAATAAAAGCATCTGTTTGCTTTACCCGAAACAGTTTGCTGGTCCTTAATTGCGATGCGAATTTCATAACGGAATAATATTCTTATTTGTA
Organism: Elymnias hypermnestra; assembly: GCA_015832385.1. NCBI lineage: Eukaryota > Metazoa > Arthropoda > Insecta > Lepidoptera > Nymphalidae > Elymnias > Elymnias hypermnestra. The sequence goes on from JACTOM010000059.1 coordinate 1,978,629, forward strand.
ATAACGAAGAAATTTTGGGAGTCATTTATTAATAAAAGTCTTTAATAACAAACTAGCTAGATTCATTGGACAGATACGTGGATTTCTGTTTAAAAGTCATTTGTTCGACCCTTGTTAAGCACCACTGACTTCATACATTTTTAAACCAAGGACTAAGGTGTTTGTTATCATTAAATAAGAAATTCGAGCTTGTTTGTGGGACTAACACTAAACCCCCGTAACCCCTTAGTTTACCGCCGGCTTAAACCGCCATCTTTTGAAATTGGCTTGGTATTAAGCCATTGTTATTAGGCATGGATCATCAACCTTTTTTTGTAGTCATCGTCGTCGCTTCAACCGATGGACGTCTACTTCTGGACATAGGTCTCACGTAAAGAAGTCCACAAGGCCCGATCTTCCGCTTCCCGGCTCCATCGGCTACCCGCGGCGACCCACTTTATATTAACGGTCCACCTTGTGGGGAGTCCACTGGTCAATGTCCATTGATCCTTCTGACTATGTGCCCCGCCCATTGCCAGTTCATTTCTGATTCGATCACGTAGAGAAACTCCGCATGAGGCCCATAGTCAGCGACCACGTCTCAGAATCGTAGGTCATCACTGGCAACATGCACTGTTCGAAGACTTTGGTCTTCAGGCACTAAGGGTTATCGGACGAAAATATCTGGCGTAGTTTCCCGAACGCTGCCCAACCGAGTTGGATTCGGCGGTTGACCTCTTTCTCGAAATTGGACCTACCTAGCTGGACTATATGTCCCCGGTATGTGTACTTGTCAACAATTTCGAGAGCTGAGTTCTCAACGATGATTGGATGTGGCGGTACATGGATATTAGACATAATTTTCGTCTTATCCATGTTCATTTTCAGGCCCATCTGTTGAGAAACTCTGCTGAGGTCGTCGAGCACTGTATTCAGTTTCTTGTAGTAGACAAAATTAATTTTTGCATCTTTTACTTGTATTCGTATGCCTGTGGTATATGGTTCGTGTTCGTTCGTATTCGTGTGCAAACCATTGTTAAACTTAATAATGAGGAACTAGACCTTGTAGACAGTACCGTTTTCTTAGGCATTACGTTAGATAACAGATTACAGTGGGCCCCATATAAGTGGTCTATCGAACAGGCTCAGCTCTGCGGCTTACGCAGTTAAAAGAATTCGTCGTCTGACAGATGTTGATACTGCCAGACTGGTATATTTCAGCTATTTTCACAGCATTATGTCATACGGTATTCTACTTTGGGGTAATGCTGCTGATATAGATGCAATATTTGTGCTGCAGAAAAGGGCCGTTCGTGCGATTTACAATATGGGTCCAAGAGAGTCGCTAAGAAACAAATTCAAGGCAGTTAACATAATGACAGTTCACTGCGTATATATATTAGAAAACTTGTTGTATGTACATAAAAACATTGACTCTTTTAATAAAAAGAGTGAATGTACATCATATAACTTACGAAACCAAAACAAACTTGTTATAAATTCTAGTAGGCTGCATAAGATTAACAACTCATTTAAGGGTAACTGTATACGTTTCTATAATAAACTCCCAAAAGACGTTTTAGAAATGTCAATTAATAGATTCAAAGTCTTTGTTAAAAGAAAGTTGATAGAAAAATCGTATTATAAGTTGCAAGATTATTTAGACGATAGAAACGCCTGGGAGTGAACGAATTGCTCTAATTTTAATTAAAATATAGTAAACTAATATGTTATTGTAATGATGATGATAATAAAAAAAACAAAACACCCAAATGAGTTTTTTGTGTCTTCTCGGATCAGGGCGCGAAGGAACCCTCGTAACTTTAGATTTTAAGTCGTTCTGAAGTATCATCATCAGACGTACATTAGAATTAGAGTGTGGAAAAGAAAAGAAAAAAAAATATATGACGATTCAAAAGTGCTGTCATATGCCTACTTGAATAAAGATATTTTGATTTGATTTGATTTGTGGCTGTAACCGTTAGTTGGATACCTTTGATATAATAAACAATGATCCTGAATAAATCCACGCTGTGAAGTGAGAGTACTTTAAGCCAGGGGTAATCAATCTGCGGCTCGCTGGCCGCTAGCTCCAGATCTTATAAACAAATAAGAGTTGATATTTAATTTAATTTACATTACATATTTATTTAATTATTACCTTTCATTTCATTAGCAGTTATAGGCAGAGACCTCCTTGTAAGTTTAAATGAAAATCTGTATTAGGAGGACTTGCTCTACACAGATTAACTGTCAGGTTTTATGACACATTAAGTGTAATATAACATTTTTAGTTTGCAAATAAATGATTTAATTAGTAGAAAATCGCACCATGGAAACAGGTGTGTCCATGAAGGTGTGTGAGTGTTTGTAGTTTGAAGAGCGAGATTAAAGTGTGTGCCTGTGTGTGATTGTATGCACGTTCTCTCAGACTAATGTGTAGCCAACAAAAGTTTTTCAGTATCATTATATGATAATTTTTGTAGCCAATCATACAGATGTAAAAACAATCTGCCACCGACTCCGAATATAAGAATTCGAAGAACACTATAAAAGAATACGCAATTATTTCTTACTTTTTAGAGCATATTAATATATTTGTAAGTTTGTTGGGAAGGCGGCTCTTTTTTTGTTAAAATTTCTATTTATTTTTTGATTTTTAGTAAATCTGAAGGAAACTAACAAATGTGTCTCAATATGTGTACACCTAAAAACGTGTTGCACATATGAGATAACACCGTTTAAATGAAAAAACTTTACAAAGTTAAATTTACATTAATATCGCCACACCAGGGAACAAACCCGCAACCACCAACGCTTCACACATAATTCACCTTTCAAATATTACAATGCAACAACAAACGTAAGGTCATTGCCATTTGATTACACCAGTTATATATTTTGACAAAAATCGTACTCTTACTGTAAGCTGTTCAGGAGTTCCATTGATCTTCATATTTAACTACGACTAGCACTTGACCACACCGAAATTACGGCAGGCAACTCAAATATCTGGATAGCCTATAGAAGATTCTGCCGAGTATCGTTGATTTTCTCCTAAGAATTGAAGAATTCCGTCACTTTGTCATGGATTTCATCATCAGAACCTAACCAAACTATCACAAAACAACCCTTGAAGTATATCCTTTCTAATAAAAAAAGAATCATCGAAATCGGTTGGCGTGATCTTGAGTTATTCGTCCATTTTTTGTCATGGATGCCATCATCAGAACTGGTTTCAAAAAAATGGGACCCTATGACGAGCACCACCTTTCATATAAAAAAATCATCAACATCGGTTCACCCAGTCGGGAGATATGAGGTAACAAACATAAAAAAAAATACAGACGAATTGATAGCCTCCTCTTTTGTTGCAGTCGGTTAAAAATGGTTGTATCGGAGCAAACTAAAAAGCAATTTGAAGCTTTAAGTTTCTAATTTTCGAATATTGCAAAAACGCGTGCGCGACCATTGGTTTCGCGGTTGTGCTTGAATATTGAGAAAATGATCCATTTTCATTCCAAGTCCGATAGCTCAACGAGAAATGAAGAATATCCGACCAAAAAAAAACTGCATAGACGATCTACCCAATCCATATAGTGGTTAACTTAAAATGTACATAAAAAATAAGATAGACTTTTTTTTGTCACATTTAATAAGATTGTGCGATACGTCTTACTCGGGAAAAAATTTTTGGCAAGAAACTAAAATTAGAAACTTTAAGCTTCAAGTTGCTTGTTATTTTACTACGACACGTATATTTTTATAAAAGATACATCTATTTAAAAAATAAATGAAAGTGAATGTAAGCAAAACGAAAGTTATGCTTTTTGAAAGAGATGAATCTATGATGAATGCCAATATTTTGATAGATGCAACAAGTGGAAGAGGTAAAAGAATTTTTATACTTGGGCTCTAAATTTACAAAAGATGAAACATGTGAAAGTGATATTGAAAGGAGAGTGAATGCAGGGAATATGGTAAATGGTGCTCTGCACGCCTTTATGAATAGCTAGGTGGTGTCTCAAAGGGCCAGACTGGCTGTGCATGATGCAGTGTTGGTGCCAACACTTATGTATGGTAGTGAAAGTTGGGTATGGCAGAGGAATCACAAAAGTAAAATAAATGCGGTAGAGATTAGGGCGTTGAGAAAGTGGAATAAAATTGAATGACAGAGTAAAAAATAGTGTGATAAGAGAACGTTGTGGTATAAAAGAAGACGTAGTGACTAAAATTGAGAAAGGAATGCTTGTAGAGAGAATGAACGAAAGGAGACTGACAAAAAGGATTTATGAGTCAAGAGTGAATGCGAAAGTTGGAAGGGGAAGACCAAGGCGAACGTTCCTGGACCAAATCCAGGACATTTTAAATAACGGCCAGGTCAAGAGTACTCTAAACCGACGAACTTGTATGAAAGGTTTAATGTGAATGAAAGAAGCGAAAGAGATATGCAAAGATCGTGGCAAGTGGAAGGACTTTGTCTCTGCCTACCCCTATGGGAATGAGGCGTGATGCTATGTAGGTATGTATGTATGTATTTGAGAAACCGTTAAAAATTGGTTATCTTTATTAACCCTTTAATTTTTTCCAATACTATACGATATACCATGTAAAAAAATGCGTTTACTAAATAAAATTTGAAACGGTTTAATGTGTTCATAACATTTGTGGCCCTTCTATATGAAAAGGGTGCCGGCCCATATGGAAATGGATTGATTTGATTTCTGTTACAAAATCAATATGAAAGCGAAGGCCTAAATTTAATTCGCGGACTAGTTAGTTTTGGTTTAGACCACTTTATAAAATAAGGCCCATAATGATTTGAGTAAAAATGAATCAGCACTTGCTTAATTAACCTAGATATCGCTGTCAACAGAAAGACACATGGCTTATTTCTTATGCGTGTACTAGGTTATGTACAATTGTAATTAAGTGGGTACTGGGAAGAGGCTTAGTGCCTAACTAAGTCTACAACATCCGACATGAAGCCTGGTAATCCCTGATCGAATTGGATTCTGAATACAAGGAAAATATGTCTGTTATAGAAACATTGAATTCTGCTCCTGTTTACTTAAACACATATCTTACTTAGGTGTTTTTATAATATTTCATTACATCTGTTAGCGATTATTATGGTTATGGAATTGCTATTAAATTACTTTATTTGTTTTTTGTGCTGAGGTTTAATGCTATTCCGGAAATTGTCTCAAGTTCGATTACAACTTATCGTTTGAAGTACTTGTTTTAACAACGACTGTGTAATTCGAAAAATTGGGACTTAGACTATTAAAAAAAGCGTGAGGGTTTCACTACTACTTGACATGGTACTATAGTGCTGTTTTAAATCGGGCAATCGGTAATATAAACATCTCTTTCTTTTTAAGTTATAATGTGTATTATCTATTTGGCTTCTTGGTAACTGCCGTAACACAATATGCGTAAATTTAAAATTAGACAATAGAAAAAACAAAAATAAATCAGTTACAAAGTGACCGTTTCTATCGATGCGTGTGTAGCGTCGTAACTCGTTAAGTTTCTTTGTGGTGTTTTATAAACTGTGAGTATTTATTTGCATTTTTGATTATATAAGTGACGTGTATAACAACGAGAACCCTAGTGGTAAGTTTTGATATTTAAGATATGAGCCTTTAAATACAAGCCGGACACTATCACAAAGTTTAATAAACAAAAGATAACATTGTATAGTTTAACTATAAGCAAACATAAAAATATCACGCTTGGTAGCCTTTAGCGTAATTCAACCCACGGGGCAATCGACGCAAAAATGTCTGTGCAGGAGCGGGATAATCTTCTCTTATTTCCATTAAGCAAGCGCTGTCAGATTACTGTCTTGAAAAAAAAGACGGAGGGACACTCAAACGGACATTCTACATTAAATAAATTAATGGTAAAAAAGGGACATCCGACTGTGTTTGTTGTGTGTTCTTCTCAGAACAGTACGAAGGGACCCTGATATCTTTAGACTGTAAGTTGTTCTTTAATATCTTCATCAGTCTTGTATTGAAGTGTGTAGATTAACCTGTATTTGACAATTCAAAAGTGCTGCAAAAGCCTACTTGAATAGAGATAATTTGAAGTAGAATAATAGAATAACCATTTTGTATTTGAATGAAATACATAAACCAATAGAAAAACCAGCTATTAAAAGCTTAAGGTAAATTAACTAACTCAACTCTGCTTTTTACAACAAGTAGCTTTGGTTTAATTAACGCGGGCATTATCCTAATGACCGTGTGATGTTTGGAGGGAAAACACTTGATGAAGAGGCGGTTAATTGATTCCTAATTATAACTGTTCGCGCCTCATGGCGCTAGGCATCGGTGCTCTTTGGGCATGGCGCAATATACTCTATGAGCATTTGTGGGGCGGCCGTAGACACTGCGCACCACACAGTAGCAAATTGTCAGGCTTGGGGACCTCAGTGTCACATCTTGACATCGCTGATTGGAAGTGACCTCTCACTCCCCAGCATTGTGGGCACTATGATTGGCGATGAGTCAAGTTGGAGAGCAGTGACGTCCTTCTGCGTGGTTGTCATCTTGCAGAAGGAGTCACTAAACAGGCAAAGGGAGGTTATGGCTGACGCTACTCCCTCTCGCCGGAGGAGTGGGGGCACTAAAAGGCGCAATTTTGCTCGCCTGCTCTCCCTCAACTAAACTAAACCCTTAAGTCGGATTCATCCGGGGCGCCAGAGCTGAATGCGCCAGCGAACATCTGGACCCCAACATCTGGATGAAGAGGGTTCCGCTGGGTTTTAGTGGATATCCTGGTACGACCAGCGAGTCCCACACTCCCGGATGTTTACACTTCATCCGGCGTGCATAAAGCATTTCCCAGCGAGAAAAAAAAACAGCTAATCTGTGCCTGTTAGAATCCTTTACAAGCCGTCATCCGCGAACCGGACAGAGGACGGGCGCGATCTAAGCTCGTCTCGGGAATTTAAGTGATTTTCGTAAGATGCAGGATCCTACGCGTTACCATTGGTTCGGGGGGGCATATGAAACCCTCGTCGCATTTTGTAGGCTCTCGTTGCCCCCTAGTGAAAGGTGGCGAGTCATAATGTGGCTTGGCTAGCTCGCCCCAGCGTTGGCCGCAATAGTCCTTCCTTCCGGTGGATTAAGGAGTAGAAGAGTGAACCAGCGTCGCCGACCACAGCCTTTCCGCGACGCTTTGGCAGGTTACACACTCACATTCCATAAAACACTTACAGTACAAATCTCACGTGAACAGACACCTGCCGGAGTCGACGCCGTCGAGGAGAACGGCACCTGGAGACTGTCCGGCCCCTCTGGAATATCTAATATAATTTCTCCTCCCGCTGTCTACGGTGATCGAGGCTGCCTTCACCACTATGGGCCCTGGTGACCCTTGGTAGGCTCCATGACTTGGTCACGGCCGGCGTGAGCAATAACAGTTGAGTTTTTAGTCTTTTAATCGCTTCAAACTCCATGTATCACATGTTGAATTATAGCCGGCCATGGGGTCTTGTAAAAGCCCAATTGACTTGAATAGTGGTTTCATTAAACCACACAATTATTTTTTTTTATTGCTGACAGGTTAACGATTGACTATGATCTCAATTGATGATAAACAATGATACAGTCTAAGTTCGAAGCGTCTTAACCTGGTAAAGAGGTGACATACCTCCTATAGCTCTGGTTTCTCAAAGGATTTCAATTTTTTTGCTTTGTGACACGTCTTTTTTAGTAACTAGCTATACCATCAGTCCATATTCAAATTACCAATAGGAATTTTGAAAATTTGGCCTGCTGAGACTCGAACCTAGGATTTCTAGTAGCCAAGGAAGTATTTACGCCATTGCACTAATAAGGTCGACAAAATTTCCTTCATTACAAAAAAATATGAATTAGGCAATACATACGAAGGAAATTGAAGCGATCTTTTCCAGACAACCTTTGGTAAAAAGAATAGTAGACCGGAGTGGGAGGTGCTTATAAGACTAAAAAAATTTTGTCGTTGTCTCAACCAATGGACATAGGTCATAATGACGTCCACAAGGCCTGATCTTGGGTCGCCTGACTCCGTCGGCTACCGGAGACCTCCTTATGTCATCGGTCCACCTTTCTGGGGGTTTGCCTACATTGCGTCGTCCAGTGAGAGATTGCCACTCCAGCACCTTCGGGTCCCAAAGTCCATGGGTCCTTCGGACTATGTGTCCTGCCCATTTAGTCCCCGTTAAGATTCGACATTTTTTACTACAGTTGAAACATTCTGCAATTATCATTCAGCTTTTTTATTTATTGATTCTGATGCGATACGAAGTTTGCCGGGACAATGTAGAGTAAAAATTAAATATATCATGTCGTATTTGAAACTTACCTTGTAATAACCCTACTGGAAATTAGTTAATTTCAAACCTGTATATAATTTGCATATTAAAGACCCCTCATATGTGGGATGAGATAATAATTAGCTATGTTTGTGCCACAGATTTTGGCGGAATCATGAACTTTCATACAACGTGAATGCCGTTAATTTATTTATAACAAGTATGTCGTTAACATTTTGGTTAAATTATTCATTGCCTTTGCTGACTTCAGTTGGTGCGGAAATATATCGTGTTGCTTTGAGATATAATTGTTATCTAAGAGATATGAACTTATTAGCTTTATCAGTGTGAAACAAATCTCAGTTGATTTACACATGGTATAATCAACTAGCTGTTGTGTTTCTAAAATCAAAGTAGCCTAAATTAATCTTTATACTGTCAGCTATCTATCATTGAAAGTTTGGTCTTACCATTTCGATTAGCGGAAACAAACATACAGATAGAAAAAAAACATTTAAGTCCAGTTAAGTTTTTTGTCTGTCTCAATACAATGTTCGATGACCTCAGCAGAGTTTCTCAACAGGTGAGCCTGAAAATGAACTTGGATAAGACAAAAATTATGTCTAATATCCATGTACGGCCACACCTAATCATCGTTGAGAACTTATCTCTCGAAATTGTTGACAAGTACACATACCTAGGACATATAGTCCAGCTAGGTAGGTCCAATTTCGAGAAAGAGGTCAACCGCCGAATCCAACTCGGTTGGGCAGCGTTCGGGAAACTACGCCAGATATTTTCGTCCGATGTACCTCAGGGCCTGAAGACCAAAGTCTTCGAATAGTGCATGTTGCCACTAATGACCTACGATTCTGAGACGTGGTCGCTGACTATGGGCCTTATGCGGAAGCTCAGAGTCACTCAGTGTGCGATGGAGAGGGCTATGCTCTGAGTTTCTTTACGTGATCGAATTAGAAATGAAGAGATCCGCAGTAGAACCAAAGTCACCGACATAGTCATACGAATCGCGAACCTGAAGTGGCAATGGGCGGGGCACTTAATCTGAAGGACCAATGGAGGTTGGCGGCCGAAGGTGCTGGAGTAGTGACCCCGCACCGGATGGCGCAGTGTAGGCAGACCCCCCACGGCTGTGGCTGTTTTCTTAGCACGAATCCAGGAAGACGGCAGGTTAATGTGGTCTTAATCTGCCGCGGCAACACCTATTGCCAGCAAAAGGTATCGCCTAATAGGAGGAGCCTAATAAGCACAACGTGGCGGAGGCCCCGGCGAATTTTCCGGAGATCCCGGAGCTCTCCGTTTTTACTATACGTAGAGGCAGGCCACTGGGGGGGTTTTAGTGGAAAGTACCACATAACCCGATCTATCCCCCGAAAAGGTCCGGTATCTCATAAAGATTTCCCCCTCGTCAAAAAAAAAAGGCAGACCCCCCACAAGGTGGACCGATGATATAAAGAGGGTGACCGGTAGCCGCTTGAGCCAGGCGGCGCAAGATCGGGCCTTATGGACGTCATTACGTAAAACCTATGTCCAGCAGTGGACGTCCATCTGTTGAAACAGCAGGTACCATAGTGACAGTTCACTGCGTATATATATTAGAAAACTTGTTGTACGTGCATAAAAACATTGACTCTTTTAATAAAAAGAGTGAATTTATATCATATAACTTACGAAACCAAAACAAACCTATTATAAATTCTAGTAGGCTGTACTCATTTAAGGGTAACTGTATACGTTTCTATAATAAACTCCCACAAGACGTTTTAGAGATGTCAATTAATAAATTCAAAGTCTTTGTTAAAAGAAAGTTGATAGAAAAATCGTATTCTAAGTTGCAAGAGTACTTAGTAATTTGAATTGAAATATATTAAACTAATATGATATTGTAAAGATGATGGTAACAAAAAATATCCAACTGAGTTTGTTGTGGGTTCTTCTCGGATCAGGGCGCGGAGGAACCCTCGTAACATTAGATTCCAAGCCGTTCTTGAGTACCATCACCAGGCGTATATTAGAATCAGAGTGTGAAAAATAAAGTGCTGTAATATGCCTACTAATAAAGATATTTTTGACTGGATTTTGATTTGAATCGGGGGTGACGACTATATTCATTTGCTCATTCATCACACGAAAACTAGTGGACCAATTTCAAAAATTTTATCACCACGGGCCGCGGAAACTATTGATGATAGAACAAAAAAGTGTTCTACAATATAATAGAACGCATTAATATCTATAAAAAAAATTCGCGATATGTCCAACTACTGTAGTTACGCCACTATAACTCCTTTTTTGCATTTTAAAAGTTAATAAAATTGCCGACAATAATCGACCCATATTATTCATACTTCTGAATTATATCCTTATCCTATTAAATATATTTCTTTAAAGACCGTTTAAATATCTGTAAAAAACTTTTTAAATTATTAAAATCGGACATTCCAATCAAAAGATATAACGAATTTAAAAATCTCAATCTAAGAAGTGAAATAAAACTTTTATGTTAACGAAAATAAATCTTAAGTCCTTAGATTCAGTCTTATATAATGAAGCCTGCTGATGAATCTTATAGTTTTTGATTCAAATATTTAAATTTTAGTCAAATTTCACTCTACCTTTTAACTCTCTACTAAAGGATGAGATTCCATCCCTTGCTTATGTACATTATATAATCCTAATGCAAAATTTCATATTACCGGCCCAGTCTTTGGGCTGTTCTTTGACCAAATTCCATACGAATTTTCATCTTACGGAAATCCTAGTTAATACTTATGACATAATAGAAATTTTCGCAAAAATCTTTGGGTCGTTCTTATTTAAATTCTGCACAAAGAATTTCTCGTTATCATTTCAAAGTGTTCATTCACATTTCTACACAAAATGACTTATGAAATGTTTTCAACATATCTTGTAACGTAGAGGAAATTAAACTAAGTGTTTGCGACTTTTTTTGTATCTTTGTATATTCTATAGATAGGTTTTACTAAAGCATTTTATATAGTTTAATCATAGGAGAATCATGTAAGACTTAAATAAGAAAGTTCCTGTAAAAATTACATATAATTTTATTTATATAGAAATAGAAAGAGATCCAGTTAAAGTGAAAATATAATGTAAATAATGATATTACATTGGACAATAAAGACACGCCCCTAAAGTGCTTACTTGCTAAAACATTAACGTTTGTCAGATGCATTTTGGCGCAATATTTTTGTGTTATATTATACATCGTGGCGAATCCTGAGAAGAGCGTCGCAGTCCTCTTCAAAGGAAGAAAGATGATCCCGATTTCTTGTCGTCCCAGGATCAGAATCTACGACATGGATATCCCATGGTATAACGAAGTCAAGTACCTGGGTGTTATCCTTGATAGTAATTTGAGCTTCACCAAGCACATTCGTAAAGTTTGTGGCAAAGCAGCGTTTGTGATGCATAGGTTATACCAGATGTTATGTAAGAAAAGTAAAATGTTTTTAAAAACTCTGATGACTCGGCTACGAAAGACAACCTCCTATACCAGGTAGAGTCACACGCACAAACATTACACGATCGCCGGCGGAGTCAAAGTCCCCGACTTCTGATGTAATCCAAATGTCCAATACACGTTAACGTTGCTACAAACCGAGGCTCAGTCTTACAGGAGACGCCCAGCGTTTCCACGAAAACAAGGCATTTTCTCGAGAAGTGCCTCGGCTTCCTTAAGAGCCTGTCCTTCCCTCCGACAACGCTGTAAAATCCAGTAGGGCTAACAGCTAAAGTCACTCCGAACAAAAAGAAAATTCCATTTCGAATAAGAAGAACTCAACAAGTCTTTTGTTTAGTGAACCAGTGATAGTATAATTATTTGTGTGTCGTCGAAGGGGCTTTCACTAAGATTAGTCTTCTAATAATATATTTTCCCTATGTTAACACCTTTAATAAACAAACTGGTATTATAAACAAACACATATTCAACCAATGTCTGTTACAAACTTTAAAACCTTCTGTTGTGCTCTTAGTCCAATTTATTAAAACGGCAATACGAAGATGGTTATAGACCACAAAACTCACTCATGTACTTGTTACAAAATATTCAAGACTGTTAGCAATTGCTACACATATTATGAGCTTTAACAGCTTAGCATTTACATAAAAGCATATTTACTTAATCACCTGTAATAGTTCCGGGGTATTTTTAATTAAAATTCAAATATTATTTACTCATGCCTAGAAAACACTTTTGAATCGTGACATATAGATGATGACACTGATGAACTTAAAGAATGTCTTATAATCTAAAATTACGAGGGTTGTTTAGCGCCCCGATGTTACTACGTAACATAAATTTATTATATATAGAAGCGACATCACTTGGACATCTTCTGGCAGTTTGTTATAGACATACATACATACATAGCATCACGCCTCATTCCCATAGGGGTAGGCAGAGAACACGTCATTCCACTTGCCACGAACTTTGCATTTCTCCTTCAGTTCTTTCATTCTCATTAAGCCTTTAATACAAGTTCGTCGGTTTAGAGTACTCTTAACCTGGCCCTAATTTAAAATTTCATGGATTTGGCCCAGGAACATTCACTCTTTACTCAGACTTCTTTCATTTATTCTCTCTACGTGCCCAAAACAATTAGGCATACCTTTCTCAATTTTTTTTGACTGCTTCACTGGTCTAGTGGTTAACATTTTCGACTACAGACGTGAGGTTCTGGGTTCGAGTCCCGGGTCGGGCCATTTAAAAAATCAATATTGAGTTTTCTATTAAGATTTTCTCAATATTTGCCCGAAGTTGGGAAGTTGGCGGTATGATCCACCCCCGGACCTCGGAGAGCATGTTAAGCCGTCGGTCCTGCGCCTGATCTCTCACCGGTCGTGTCGGATCCCGTCACTTCGGACTATGAGAGTGAAGGAATAGAGAGTGCACTTGTGTACTATGTCTGCCAATCCGCAGCGTGGTATGCTCTAACAACCCTCTCTCCTATGAGACAGGAGGCCTGTGCCCAGCAGTGGGACGTTAATGGGCTAATTACTACATCTTCTCTTATACCACAACATTCTTTTATCACACTATGTCACTCAGTTTCAATCTACCCATACTTCTCAATACTCTTATCTTTACCGCATTTATTTTAATTTTGTGATTCTTCTACCATATCCAACTTTCACTACCATACATAAGTGTTGGCACCAACACTCTTCCATGGACAGCCAGTCTGGCCCTTTGGAAAACTATCTGCCTATTCATAAAGGTGAGTCCTATTTACCATATTTCATGCAATCACTCTCCTTTCAATATCACTTTCACATGTTCCATCTCTTGTAAATTTACCTCTTCCACTTGCTCCCTATCTATCAAAATATTGCCATTCATTATAGATTCATCTCTTTCAAAAAGCATAACAATTACCCTTAAATAAGTTAATTTTATGCAGCCCCTAATATTATGGACGTAGAACAAGTGTTCTAACATGTATACGAATGGAACTGCCATTATTTTAACTGCTCTAAATATCTCTCTTAATATTCATACTGCATTTCAACGCACTAAATTTGGGGCGTCCTCAAATTAATTTCTATTGTACCGATGTAATACGAATACCTAAATGGCACTGTCGGATCCAGTTTTGTATTCTAACCCAATTGGTGTATTCGTAGCCGTCACGGTTGCCTTGTTCAACGTTCACTTAGCTGATCCCGTGTTTGTTGCCTAATATATTCGTAGAGCCATCAATTCTTGTTTGAATTATTTTATATTAATACAGTTCAGTTTATAAACTGTTTTCTTCTTCTTCTTCTTTAGACGCCTTTTCTTAACTGGAAGTTTTGTTGTTCCTTTATTGCGTATACATTTCTTTGCTTTATTTTGTTACATTACATTGTATTGTGTTACTATAACTATTAATAATAACAATAAAGCCTTTATTTCCACTTCTATAAAATTTGTCTTAACTAGAAAATACATAATAAATATTTAGTTAGTCAACTTATGTCAAATATGTATTGAATAATGTCAGTGTCATTAAATCTATTCTTATTTTTGAAGTGGGGTTACCCTCATCTGGGCAAAAAGGCCTCCTCCATCCTACTCCATTGTCTCCGGCCTCGTGCCAGTCTTGTCCACGTTGCTCCAGCAAGGTTTACTATATCGTCTCTACATCGGCGAGGTGAGCGTCCGCGAGGTCTTTGAACATCCTGTGGCCACCAGTGTAACAAGCGTTCACTCCAGCGACCATTACAATAAATAATAATAAATCTTTATTTCAGGCATACACCCATATTATGCCTATAATCTTAACTTAAAAACATAAATCTCCTCCTCCTCCTGCTGATGTGTGCACTATTCCAGCTGATCCAGAAGACTAATGAGGGTGTTGGAACTGGCCATTACCCTGTCCGTCATTGATGCAGCCCGCTTCCGCATAATGGCATAAAAGTCGTCTAGATGCACATCCGCAAACATTGCGGACGCGCTGCACCAACGTGGTTTAAAATGCACACCAATGACCTGCCCAGCGCCATTTCGACTTCCAAGCAAGTTGGGCTGCATCTATAAGCTTCGCCGACTTTCTAATGACTGTCTGCCTTAACTCATCTTTTAACTTGTTCTGTGTGTGTTGTGTACGTGCTTGTGTGTATGCGTTGCCAGTGGTTCCAATTATACATAACTGGAGGTTGGCCTTCAGTTCCACAAATCTTGGCCAGTCTTTTGCGAGGTGCAGCTACTCCTCTGCAGTCGTGATGCCTGTCTACTCCCGGACGTTTCGCATCCATGATTTTTTTCCTCTTGCCAACTAGCCTCTTGCCTTGGATTTTACCCATCATAATAAGCTGGAGCAGGTTGTAGCTATCATGGTGCAACACGTGCATCTAGGTAGGCGACGTTCCTTTGTTTTGTTTTTTGAATGAGCTGTCTAGCCATCCGAAGGCGTTAGAGAACTTTACCATTAGAGACCTTCTAGATACAGCTAATGCGAATCATACGACGATAACACCACATCTTAAATATTTCAAAGTACCGAGTGTCTTCCTTTATCACCAATGCGTCAAAGATTTAGATGATTATTTCTATTACAAGTTCTCAATTTACAACAAACGATATGCCAATATAAAGCTCTCCTTTAATTCTTCTTATCGTGCCTCTCCAACTGGCGAAGGTTGGTTGGTCCAACTATCTGTCCACTTGCCGATGTTTCTCAAGCAAGATGACTTTCTGCAAAGTATTCTTTTCCATCAAGATGAGTTATATAAGCTCGCATCTCTGTTGTTTAAGTAGTACATGTTCCATATACACGACTTTCCTCATCATGACGGTATGCAAAAGTTTTGGATTTTGTTTGATTCGTCGCATAATTTCAAACATGCGACGACATGACCATATCTTAAATACCCCAATACGCTTCACGAGATCTTTTTGAAGCAAAAGTTCTTTGCGTAGCTCAAGCCTCATTTACTTTAGTAAACTTGTGAATGCGGAATGAGAGTGTTACGAAAATGAAAGCGGAAGTCCAGAGTTCGATATGAGTTAATAAAGTTAGAAAGAACACAGAGACTTAAATTTCGTTTATTACTGTAGGGGCAAGAGAGTGGTGCGAGAACGCATTTTCTTTATCTCTTTCTCTCTCTCATTACGTTATATCTAAGAAAGAGTACAGATACAGTTATTTTTTATTCGTTGTGTCTAAAACACTAGTTTTTTAATCGTCCAATTTTCAATAGTGAATGTAAAATAAACTTTCGACTCTATATTTTAAAATCAAAAATTAAATTAAAAGTAAATCAAATAATTGCGTATATTGACTACGCATTACAGAGGATAGCTCCAAGACCATTTGGCAAAATTCGTTCAAATATAAATGAAACCAAATACAAACTACTGGCTTTTAATTGAAAAAAGGATCATCAAAATAGGTACGTCTAGTAAAAAGTTATGTGGCAATATACAAAAACAGAGGAACTGAGTAAATCCATGAAGTAGATTGAATAGTAACGATTTTAAACGAACGAGTTAACGATTGAAAATTTGAAAATATATCTAAAGAAAGTGTAAGCTATGCGTAGAAATTAAATTATCTAAAGAAAGTGTAAGCTATGCGTAGAAATTAAATTATCTAAAGAAAGTGTAAGCTATGCGTAGAAATTAAATTATCGAAATTAAATACTCACTCATACGAGAGAGGGTTTTTAGAGCATAGACCCACCACGCTGCTCCACTGCGGATTGGCAGGCATAGTACACAAGTGCACTCTCTATTCCTTCACTCTCATAGTCCGATGTGACGGTAATCCGACCGGAGAGAGATCAGGCGCAGGACCGACGGCTTAACGTGCTCTCCGAGTCACGGGGGTACAACACACCGCCAACTTCCCAACTTCGGGCAAATATTGAGAAAATCTTAATAGAAAACTATCCATTTTTGTTTTGGCCCGACCCGGGACAATCCAAAAATGGATAGTTTACTAGACCAATGAGGCAGTCCAGAGTTGATGCAACAATACAACAACACAATTATTCAGAAGAGATAACTGAAGATACTTCTACATAAACTTTAAAATACAATGTCTAAAATTAGATTCGATAGATAGAGGCGATTTAGACATCAGATTGCAAAGGTTTTAACAATGAAAATAACATCTGAACAGTTATCTTTTGTAGATCAGATCGAAATATTCACCTCAGTATCCAAATTAGATGCGACATCAATTATAATTAAAATTAGATTGATATAAACAACCATCAGACAAGTAACTAAGTTAAATACGAATACAAGTTCATAGAAATCCAATCAACAAATACAATTTAAAGTTTTAGGTAATGGAGCTCAGTAAACAAAACGCTTTCAAACTCAATGGGAGTGAAATTAAACGCCTCCGCGGCTAAACATTCATCAATCAATACAATTAAATAACATTGGAATGTCTGTCTGTGATGTCAAAATAAAAATACTCTATGAAATGTAATATAATTTTAGTAGAAATTAGTCGCTCTATATATTCAATATTAGCTTATATTTACGTAGAAACAAAGTATCCATATTAATATAATCTCAGGAACTGTTGTTGTTTTCTTGCCCTTATCCCACTAGGTGGGGTCGGCACAGCATGTTTCCTTTCGCCACTTCACTCTATCCGCAGTCATTTCTACATTCACACCCTTTATACACATATCCTCTTTCACACAATTCATCCACACTTTTTTTGGTCGCCCTCTCCCGGCCCTGCCGCTTACCATCATATTTAGGACCCTCTTACATACATGGCTATCCTCCCTTCTCATTACATGTCCATACCAGGCTAACCTTCCACTCCTTAACTTCTCGGTCACTGGTGCTACTTTCACACTTCCTCTAATATACTCATTCTTAATCTTATCCAATTTTGTCACTCCACACATCCATCTCAACATTCGCATCTCCGCTGCATGCAATTTCCTTTCATTCTCCCCTTTGGTGGCCCAACACTCTGATCCATACAGGATGACAGGTCTTACGATCGTCTTATAAATCTTCTCCTTTAGTTTAAGGGGCATTCTGGCATCGCAAATTGTTCCCGAGACCTGCCTCCACTTCATCCAACCTGCAAACTACTGATGCGATTTAAAACAGTTCGTTCAATGTTAGAAAAACTATTTATCAAGGACATCTATAAGATATATATATCGGAGTGCAATAGCAGTTTCGGCAGTTCTCAGGTGACGGTCCATCAGAGCGGTCGAATATTGAAACTGTCGCGTTCCTAGCTATTATTATTAACGAATCTAATTTTAGACGTCGTATTTTAAAGTTTATGTAGAAGTATCTTCAGTTATCTCTCCTGAATAATTGTGTTGTTGTATTTTTGCATCAACTCTGGACTGCCTCATTGGTCTTGTGGTTAGCATGTTCGACTACAGACAAAAGGTCCTGGGTTCGAGTCCCGGGTCGGGCCAATCCAAAAATGGATAGTTTTCTATTAAGATTTTCTCAATATTTGCCCGAAGTTGGACATTGGACGGTCCGCCAGAGCGGTCGACTATTGAAACTGTCGCGTTCCTAGCTATTATTATTAATGAGTTCATGTAAATTGATATCGGGAACATTAAGCGATTGAACATTATAATCTGAGTTAATTAATAAAGTGTTTGATTGCACCAACATTACCCATCAACGCCCACAGTATGGTAATTGAATTATGGATACCATTGATGACTATTTTGGCGGAGAACCTTACGCCCTTATGCTTTATGCTTCCTTCTCTCTTATTCTCCGACATATATTATTACCAAGCGGTGTACCAAGGAAGAATGTTTAATAATCATGGTGTTTTTGGAACTTTCTCATTGTGCGCTGACTAAACGGTAAAAGTTTCGCAAAATTCATTTATAACAGAATTATTCATCTTTAAAAGTTGGACAAAAAAGTCTACTAGAGCATAAATCTATCATTTAAGGTTGGCTCACTATACTTTTTTAAGCAAATTAAAAAAAAGGCGGAGGTTATCGATTCGTCTGTTTTTTTTTAAATGTTTTTACCTTATAACTTTCGCCTGGGTGAAACGATCCTGATGATTTTTTGTTATATAAAAGGTGGTACTTGTCGTAAGGTCCCATTTTTTTTTAATCCAGTTCTGATGATGGCATCCATGTGAAAACCGGATAGGTTCTAGCATTAAGCAAATGCTTGACAAATGGACGGATAACTCTAGATCACTCCAACAGATTTCGATGATTCTTTTTTTATTAGAAAGAATATACTTCAAGGGTTATTTGATGATAGTTTGGTTAGGTTTTGATCATGGGATTCAAAGTATCGGAACTGTTCAGTTCTTAGGAGCAAATTAACGATACTCGGCAGAATCTTTTATAAGATCTCCGGATATTTGAGTCACCTACCGTAACTCCGGTATGGTCAAGTGATTGTCGTAGTTAAATATGATGATCAATGGAACTTTCAACGGCTTACAGTAAGGGTGCCATTTTTGGCAGAATATATAACTGTCAGTAATCAAATAGCAATGAGCTTACGTTTGTTGCTGCATTGCAATATTTAAGGTGTATTATGTATAAAGCGGTGATAAACTTACTTAACCTGTAACGTACGAGTATTAGGTTGCGGGTTCGATCCCGGGTGTGACGATATCATTGTAAATTTAACTTTATTCCGAAATTAAGAATACGATGAACTCTAAAATAGAATACGCCATTATTTTTTCATTTTGAGAGCATATTAATGTATTTGTACGAGTTTGTTTTGAAGGCGGTTCTTTTTTTGTTAAAATTTTTATTTATATGTAAACCAAATCTGTGCTGCGTGGATCAGCTAATCTAAATATAAAAAAAATCGTACTAGTTACAGAAAGAATTATTGCCCAATTATACTTTAAATGTTAAGTCATTGTATTTCGCTGTGATCATATTTTGTGGTGTTCAATAAAGCATACATCTATCTATTTGTCTATCCAATTGTTTATGGGCTGCTCCTTTGTAATAAAATCTTTTAAAAAAAATAACACACTACCGCAAATGACATATAATATTTGCAAAAATAATCCAATTAGAGACCATGTTTCAGTAGGACAAAACGAAAACTGCAATAGCAGTATATTTGCAAAGCAACTACAGAATATTTTGTTACGCAGATGGATAGAAGCCTTTTGTTAGAGTTTTTGTTTCTGAAATATTTTAATTGCATCCCGTGGTTTCACCCGCTTTTCAATTTGTGCCATTTAGTACAACTAGACCTACATTTGACAATTTTGATTTCAAAAGCACAAAAGAAAACTAAAAAACATAAGTATTAGAAACTTGCTCATTACCTTGGTGTATGTCAAATGTAAAAGAAAGGCATGCCTCAAGGCATGTCAAACTTGGTCTCTTTCTTAAGGTACAAATGAAAAGAAATAACGTGTTAAAGATTTCTGACCGAAGACTTAAGCTAAAAGATAAAATTTGATGCTCGTAGATAAGAAGTTGCACCAATGTAAGATGCAGTGATACAAAGTCGAAGAAGATAAGATGAAAGATGGTCAAAGGTTGTTTAAAACACTGATACTTGAAATGTAAACGTGGAAGGCCATGTTAATGATGGAAGGAAAAAGTTTAGTTAAAGATTTATTTGCCGGTTCGTAATTGATTAAAATGGAATGTCAAAGGAAAATCGAAAGAAGCATGTTAGGATTAAAACTCAAAGACAGAATAAATAACAAAATAATACGAAAAAGAACTAAATTAAAAGACATAATAAAAATCATCAGAGCGTTAAAATGGAAATGGGCAGGACATGTATGCAGACTAGTTGACTCAAGATGGACTAAGAAAGTGACAGAATGGATTCCCAGAGACAAGAAAAGAAAAAGAGGGCTACAAAAGAAAAGATGGAGAGATATCTTTAGGGAAAGAGTAGGTCCAGACTGGATGCCAAGCCAGAGACAGAGCTAACTGGAAGAATTTGGGGGAGGCCTACGCCGAAGAGGCGACTTTTACGCCAGACTAATTTGACTAATATAAATGACTACTTGACTAAATAGATTAAGAATATAATTATTGACATTAAAATTTAGAAATATATATTAAAAATTAAAATTAACCAGGACAAATGACACAATTTGCAAGATTACTGTTTATTTAATTATACTATCAATTGTACTGGAGACATTTTATAACTTGACATTCGTAAGCGTAATAGTGAATAAAGGCTTTTATTATTATTATTATTATTAATTGATTAAAAGTTTAAATTTTATGCAGACGATGTCGTAGATTGAATATGAAATATTTTAGTAGAGCCTATCAATTGTCAAACAATTTTTCAGATTTTACCCACGTACAGGGTCACGTTACAAAGTCAATAGCTGTTTAAAGATCGCCTCTACCCAAGATATCGTTCGAAATAACGAACCCCGGTCTTATGCCAACAACGATATTTTGTGTCTAAGGCTATATTTATGTTACAATCGCATCTAAATCAAATCCCTATAACGGATAGAATATAAATGCAAACAAACAAAATTGAACTGTCACGTCTTTGATTTCGTAATAAAAATATTTCGTAACCGTTTTTAAACTGAACTTTTATTCCAGAAAATCTTATCTTTCCCTCCACCATATGTCGTTTTATGAGTGAGGTAAAGAGAAAGGTGCCTAGCAGAGCAGTCTAGACTAATATGGTGGGGCCAGTGGCTTGCATCAGCTTTCAAATTCAAAACCAGTTCTATGTTTTAAGTAAATTGTGTTAGTAAATTGAGTTGTTCTGCGATACAAAGCTGTGTATATCTCAAATTTAAAAACCATTCCTAATTAATGTGTCATAATGATTATTGTGTTTTTTATATATTGCTTATTATATAACACGAATGGAGAAGAATAACTATTGAGTTTCTTGCCAGATTCTTCTCCATAGTAAATACTTAAGAGTTCATTAGGATAGCAGCTACATCCTTTCAGAATCGGAAAATATATATGTCGATGTAAGTGCAAGAGTCTGTGGAACGCTGGCGCCATCTGTGTATCGGCGTGGGGGCAGAGTCAATAAGTGGCAGTCCAGCCTGTCTCACTCTCTCGGCAGTTGTCGAGTGACGCTCGAACGGAGCCGTCTACTGTTGGAACTGTCGCATTCCTATTAGTGTTAATGAGTTTGTGTATATTGATTGAACATTATAATCCGAGTTAATTAACAAAGTGTTTGATTGCACCAACATTACCCACGAACGCCCACAGAATAAGAAATGAAATAATGGATCCCATTAATGTCGATGTCGGCGGAGAACCCTACGTCCCTGAGCTTTATGCTTCTCCATTTCTCTCTTATTCTCCAACATATATATATTTTTATTTATTTAATAGACACACCAACAGACCATTATGACAACATTGACACAATGCTCCTTTTACAGTAGTCTATAACAAAATATGCGGGTAACACCGTGGGGAACAGCTAGTAAAAATATAATATGCGTTACAAGTTTTAAACTTCGTTCCAAAAGTTATTAGGTCACGCACAAATTTTTAATAATGCCTGGCGGCACTCCGAATATGTAATGGCTGTGTCCAGCAAAATATGCGGGTAGTTTACACATAAATTTGGCCCTTGCGTGTAGGAAAAAGGTTTATAATGCTGGGTGTTTACTAAATTCTGAAGTTTTCTCTGTGGATATACAGAATTACATAGCTTTAAAGCGGAACTGTTTTTTACGCTGCCACAAAATTTGTTATCTATCGAATGGTGGTAAAGTGGAAGGTGCTTGGCAGCTAAGGCCAATATGGCGTTCATGCCTCACATTAACTGTCTTTACTAGCGTGGTAGTTTCATAAAACCACACAATGCGTTTTTAAAGTGTATAAATAACAAGCAAAACAGTTTTTTTAAGGCGTATTTAATTTTTTTTAATTGCTGTATCTTCTTCCTCCCATCCCATGGGACTAACCCATCACTCTTGTCAGAGTGGTTGTGATTATCATGTTCCAGCGTGTTCGGTAGTAGACAGTACCCGCCGCTCCACATCCCGCCAGCTTTGCCTGCTGGTTGTTAATCGGGCACATTCATGTACTGGAGCTCCCACCGCAGTCTTTACTTGATCCGTCCATTGCATTGGGGATCTCCCTCGCAGTCTTGTGCCTTCTACTTTCCCCTGTACCATAACGTTCTATGGAGTCATTTCCACTAGCGATGAAATCTCCTAGTATTAACAATGATTCTCTGTTAGGAATTCTAGCTATAGTTACCCGACGTATATATGACGTGAGCTTTGGTAAGGAAATGTCTGCTGTTTTTCCAATGAGTCTAACAAAACCCACATATCTCTAAACCATATCTGGCTAGCTCTTCCTCTAGGGTCTCAAGCTTACCAGGTATAAGAAGGCCTCGCACATTCCAAGTACCTATCTTTTGTGTATGGCGTAGCCGCAATGTCATTCCAGTAGGGTTTCCATGGGTTCCTGCCAGTCCATGGGTTTTTATTGCCACTAGGATTTTTTATTGCTGACAGATTTGAGCTTGATTGTGATGCCATCTAATGGTAAGTGATGATACAGTTTGAAAAGTAATTAGTTAAATGCGTATGCTAAATTCGACAAATGATTTCTAAATCTTCTTCACTATAAAACATGGTATTACATCGTGTCCTTGTGTTTATCTTTCTATTTATCTATTGCTATAAGTTTGTGAATGAAGAAGTTACAAAAATCACTATTTCTTCCTGGAAAAATGATTAAAAATGGCAATTAATCAAATAAGAAATGGTACTAAGTCTACGAGGCATTGAACTGAATTAGGGTTTCGTATTATTATATAATTAGTTCATTTACTTTTTAATTCTTAGAATAAATATTAATAACTATATTTAATATCTGAATTACTTAATTAATGTCTGTATTTCTCTTGAATACAGAACCACAGTCGCTTCCGAAGCAGGTATGATGCTTCAAAGTCGTCTTCAACCACATGTAATATATATTACACTAGTTAGTTACTATTTTAATGTACACTCCATGCTAATTAACATTATAATTGAATGTAATATACATCTTAATTGTTTCTAGTCCAATTTCATAACGACTTGTAGCTTTTACCACAAGTGTAAAGCTTAAAAACTTCCTTAATTACTTAAAGCTCCCCACGTACTGTTATGTGATCACGGAAGGTAAAGCGAAAAAGTTTAATTTCTACGCCATCTAGAAACATCTATATGCCATTGAAATTATTTATATTTAGGCAAATCATAGACTCGTAATTCAGTGAATTTCAAAACCTGGAGACAATAAATAATTAACATAAACATTAATTAGATCCATTCAAAAACATAAGCTTTTACACGGAAGTTGGCAAAATTATACCGAAGCTCTGATGAATGATGTAATTACGTTTTTCAACAATGACGTTAAAATCTAATTCGTTGAGTAATTATTTAACTTTTCATTTTAAATGGGTCAGATACTTTATCTGGGTTAACAAAAAAACGTTACAGATACATCTACACACGTAAATTTTTAACATTGACTCTCGCTTCAACCGATGGACGTCCACTGCTGGACATAGGTCTCCCGAAATGATGCCCGCAAGGCCCGATCTTGTGCCGCCTGGCTCCAGCGGCTACCGGGGATCCTCCTTATATCGTCGGTCCACCTTATGGGGGGTCTTCCTACACTGCGTCGTCTGGTACGGGGTCGCCATTCCAGCACCTTCCGGCCCCAACGTCCATCGGTTCGTCGGACTATGTGCCCCGCCCATTGCCACTTCAGGTTCGCGATTCGTAGGGCTATGTCGGTGACTTTGGTTCTGCTACGGATCTCCTCATTTCTGATTTGATCGCGTAGAGAAACTCCGAGCATAGCCCTCTCCATCGCACGCTGAGTGACTCTGAGCTTTCGAATAAGGCCCATAGTCAGCGACCACGTTTCCGATCCGTAGGTAAGCACTGGCAACACGCACTGTTCGAAGACTTTAGTCTTCAGGCACTGAGGGATATTGGACGAAAAAGTCTTCCGGAATTTCCCGAACGCTGCCCAACCGAGTTGGATTCGGCGGTTGACCTCTTTCTCGAAATTGGACATACCTAGCTGGACTATGTGTTCCAGGTATGTATACTCGTCAACAATTTCGAGTGTCGAGTTCTCAACGATGACTGGGTGGAGCGGAATATGGATATAAGACATAACTTTCGTCTTATCCATCTGCGATCACCAACCCGCCTGCCAAGCGTGGTGATTACTGGCAAAATCACAGAAATGATAACGACAAGGAACATAGACTACAATTTAGATTTTTTTTAGTATTTTAGAGTAATCCCAAGAAATCCGTCGAAAATTAGTTATTTTTTTTAATTTTCTCTAAAAGAAATGGTTTATTTTTACTCGATAACCATATACGCTCGTAACTTGTTTATTCACCTTAAATTTGCTTCTTCAAAGACATTCATGCTATTGTTTTTCGCCAAGTTATTGGTATTTGAATGGAAAAGGATCATTTTGTAGGCCATGCTGGTATATAGCGTGTACTGGCTTTTCTAGCAGAGATCCTGGGTTCACTGTATCATCACTTACCATCAGTTGAGATTACAGTTAAGCACTAAACTGTCAGCAATTAAAAAAGCTATATCGCACGATCATATATATTTACGAACAGCTCTCAATGACTGACTATCACTAAGCTCTACTAATAAATAGTCACTTGGTACTGTAAAGTACAAAACAGCGAAATAATTTAAACCGTAACCAGAAAATGAAACGGTTTTCAAATGTACAAAAGAAGGGAATTTTAGCTTTGAAAGCGAGCCCGTTGATTACACTTCTCTGGATAACTTTATGCCCTTGTGTAACGCCTAATGTTGGATAGTTTTCAGTTTTTTCGGTTGCAATTTTGCATGCAATACTAAAACGAGTGAACTTTGGCAATAAATTTACTATCTGAAACTGTATTTTCTTTTTTACAATAGAGGAGACACACTGGAATTTCAAAAAGTCTACACAAGAGGATTTAATTTACTTCCGATATCAATTACACAGCTGTAAACCTTTTGTTTTTGGAAAAAAAAGAAGACACGAGATCCTCGACTTTTAGCTTACTTTTTTTTTGCGAAAATTAAACAAGTAAAAACTGACACTTGTAGGGGATTTAAAGAAAAAAAATCCTTATGGTTTGAATTATTGATTGTAATAGTCCAAAGATATCCCTATCTATAATTTTTTTTGTTTTCTAGTTTCAGGGCCATAAATAGGACCACATTTATAAATAGTTACCCTAGCTGTTATATAGTCCGTGGAGATATGGGTCAACTCGTTATTTATCAGATTGAATTGTCCAATTTACTCCATTCTCGTATCCACCTGAAGACACACAAGAAACATCAACAAAATCTGTCGAAATGGTTAGGAGTTCAGTGACATACACACGCGCATAAGAATTATACATATAAAGATAGAGGGAATATAAGATCTCCTCAGATGTAGAAATAAGGGTTTTTAGAGTACTACAGATCACTACAGGGTGCTTTAGGGTACTACATTGTACTACAGGCTGTTACAGGTTGCTACAGCGTACTACACTTGAACAAATGAGTGTTTTTAGAGTACTACAAGATACTACAGGGTGCTACAGGGAACTACATTGTGCTTGGATATTACAGGGTACTATAGGTTGCTACAGCGAACTACAGGGTCCTAAACCACGCTACAGGGTGCTACGGTTTTTAATTGCTTAAGATCCACTGACATACCCAGGAACATAAGAATTATTTATACAGAGCACACTATGTACTACAGCGCCCTACATTGTACCACAGAGTGCTACATGGTACTATAGGGTGCTGCAGGGTCCTACCTAATGCTGAAGGGTACTACAAAGGATACTATAGGGAGCTGTATAGTACTACAGGGTGCTACAGGCTGTTAGGTTTTTTAATTTGTTTTAAGTCCACTTACAGACCAGGAATATAAGAATTATATATATAAAGATAGAGTAAATATGAGAATAGTAAATAGCATTCTATTCCCATCCCATTAATGGGTACAGATGTCCTCACTTGAACAAATTAGTGTTTTTAGAGTACTACGAGATACTACAAGGTGCTACAGGGAATTACAATGTGCCTGGATATTACAGGGTACTATAGGTTGCTACAGCGTACTACAAGGTCCTAAACCACGCTACAGGGTGCTACGGTTTTTAATTGTTTAAGATCCACTGGCATACCCAGGAACATAAGAATTATTTATACAGAGCACACTATGTACTACAGCGCCCTACATTGTACCACAGAGTGCTACATGGTACTATAGGGTGCTGCAGGGTCCTACCTAATGCTGAAGGGTACTACAAAGGATACTATAGGGAGCTGTATAGTACTACAGGGTGCTACAGGCTGTTAAGTTTTTAAAATTTGTTTTAAGTCCATTTACAGATCCAGGAACATAAGAATTATATATATAAAGATAGATTGAATATAAGTAAAGTAAATAGCATTCTTTTACCGTCCCACTACTGGGTACAGATTTCCTCAGATGTAGAAATAAGGGTTTTTAGAGTATTACAGGTCACTACAGGGTGCTATAGGGTACTACATTGTGCTACAGGATATTAAAGATTGCTACAGCGTACTTCAGGCTGCTATAGTGTACTATAGGGTGCTACAGCGCGCTACAGGTTGTTAGGTTTTTTAATTTGTTTAAAGTCCACTAACAGATCCAGGACCATAAGAATTATATATATAATGATATAGTAAATATGAGAATAGTAAATAGTAAATAGTCCTCACTTGTACAAATTAATGTTTTTAGAGTACTACAAGATACTACAGGGTTCTACAGGGAACTACAATATGCTTAGATATTACAGGGTACTACAGGTCGCTGCAGCGGACTACAGGATCCTAAACCACGCTACAGGGTGCTACGGTTTTTAATTGTTTAAGGTCCACTGACACACGCCATTGTACATTGTACCACAGAGTGCTACATGGTACTATAGGGTACTGCGGGATACTACATAATGCTGAAGGGTACTATAGGATACTATAGGTGTAGAGTACTACAGGGTGCTAAACGGTACTACAGTGTGCTACACAGTACTACAGGGTGCTACAGGGAACTACAATGTGCTTGGATATTACAGGGTACTACAGGTCGCTGCAGCGGACTACAGGAT